>OX375875.1:60207980-60807980 GCA_947359465.1 Metellina segmentata
AATGTAAATTTGTAAAACGCATTCACTCTAAAAAGACAAGAGTATTCATTAAAAACTACTAGTTATGTGAAATAAAATTTGATCTGAAAAACAGAAGTACAGTATAGTGTCAAATTCTGATTATTTTGGATTGAGTGTTCAAACTTTTGGTAAGAGTTGAATTTGCTTACTTCTAAATGGCGAATTTTCATTTTTGAAAATCAGTATTGTAAAAATGGTCCTAAACGTTTTGGGTAAGAAATAAATTTAAATCAGTAACAAAAATACAAGATGTACAATAGTGCTTTTATATTTAAAATTATCACTTCCATTTCTCTTCATCAGTGAAATACATTTTACCATATTTTCCTTGTACAAAAGGATCAGTAAGCATTATGGGGCTCCATAGACTGTCAAAAATATTGTCTATGATGCTCATTGAAGCAACCAATTGATCGTCTAGGAAGCGATTGACGAACATTGATAAAAATTTTGATTGAAGGACATTGGCAGGCGCCGATTGATCGTGTAAAATACGCTATTGTCAATCATACGGGCAGTTTTGCTAAAAAGAGCAGAAATGACGGATGCATTGATCCTCACAAGAAGTATTCTGTCTGGGAATGGGAGTTTGTGATGCTTTTAATTACTTTGTATAGTGATTATCCAGAGTTGTGGAAAGTTAATTCAAATGAAATATTTTAAACAAAAGAACTATTACTATGCAAAAAAGGATTAATGTGTTAAAGCAATATAAACCATATTATACCGAGGAAAAATTAAAACAGAAAATTAAGTTTCTGCGTACCATTCAGTATGTTGCAGAAAGTTTAGTATATATTAGTGAGTAAAGTGGCTTCTTATACCACTCTTTGGACCAGCATATTTTTTCCAATTGCAGACAGTTCCAAGTCAAAGCAAGAAAGCTCAAATCTGAATTTGAAACCATTTTGAAATTTAAAAATGAAGCACCTCACGTCCCTTCGAAAATCACTGACTGAATGAGATTAAAGGGTTGATTGAAGATATATTGAAACACCTATCAATCGAAAACGTCAATCACATTGACAATAATACTGATCATCTAGGGACCGCTTTATTTACTACTCTTTTTATATTCTACCATTTTCAAAGCTCTGAATTTGAAATAGATGATGATTAGGTGTTATAGCTGCTTTAATGTTCTTTTCAATATTTTCCATCAACATGCATAGGATTTGGATAAACTGGAGAAGTTGAATGCCGAATTTACTTTTTATCCATTCATAATTGTTACACGTTAATCAATGTTAAATGAACTTATTTTGTTTAACTTCTTTTAAATTACTTTTTCTTGATTGTTATTAAATGTATAAGATACTTGATATCAGTGAACTTAAGTGATTATAGGTTACTTCAAGTAAATTATTTTGTGCAACTCATATTTATTATACATTTTTTTACTACGTAGATTTGAATATTGTCATTTGTAATTTATTATATTACATTTTTATGCCAATATATTCCAGATACAGAAGATCTTGTGTGGAGATTTCAGCTGCTCTGACTTTTATTGGAGTGCCTTGAAAAGGCTAAAATATGGTTGATTTTCAAAATGTAATTAAAATTTTCACTTGAATTTTTGAAGTAAACAGGGTGTTAAACATGTTGATAATGCCTGCTGCTTCCTCATTCTATTTTAACTTGTGATCTCTCTGCATAAGCTATTTAGATGCTTTTTATAATTTTCAACTTTAAATGTGTAAAATATATGTGGAAAGAACTAAACGGAGGATAAAATATAACTTTTGTTCAAAATTATTTTAGTTTTCTAAAATTCTCTTTGAAAATTAAATAATGGACATAACTCAAAGAGAAACATCTATAATTCATGCAATATAATTTTTTAAATTTGTAATGAAATGGTACATTATTTATGATTCACTTACAGTCTTAGTAATGGTACATTTTAATATGATTCACTTACAGTCTTAGTCATCTTGTGCAAAGTTAAATTTAGTTTGTTTTATCTAATTGCATGTTTAAAAGATTAATGGATTTAATTTTTAAATGGCTGTAAACATTTTAAATGTTTTTCCTTTTAAATACTTGGCAACCTCAGATTTACATTTATAAATGAGTTGAAAAAATTATACATTTGTTTTTAATATAGAAATAAATATACAGCATTATGAAATCTTGACTGTAAAAAAGTTGGCAAATGTAAAAACTTCACTTGATCTGTAGTTTAATAAAGAATGCTTAAAAAGACTAAAAAATTTTGTTGTATTTGTTTTAATTTTGTGTTAGTACACATTTCCATTTTGTATGTACTCTAAATGATGTTATGCACTACATTACAATACATCATTTGCAGTCTGGAAAAAGTTAGCAACTAACTTGCTATTAGTATAATCTATACACTTATACTATACAATTTCTTTTCATGTCTCTTTTTATTTTGAGGTATGACACCGTTATAACTAGACCATATAATAGGTTTTTGTCCATTTATAATAGTTCTAAGCATTCTATTTATGCACTGTTAACAACCTTTTCGATTTGGGTTCTGAATAAAATTAAAAAATAGTGCTTAAGTCTCCAAATGACTTAAAATATAAACCTTTTGTAATTATAATTTAACTAAATCTGTCTTGATAATTTTAAATGAGCAATTCGATTTTATATAAAAACGTCTTGTAGTTTAGTTTTCTGTTGCTTTTGTTTATTCAATGACTGCCAGAATCAGAAAGGCAATAACAATTCCCAATATCATGAGATTTTCGCTTTATACAACACTGGAGTTGTTGTATGTCGTGTTTTTCTCTATTCGATTTTCAGGCAGGTTTTCGCAGGAAACGTAGTACACTGAAGAAGCTGGTTTTCTGTCTCAATGCATAAAGGATTGTTTGCATGGAAAACAATTCACATGAGCTGTATTTGTGGACTTTAAAAAATGCCTATGACAGAGTTTGGAGACTTATTGAGAAAAGGATCAAAGCTGATATTGGGGGAAACATGTTAAATTGGCTTAAATCCATCATCTCCTAAAGAATAGCCAGAGTTAAATACGTCCACTTTTACTTTTTCCAAGTATGTTCACCTTCAAAATGGTCTGCCTCTAGCTGTACCATGTTTAATATCATGATTAATGATGTGATAGTTAAATTGTTGGAATTCCCAGGCGTTAAATGCCTAGCTTGTTCTGATGACATTGTCATCTATACTACTGGAAGGGACATCTCTGTCTTAAATAAAACTATCAATGATGCTTTGATAGTCTTGGAGGCCTGGTGCTGCGATAATCTCATGACTGTAAACCCTGAAAAAACAGTGTACCAACTTTTCACTTTGTCAACCAGAAACGCTCAAATCAGTGTATTACAATCACTGGACCCTAAATCAAGTAGATACTTTTCGCTACCTCAGTGTTTTCCTCGATAGTAAATTCTCATTGAATAGACATGCTGATGAGATGGCTAAAAAGGGTACTAACAGACTAAAACTTTTTAAAAGACTGGTATAGCCTGGGGTTTCTTGACTGATACCCTTTTGACTACTTGTATAACCTATGTCAAGCATGTTTTGGACTATGGGGGTGAACTTGTTGCCACTGCGTCAAACACTTGCTCAAAAGTGATCGATATGACCTCAAATAAGGCACTAAGGCTTATTACTAGAGCCGCAGGTTCCACTTCAATTGCTGCTATGGAAATTTTGATTGGCATTGAGCCTCTGAAATACAGAAGAAAAAAACAGCTTTTGGGGCTCCATGGAAAATGCAAAAGATAAAACTTGCTACATTATATCCCCTCCTCGCCCAGAGTGAAATCACATAAAACTTTTCTCTCTAACGTTGATGAACTCTGTACAATGTTACACCCACTTTATCCTATCCTTTTGATATTGGCCCCTCTTCTCCTACTTGCAGAGCCCCTTCTTATTGCCTCACTATTGGAGTTTCTGAAAAGAAATGTGATGCAGTCCCTGAGGTCCTTTTCCTTGGAGGTTATTGCTACAAATTAAAAATAAATGAATGAATTCACATGTATACTGATGTCTCTGTGTGTGATGGTAAAACTGGTGCTGACTTTACTGTGAGGGATTTTTTGAGGTAATTGGTAATTTTAGTTAACGTCGCACTAGAGCAACACAATGGGCTATTGACGACGGTCAGGGATCAGTCCCTTAAGGGAAAGATTCGAGGACAACACCTCGTAATTTTGAACCACGGTCAGATGACGAAGCAACACCTGAGCTGGCACCCCACTCTCCAAACTTCCACGCCAACCCAACGTGAGGACTTTCAGCCATGACAGATTTAAGGTGCACCAGCCACCTCTACACCATACGCTTACAAACATCCATACCCGGATTCGAACCAGGAACCTTCCGATCTAGAGGCTAACACCTTAACCACTATACCGGTTGGTCGGCGGATTTTGTGAGGAATCGCACACAGTTGGTATTAATGCCTCTAATTTTGACGCAGAGATATATGTTATAAAAATTGCTACAATCTGAACTGAATTGTGTTATTTAATTTAGAGATCCATTGAATTTGCCACTCCTTATGTGACATTTTAATAAATGGTATTGTAACATCCCATTACCCAGAACAGTCGAGAACTCTCAACAGGAGGCGTTCCCCCTGGTCTGGCTGCAAAAGTGACGATTTTTTTGAGAGGACAGACGATTGTGGGGATTTTTAGCTGCTGTATTGTATTGGATATCGTCCTTATTTTTAAAACTGTAGCTTGTAGACAACCTGTACAAATCCTGCAAATAATTCTTATGATAATATAACTATTTTAACCTTGAAAGTGGTTTTGCTTTATCAGGGAGTCTACCAAATTTCAGAAACTTAATTTCACGACCTTAACATTTTTCTAAGAATTGTAAATAATCATTTATGAACCTAATATTTAAAATACAGTTATTTTTCATATATTTGGCCTTTTATTGACAAATATTCAGTGCTTGCATATCCCCAAAGCTATGCATTTATTTCCCATTTAAATATATACCATAAAATTTAAATAGCCATGCACTAATTATAAACTACTACATAAAAAAAAAACCACACACACAACTTTACTCTATGTACTTTTTTCTATATTTTAATGTTATAAAAGGAAGTGTATGTTTCTGTGTTTGCAGTGTCCTGACGAATCTATGGCACTT
This sequence comes from Metellina segmentata, assembly GCA_947359465.1. Lineage (NCBI taxonomy): Eukaryota > Metazoa > Arthropoda > Arachnida > Araneae > Tetragnathidae > Metellina > Metellina segmentata. The sequence continues at coordinate 60,213,123 of OX375875.1, forward strand.
ACAATAATGGGATTTGACACACAGGTAGTCCGAATATTTTGCAATTTTATGCAAGGCATTTATTTTAAAATTTAATCTAGAAAATTTTTTAATGAATTTAATTGTTATTGTTTTCCTTTGAATGGCATTACCATAAAGATATGATAGAATCTAAATGTATTTTTTCCCTTTTGATTTTCCAAGCCACACTTTCAGCCGAAGAACAAAAATGAAAAATTTTAACTGGAGTTGTGTAGCTTTTTTCTATTTACTAGATCCTTAAAAATAGAGTAAAAATTTCACATTAGATTGATACCTAAAAAAATGATTGTTTAAAAATAAATTATTAGTAATTATAAGTAACTTTTATATTTTCCTCACACGAATTTGACCTCTATCGTGTTCGAGAAATAACAGATTCCATATCCTGCCAAGGAAAGCAAAACAAATAAAAAAAAATTTGACTGTCATTGTTTAGTCCTTTTTTGAAAAATCGGGATCGTTAAAGATAGATTGAAAATTTCTATGGATTTGAAATCTGCGAAAATTTGACACCAGATAAGATACTTTATACATTCAATTTTCTTTTAATAAATTTCTCAATTGAATATTTATATTTTCGCAAGAGATTGTGATGTCATGCAATTCGAATTATCCAATAGGGTACGAATTCCCATTCGGTTTGCAAAGCAAACCAGGGGGAGAGGTAATGCGTTTAGTACCTTTGTCATCACATGTTGCCGTTTCTATTGTGGGTCTGATTATGTCTAGAAGGTATAGATACGTCGCGGGTAAACTCTGAAAGGTCGGGAATCTTCGATATGTATGATAATTTACACTCGGTGTGTTTGGCAAAGTTTTTAAGGAGATAGATCATCAACTTCTCACACATTCTAAGCGCTCGAAGCTCCCCATCGAGAACCCCAACCTTCCTGTCTACGGAATGGAGGCTATTCACACGCTTCTCTCTTTGTGGCACAGATATGAGGGGATGGAAATCTTAATGGACTTCAGCCGTTTGAGATCTGAAAGATTCCAACCCCCTCCGTAAACAGAGAATGCAAAAATTTCGGCCGTCTCTGTATTCAGACTAGCGCCTCAGCGTACAGCGTAAGTGTCCGACAAGTTGACTCTGATTGGCTCCTCATATATATGTTGTATGGTTGTTGTTAGTAGTATTTCTCGCCAACTTATATAATAAGGGGAGGCAAAAATGAACTCTTATTTTAAAGAGCTCCTCTTGGTGAAGCAACGATGGCCAAATGGCTAAAGTCACTTACCATCGGATTGGCGTTAGCGGCGGAGGATGACTTCCCGAGTTCGAACCCAACTGGCGGAAATATTTTTAGATCATCCAAATTATTTTAAAACAATTCCAATTTAATTCCTTTTGATTCTAAATTACTTTTCCTAATTTTTAATACCCTTTTTTTATTTTTCCAAACCTCCGTTGATTTTACATAAATAATCTAAAAGCCACTCCTGAACTCACTACCAGCTGATATTTTCCCGCCCCCTTTGCTTTAGGATGATGGTGTCGTATCCATCCCTGGTTTAGGACCATTCTGATGTAACAAAAAGCATACATAAAACACTAACTTATATAATTATTAACTTATGTAATAAAAAGATACAATTTTCGGTTCAAAATGTTAAAACCTTTCGAAAACCGTTCCTATCAGTCAAAGAGATCTGCGCCAAAACGTAGATAAATAGCCAAATGAAACACCTTTACGTCTCAGTTACATGATCATACCAGCCAATCAGAGTCAACTTGTCGGACACTTACGCTGTACGCTGAGGCGCTTGTGTATTCAGAGGGTTACATATTGAAGGAGCGTTGCGAACGTATTGAAAATCGCAATCTGTTATCCTCAAAGTTGATTATTACAATTTATTGGGTTTTTTTTAGTGAAAGTCAGTTTTTAGAAAGATCAATGACTCCCCAGGTGGCACAAGAATATCAGATTATATTGTAAAAAGATATTGTATAATATCTGCTCCGACAAAAAATGATATCGCAATGACCCCCTCTTTTTATCGGATGATGTCGTTTCTCGACATAATGAAACACATTACGACATAATCCGATACAACTTTGATATATTTTCTTTGCCGTAGCTCTATAGCAGTTTATATCGTGTTCCGGCATATTTTTATATCGGCTTTCATTATCAATATATATCATTCGATTTCTATCGACATTCTTATATCCGTCCCCTCTTTTTATCGGATGATGTCGTTGCTCAACATAATTAAACACATTATGACATAATCCGATACAACTTTGATATCTTTTCTTTGACGTAGCTCTATAGCAGTTTATATAGTGTTCCGACATTTTTATATCGGCCTATTATAAAAAAGAACCTATTAGCATTGGGACATGTTATATTCACACAATACATAATGCTTTTTTAAAGGTCTAAAAGAGTTTGGGGAAGATGTGTCTGAACTAGTTTTTACTATTCAGATTTTTTAATTAGTGGCCTAAGTGTTGGTCAACATACAAACAAATTTAAGAAGGTTTGAAACTTCCTACTCACCATTTCATCAAGCAGGTGGCTAAGCCTAAAGCCAGCTGCTGAAAGGTTGCTTGAACAGTGGATTGCAGTGCGAAAGTATTTCCTTGACTGCATTCCAATAACAAAGCCAAACATGATACAAAGACCAGGCTACAAAAAAAATTGTTCATTTACTTAGAAGAGAAACTATGAAGGCTGAGGTGATATTTGTCGTATCAAGTGCAAGTATATTTAATCATGTGACCGAATTTCTTCCGAAAAAGGGACCTCTAATACATGACCTTCATTCTCAACTTGAATTGTTGACAAGAACAATTTTGGGTAGGATCTACAAAGAGGAATTTATTCGAGATTTGAAAATGGATAAATTGGAAGATATATGTCCTCAGAAACTGTAGCCTCTGGCTGATATTGTGATTGGCGATAAAATTTCTAGAGCGCTTCAGAATGTGAAATAGAAGGAAATTAATTTATTTTTTTCTAAAGGCTCAGAAGCATTACATTGCCAGTGTTAAATATCTTTTGAAGAAGTCCACCTTCAGTTCATCTCTACTTAAAAGTTTATCCTGTCTTGATCCTCTTGGGAGACTCAGTGGTGAGAGTGTGCGACAAGTATTAGAAGTTGTAAGAGCAATTCCATGGGATGTCCCCACAGACATACTACTGGATGAGTGGAAATTACTCCAAAAAGAATTTGAGGAAGAAGGATCTAGAATGAAGCCTATTGATGTTTACTGGAACCAGTTCTTCAGACTGTGAGACATTAGTGGTGTGGATCCTAAATACCCAGTTGTGTCAAAGCTAGTGAAGGCTGCTCTGTCACTTTCTCATGGTAGTGCTGACATTGAACGTGGCTTCTCAGCCTCAGGAAGAGCTTTGACAGGAGACAGAGCATCAATGTGGAGCATGGATGACTGTTAAAAGTAGCATGGCAAATTTTGATAATCAACCTTATTTGGTGCCAACCACATCGAAGCTAATGGATATAGGAAGGGTTGCATATAAAGCCTACAATGCCTATTTAGAAGATAGAAAACGTACGTTACAAGAAAAATTAGAGAAGTACAGGAAAGAAAAAGATAAGTCTGGAAGCAGAAAAAAAAATTTAAAGCAGCTGGCAAAGAAAAGAAAGGTGATAGAAGAAGAAAACGAAAACTTAAAAATATGTGCAAGGAAGAGGGATTGGACAGTGCTTCAAAATTATTAAAGGAAGCTAATAATAGGCTCAAGAAGGCAATAAAAAATAAAGATTTTAAGGAAGCAGCACTTGCTCAGGAAATGATTGAAGGAGCGGCAAAAGTCTCAGATGATTCTGGTCAGCAAAGACACTTATTCTTCAAGCTGTGTAAAAAATAAACGAATTAAAAAATCATAATTACGATTTTTTTATTTTTATGTTAATATTTTAAAATGTACTTTTTAAATGAAGAAAAAGAAAAGATAGGAGTGGCTGGAGAGGATCTTTTTATTTTCTATCTTCTACTTGAATATATTTAGCATTATTGTTATGTCACTTTTTTGGTTCAATTAGTCACTTTTGTCACCTTTTTAGACCTTGAAATTTGTTAGGAGCCCTTCTTTTCTTTAACACTTGGATTTTAACAAATCGTGGATGTTTTTTCGATACTGTCTGCTTTGATGCAAGTAATATGATTTTTTTGCATTGAACTCTTCCAATGCTAGTGTGAAGATTAAATTTAAGGGCATATCCTAGCATTATACAAATACAAATATTGACGACCAGCTACAGGCTCGAGCCCAACAAGGCTGTTCCTTTGTTTATGAATTCCCCAATTCCCACTGACTATCCAATTGTATCTTAAATTCGTACACTCCCTTTGAATTAACTTTATTTTCTGGCAACGCGTTCCAACTGTCTATTACCCTATCAAAGTAGTAGTTTTTCCTTAAATCCCGATTAAAATGTGTCGTATTCAATTTATACCCATGGCCCCTTGTTCTGTTATCCCTATTGAAATTTAAGCCCTCCTTGTTTTACAAACTTGAAAAGCTGAATCAAATCCCCCCTCCTTCTTCTTCTTTCCAGTGTATACATGTTTAGCTTACTTAAACGTTCATTATAGTCGAAATTTGCTAGCCCCTTTATTATTTTTGTAGCTCTGTGCTGAACCCTTTCAATTGATTCTATGTCCTTTCTCATATATGGAGCCCAGAATTGTACAGCATATTCTAGATGTGGTCTTACTAAACCCTTATATAACGGCAAGATTATATTCTTATCCCTTGAAGTTACAGTCTTTTTAATATACCCCAATAACCTATTAGCCTTTTTACCCGCAGCTGAACATTGGTGACCCATTTCAAAATCCCTGTGAATTATCACCCCAAGATCCTTGACTGTTTCTCCCTCCTTTCCCTTTACTCCCTGCAGACAGTACTCGGCTCCACTGTTCCTGTAACCCATATGCAGAACTTGACATTTCCCTACATTAAATGACATACCCCATTCGGATATCTTATCAAAATCCCCTTGTAAATTTTCTATCTGTAACTTGGTATCCACTGTCCCCCATATTTTTAAGTCATCTGCAAATATACTGATTCTATTCTTGATCCCCTGACCTATATCATCTATGAAAATTATAAATAAAATTGGTCCCAAAACTGATCCCTGAGGCCACCCCACTTATAACTTCTGCCCACTGTGAATAATTTCCTTTTACCTGCACTCTCTGCTTTCTACCCAATAACCAATTCTTTATCCATATTAATGTTTTTCCCTGAATCTCCAGCCTTTCCAATTTAAACAGTAATGCCTCATGAGGTACTTTATCAAAAGCCTTTTGAAAATCTATGTACATGATATCCACACTGCTCTTATTATCCAGCTCCTCAGTAATTTTTTCGTAGAACTTCAAAAGGTTTGTAGAGCAGGATCTGCCCTTCCTAAACTCATACTGATTATCTGATAACAGTCCCCCTTCCTCCAAGTATAACATTATATGCTTTTTTAACCGAGATTCAAATATTTTGCAAATTACTGATGTTAGACTTACTGGTCTATAGTTGCCCGGATCACTTTGTATTCCCTTTTTGAAAATTGGAGTTATGTTGGCCAACTTCCATTGGTACCCAACCCGTGCTATATATTGAATTAAATATCGTGTGAATTACTTCCCCCAATTCTTCCACGCATTCCACTAGTAAATATTGAAGGAGACAATCAAGATAATTACTTGACAATTTGTTTAGCATTTTTAAATATAATGTAGCTAAATATTTCTTACTATCAGAGTGAAAAGAAAATACAAGGGATTCTTTTACACCAAAACCAACATTTACTGCCCTAACATCAAGTTAATTTTTATTTTGTGTTAACTCCAGTTCAATTAGCTGACTAGCATTTTTGATAGATTTCATAAAATATTTTAATATGAAACGACTAGCTATACACTGCATAACAATCTGCATACAAAAAAAGGCAAAAGTGGTTAATCACGGAAATTTAAAAAAAAAAGTTCTACTTCTAAGGCAACTGATTGTAAAGACATCAGTTTTGCAAGTAAAATTTCATCTTTGAAAATTACTTGAAGCAGAGTTTTGTCCTTTGCATGCATGAGCGACAGGTCTGCAGAAACGCTAGTGCACGTTCCTGACGTTAAACAACCATTTCCAAAAGTTCAATTGGCATCAAACAAGGTTAAAAAAAGGGGAAATATTTAAAAAATGGAAAAATTTGTGACTGAGAGGCTAATTTTTTGACCATTTTCAGAATTTGTGACTGGTTGATATCGTACAATATGGCTCCAATCACAATTTAAACTAGTTAGTAGTTGAGACAGTAAAACCTATAAATATTAATAAATAAAATAATTTTTATATCTTGCCATACTTTCAATTAACTTCCATAAGACAATTATGTCCCATAAAATAGTGCAATTTCCTTACGAATTTGAACAAATAAAAATCTACTTTTGTCTAATCTACATTTATTTGGATTCAAAAATTTTCTCACATAAAAACATTAAATTGATAAAATAGAAGGTTAAAGATAACCAAAATTTTAATAGAAATCCAATATTGCTATAATGAAGGCAAAATAGTGCTAACACGAGACTGCTGAAAATGTAACAAATTCTTCACCAAATTTTCATGTCATGAGAATAAGATTTGAAAAATTGGAAAGCATTAGAAATCTGACAAATATATCAGAATATCTTGCCACATCTTCAGTGTCTTGTCTTGGCATAATATTTTGTGAATATACTGCGCACCCTGTTCCCACCAGTCCTTTACAGAAACACGCAATTTATTACTGCCATCAGAACACAGTTCAAAATTCTTATTACTCAATTCAAGGTAAGATTGCATTTTGTTTAAAATATCCATCATTCTGTTGTATTGATCTTCCACACTAGTCACACCTTCACACTTGAACTGAAACTCAAATTCCTGATGGCCTCTTAGTAATTCCTTCACATGTTTTACTTGACGTGCAATCATGCTCACATTGTAAAAGCGTGATAAGTTAGTTGCATTCCACACTGCATCAGGAACTTGCGGAGCAAAATCACGCACAGAAGGTTGTATGATGTTGTTCAGCTCGCATGTACTCCAAAACATTTCTATTCTCAACTGGAAATCTTTGTCCATTCTGACGGAATACTCTCCAAGGTCTGGTTTCATAGCCAAGAACACCTGCTCATTTGCATATGAATGCAGGAAAGACAAACATTTTACGATTTCATGGCATGTACTAGGAACTGACTTTAATAAGTCCCTCAACAAATCAAAATCTTTGAAGAACTTAATCATAAGATTCTCCATACCTTGAATAGCCAACATTTGTTCCTTGTTCTTTTCTTGCAATGCTTGATTATCGTTATGTACTTTACATAAGGTTTCTTCAAAAGACTTGATGCTTGCATTGAGAGCTTCATTTTCTTCCATCATTTTGAACAGTTCTTGCTTATTTGGGAATTCCAAATCTGCTGAGCTTTCCATTGATTTAATTTTTGCCTCAAGTTTTGAATATTTCACGAGATTTTCAATTTCTCTTTTAATTTTTCTAACAGTGAAAACACTTCTAATCTGACTAATTTTTATGTTTTGCAACTGTTTTTGGGACAAGGAACACTTTTCCTCGCAAGATACTTCAGATTCAACAGCTGAAGCTACATTATTTAGTACATTGATACAAGATATGTTTGACAGGTCTTTCAAATGACGTATCAAATCGGAGAGGGAAACAATTTTCAATTTTTGATCTATCTTTTTTCTCACAGCTTCTTTTGACAACACAAAATCATCACTGTTACTTAATTTTTTCAGTACTAGAGACAACACTTCACTCAAGAGATAATTAAGTCCTAAATTGTCCTTATCTTCTCTGTTACTTAGAATCACACTGTGAGGTATTTTGTTTACTTTCCCACTTGCAAATCTATTGCAGAGATAGAAAGATACCTGATTCTGAAGGGAATTCAAAGTGTGATTCTTTTCCTTGTATTTTAAAGTCATCATTTCCAAAAATGCAGTTCGTTGGCAAGTTTTATCAATGTCATTTCGAAGCTCTCGAATAGTGGACTCGGTTGTCAAGATTTTATCTTTTGTGGTAGACAATGACGTTTTCAAGAATATACATTTCTCATTCAATTTCGTTATTTCCTGACGCAGAAAATTGGTATCATTAATGCAGGTTTTTGGAATAGAATCTCTATCATGTTCACTTTCATCACGTTTTGCTTTCAGAATTCGCCTTATTTTTTCTGCTGCATGGCGGGACCGTACATGCTGAATGACATAACTCCAAAGTCTTTTATTTTTACCCGTGTTCAAACGTGATAAAGTAGACAAATCCGGAATATACTTCAAGCGTCCTTCAGAAACAAGATTTGTCTCCTGAACAATCCAGCTCTGAAGCTTCTGATCAAGAGACGTCATAATAAGAGGAATAAATTTTGACCAAGAAAGTTAAAAGTACAAGCAAAACATTATGAAAAAAATTTTGGTTTACGCGCTTTGTTTTGAAAGTTGGCAAGTTTAACGTTGCCAGATCATATAACATTACAATTTTAAAATGTAAACAACATGACAAAAATTGGAAAATATATATCACACTTAAATCATTCTTAATGGTTGCCTTTAGTACTCAGCAAATTGGTGATTCGAATCACACAATTAAAATTTTAACTTTCGAATAGACCTAAATTCGTTTGATAGTTTAATAAAAATCGTAATATAAAAAGAAAAGTGTTGGCAGAATCCTGTCTTTTTGAGATATTAAATTGCTAAAGCTTTCTTGTTGATTGACAAATTTTGGTTTCGCTAGTATCTAAAAATGGAAAGTCAAGTCATATTAAATCTTAGAGCCCCAACCCCAACGTTTACTTTTAAACAACTCAACTTCAGCCACAGCGGTTATTTTAAAATTCTCTGTTTACCTCTCGTCACGTCTGGTCGGCAGATGTTAAATGTAAAAATTAACTGAAATTTCATCTTACAATTGGTACGTGTGTCTTTCGTTTTGAGCTGCCTTTGTTCTTACATTATAAATATTCCTGCAACAATTTTTCTGTGAGGGAAAAATGTTAATTGCAACTTAAATAAATCTGTTACAAATGTATAATTCATACCATATTTATAGTGTTCGAAAAGTTTGAAGAATGAAAACTTTTCTTTTGCACAGTTGCAATTTAAATATCTTTCGTTTTCATAATAGCTGTTCGCATCTGCTTTTGTGTGTTTCAGGGCATATTAGGTACATTCTGGTTTGGAAGCAAAAGCTTACTCTTAATATGCACTCAAATTCCCACAAAATTATAGAAAAATATGCTCTTCGTCCAATGTAATACTACGATAGTTTAAATTTTTATTTCATAAAGATTGTTAGAAGTGTGATTTATTTCCAAAAGTGGGTTAAATTTTAGGTTGGCTAAATTATATGCATTCTAATTACTTTCTTATAACCACTATTTACTTTTGGATCTAGTTTACACACTAGTAATGAAATTGAATCTTGTATGTTTGGAATTTTTAGTCTTGACATTGAATTTTGAAGTTTTTTTTAATTTTTAATATTAGGCATAGAATTTTGATTTAAATTAAGAACATTGGTTAAAATGTGATCTTCACTAAATTAGGTTTTTTAACAAAAAATGCAACTAATCCGAAATTGGAAAAAATCTGGAATGGCAAAGGTCCGGAGGATTCCAGATTTTGGACTTTGTATTGTAATAGATAAGTTGCTAATTTTTCAACTTACACACTTTTTTTTTTGAAGAAAAGTTCTCCATTATACAAGCTGTTCTAAAGCTTTAAAAAATTTTTTTTTTCAATTGTAGTTCAATGTTTTCAAACATTTTATTCTCTTTCGTAACAAGAATTTATTCCTTTCTTCAATTTTCAACAACAGAGTGCTACTTTTTTTTACTTCCAAATGTACTGATAATATCAAAGGCCACTTTTAATTAACATTTTCCTCTTGAAAAGAGTTAACATATTTGCTGTCCTAGTGATTGTGGTATTTAATACTATTAAAAGTAGCAACATAAAATGTTTTAAATCAGATATCCTATCTGCAAACCTATTAGAAATTCTAATCACTAATAGAAAAAATCCAGTTGAATGCCACTGAACTATTTTAATATGCATGCTAGATGGAACTATAAAAGCCAAATCTATGCAGCATCCAATTCAATGAAAAGTTTCTCATAATTGATGTATAAACAAATTAAGTAAACCGATTATTCAAAAACCTGATGTGTACAAAGTTATTTCAAAAGAATTGAAGTTATGAAATTTCTGAATGGTACTAACTGAATGAATTTCTTTTCAGGCTGAAAGGAGAAACAACTTTTGTAGTTCTTTTTATTAAGAGCTAGAAATATTGAGAAAATGCCAGCTAAACCGTGCTCCTATTCAATTTTAGATGGAAAATATATTGTTCATCAGACACTGGGAACAGGTATTGGTTAATTATTTTCCATGTACACCTAATTCTGTTTTTACATAGTAGATATGTTCCTGAAGAATATGTGTAAAACAAATTGTGTAAAAAAGGGCATTGTATCTATGGAAGAAAATATTTGTTCTGGATCTAAAAAATCAGTAAAAATAATTAAAACAACCATATAAAAAAATCTTTGTTTTCAGATCATTATTTTATATTAACAAAATATGCATGTAATAATGTATAATAAAAATGTAATAAAGAATTTGCATTTGAAATGGAAAAAATTCTTCATGAACAAAAATCTTGTTTTACACATAACCAGATTTTATTCATTTTTACTTTCAGACAATAAATGGCGCAATGTTTCTGTACGACTGGAATATCACTAGAAATGTTATGGACATCATCTACCTCTGTTAATGAATTTCTGTGATCTCTTGCACAAAATCAGCATAAGTCTCCTGGTACTGATGTTTCGCAGGGGGTTACGAATACATTCAGTTATTAGGGTCATGTTTGACAAAATAATTACACAGCTTTCTGCCAGTTCCAGACCATTTACACTGTTCCCACGGTCCTTGAAAATACTTGATTTTTTTAAAACTAGTATATTGTGTAATTTCGTATCACATTGGAGCATGTCTAGACTAGTTTCTTCCAATACGAGTGCACCATTATAGAGCGTTATTCTGAATGAAGCCAGTGTTTTGCGCTTTGACACCACATGATATATATCAGACCAGCCACAGTTATAGGCATAATTGAAGGTCATATACTACGTTTCATTGTTGCGCTGTCCCATTTTTTTGCAACTATTCAGACAGGAAAGAGTTCGGCCTAAAGGTAGGAATTCCGCCTCTTTGAACATTTTTTTAAGTTGTCTCAGGATTGATGCAGAAATTCAAAGAAAATATTAAAGTTTATGCAGGGAGTCACCCCACTTTATCACTTTTACATTATTATTATAAATTTGTACAACTGATGTCGTATATACAAGAACAAAAACTTATAGTTTTGAATTGCTGAATTATCCGAGATTTTTTTAACGACGAATGAAGTTTCTCCAAGCCCTTGACTCAGCATGGTGAAATTTTATTTAAAGACTAGAAATGGGAAGGATATTTTATATCATACTAACAGAACAGCATGGTATTGCCCGTGACATAATTTAGGCTTTGCATAAAATTCAGACTACCTAAATTATGAATCTGGTGTAAAATTTTCAACAGATTTCAAATCTTGAAATTTTTTCTATCTTTAACGATCATGAAGATAAAAAACCACTAATAGTCCTTTTTGTGTTTGTAATGAATATCTTGAAATGGGGGCCTAATTCGTATTGTGAAAATATAGAAGTTACAATTGAAAAATTATTTATTTAAAGAAAAGCACATTTAAGGTATCGATCTGGTGTTTTCTGCAGTTTTCAAATCCGCTAAAATTTTGATTATCTTCAGCGATCATGAAGATAAAAACTAGGACCAAGGATTAAAAAAAGCAAGGAACACAAATATAGATTCTGTGAATGAAAGGAAAATAATATACGACCACATGACTCAGATCAAACAGAACAATCCATTATCAGTTAATACGTCATTGGAAAGCTGGCACACATCCAAAGAAATGAAGTCGAATTCGTATTACAAAAATATAAAAGTTACAATTGAAAATTATTTTATTTAAAGAAAATCAGATTTAATCCTTCTGGTGTTAAATTTTCTACAGATTTCTAATCTCTAATTTCTAAGAAAATCAAAATTATAACCAAAATTGGTGATAACCTTTCTTTTTTTTTTTTTTTGACTATCAGTAGTTTAAAAAATGATGTAAAAAAAAATACGTCCTTTTTTAAAAATATTTTCACATTTTTCTTTTTATTTGACAATTTTTCAGGGTTGGACCCAATGGGTTTTTTCAAATAACCCTCATTTTTATATACATTTTGGGTTTTTTGAAATAAAATGGCATTTTTGTCCACGTTTTTAAAATATAAGCAAAAGTTTCAGTGATTAAAAAAACACATACAAAATTGTAGTTATAAAATTTTTTAACAGAATTGATAACTTTTATCAAAGATTTATTTATGAGTCGCAAGTTTTGTATGCATATTATCTATAACAAGCTACCATTCTTGAGTGTCATTGTCTCTCTTCAGAAAATGCTGAATTTTGTCCAGTTTTCCTGCTTTCTCTGCCCTTAGTCTATTTCTCAACTTTGTCCATATGCTGTCATATGTAGAGAACACACATTCAATGGATGCCAAACTTGGTGGGCAGCTGAGGAGTTGAGTGAAAAACCTGCAGAATCTTTCGGGCAACTTCCCAAATTTGTGAGTTACGCTCCATTAGCAACCACTACTTCGAAGGATTATTTATGTCCAATTCAAAACATACATTGAAAAGTGTTTTGGGGAAACAACTCACTGTCTTTGATTTTGAAGGCTAAGACAACTGATATATATTTAGTATATTTCTTTAAAAAAAAAAGTTGTAATGTTTTTGTTTTTTTCTGAAAATCCTGAATTACAAAAACAGATTTTTTCTGGAAACCCCATTTTTACATGGGGTTTTTCAGGGTTTTTTTTAAACATAAGTGGGTTGAGCTTTTTTAAAAAACCTAGGTTTTTGCATATTTCTTGATGAAGGTCGTTATAAAAAATTTCAGGTCCTTCAAAAATTTTTTGCTTGTTTTGAAAAGTCCTTGGAATTATTCTAAATTTTCCTTGGAATTTTTAAATGTGTGGGAACCAAGTTTTATTAAATCTGCATTTAGAAAAGGATAATTTTATACGTTATCAATTTGTTCTGTGGGATTATTATTCTCAAGGACACAACCTCTAATATTTCATCTTTACTTCAATATCTCCAAATAATAGATCATTGAATCCTTTTCCACTTATTGTGTGTGACATTTTAATGATTTTGGGAACTTCAGTCGTATTAGGGAAGATAGGATCTTTTGCTTTCTTTTTATACATTGTGGCCAGACAGCTTTCCAGCATGCATTCAAAGTTACTGATTTTAATTCAGTTTACGATAATCCAACTTGATTGATAACTATCCACAGTTTAGAATTTCTTTATAAATAAATACAACATGCATCGGTGCGTCATAATGATGTCAGTATTTTTTTTTAAATAACAAAGCCATCTATGATTAGTTTTTTTTTTTTTGGTCAGGATTCTGTAAGTTTCATTATTTATGCTCAGCTGATTTTCTCAAATTAAACAAATCTTGACTAAGACAATTCTTACTGACTATAAAATAAATATGAAAATCTATAATATATTCATTGTCTGTTAACATCATTAGTTTAATCATCACTAACCTGCCAACTGACTGACTTCACTGTGTAGTCTCAATCTCAACAATCAATATTTTAGCTTAGCTGATAATCTGTAAAATGCAGTTTACCAAAATCTTAAAATTTTTCATGATGTTTTTTAGGTTTTTTTTCCCCCACCATTTAAGCTGCATTACAAATACAAATATTGATGACCAGCTACAGGCTCAAGCCCAACAAGGCTGGTCCTTTGTTTATGAATTCCCCAATTCCCACTGACTATCCAATTGTGTCTTAAATTCGTACACTCCCTTTGAATTAACTATATTTTCTGGCAACGCGTTCCAACTGTCTATTACCCTATTAAAGTAGTAGTTTTTCCTTAAATCCTGATTAAAATGTGTCTTATTCAATTTATACCCATGGCAACTTTTTCTGTTATCCCTATTGAAATTTAAGCCCTCTGTGTCCCCTTGTTTTACAAACTTGAAAAGCTGAATCAAATCCCCCCTCCTTCTTCTTCTTTCCAGTGTATACATGTTTAGCCTACTTAAACGTTCATTATAGTCAAAATTTGCTAGCCCCTTTATTATTTTTGTAGCTCTGTGCTGAACCCTTTCAATTGATTCTATGTCCTTTCTCATATATGGAGCCCAGAATTGTACAGCATATTCTAGATGTGGTCTTACTAAACCCTTATATAATGGCAAGATTATATTCTTATCCCTTGAAGTTAGTCTTTTTAATATACCCCAATAACCTATTAGGGTCATTCCACATCAAATCAACCAATAAAAAAATTATTTTCAACCTTGAGGTTTTCAAAATGTATCATATTTAGTGATTGTGTTCTACTCATCAATATGACCAAAAATACCAAGTTTTAATTTTTTTGGACCTTTCGTTTTTGAGTTATACATTTTTGAAAAATTCAAAAACACCAGTTTTTAGGAACGTTTTGATATATTTAAAAGCACGTTACTGAAAAACCGTTTGTCCTAGAAAGCTCAAATTTGTACCATTCTCTTTAGATTTACAAGGGCTTTAATTTAACATATAGCTTGGGTGTACCACATCAGTTTTTATATATATTTTTTAACTAAAAAAAAAAAAAAAATTTAAACAAAAATCAGAATTTTTAATTTGATGAAAGAAATATATTTTATACTAAACCTCAATAGTAAGGTGTGTACAAAGTTTCATGATGGTATTCCGATGGTATCATATTAAAATAATTTTTTATCTGAATCAAGACGTGTGAAAATTCTGTTAATTCGTGACTTGTTACCCTAGATAAAAATTAATCTTTTAACCAACACTATTGTATTTAAATTTCATTTACCCTATTTTATTTAAACAACAAATTCAACTTACTTTACATTCAAGGAACATATTTTTTCTTCTTTTAGCACTTGAAATTAGTAAATGTGAGTTCTCTTCTTTGCCAAAACTTGTGCTGCTTCGGCCATCTCATCTGCTGGAACTCGGTAGGTTCTACCTGTTGCAGTGGTTGGATGTCATGTGCACAAAATATTGCTCATCGGCAGTGCTAAGGTATCTGCTCTCCTAGGATTTGTGTATGATAGCAATGGCCGTTTTGGGTTAAGAAAAGACAAGAATTTCCTTTTCAACATCGTCTTTTGAGTCAACATGCGCCAACCATCGCTCTTTATCGTAAGCACAAGCGACAAAACCTACAATTTCTTCGAATGGAATATCATCATCACCAGGCCCTATGTGTTTCTGAGTCATCAGAAAATGAGTAGATTTTGGTTTTGACCCTATTTAGATCTAGAGGAATGAAGACATGAAATTTATGGGTCCCTGAGAATGCCACAGCATTTTCAAAGAATGGTTTTAGAATCTTGTCTTTATTTATATACTCTTCATCGGTTACATAAAAAATATTTGATGGATGGCAAATATTCACACTGAAAAAGCTGAAAAGGTGTTAGAATTTGGTTTTGTAATAAATTCTGGAGGCTGGCTTTAGCAGCAAGCCTTTTTACCATATCCCCTACTCCATCACAAATTCGCTTCCCATATGATGTGGCATAAAAGTGCCAAAGCCTCAAGTCCATCAAAGTCCTCTTTGTGATAGCAAAGGTTCAGCTGAGCCATCTGGAAAATAGTACAGCTTTTTCAAATATCTAACAAATGATTTGGCATATAATTTCTCAGACAGGATTAACTTTCTGGACTATGACTTTTCTGAAAAGCATGAACTACGACAGTATGTGTGTTGACACCAAATTTGAAAATGAGAAGGGAGTTTGTGATGAGTAAGGGGTACAGCAAAAAGGCTTGCCGCCAAAGCCAGCCTCCAAAATCCATTAGATAACCAAATTCTAACACTTTTTCAGCTGGGTGTGAAAAGTTTGTTATCCATCACATTTTTTTATGTAACCGATGAAGAGTATATAAATGAAGAAAAGATTCTAAAACCATGATTTGAAAAAGCTGTGGCAGTCTCAGGGACCCATAAATTTCATGCCTTCATTCTTCTAGATCTAAATAGTGTCAAAACCAAAATCTACTCATTTTTTTATGACTCGGAAGCACATAGGGTACAAATTATCCCTGGTAATGATGACATTCCATTTGAAGAAATTGTGGGTTTTGTCCCTTGTGCTTATGATAAAGAGCGATGGTTGGCGCATGTTGACTCAAAAGACGATGTTGAAAAGGAAATTCTTGTGTCCTTTCTTCACCCAAAACGGCCATTGCTATCATACACAAATTCTAGGAGAGCAGATACCTTAGCACTGCCGATGAGCAATATTTTGTGCACATGACATCCAACCGCTGCAACAGGTAGAACCTACCGAGTTCCAGCAGATGAGATGGCCGAAGCAGCACAAGTTTTGGGAAAGAAGAGAACTCACATTTACTAATTTCAAGTGCTAAAAGAAGAAAAAATATGTTCCTTGAATGTAAAGTAAGTTGAATTTGTTGTTTAAATAAAATAGGGTAAATGAAATTTAAATACAATAGTGTTGGTTAAGAGATTAATTTTTATCTAGGGTAACAAGTCACGAATTAACAGAATTTTCGTTTGTCTTGATTCAGATAAAAAATTATTTTAATATACCATCGGAATACCATCATGAAACTTTGTACACACCTTACTATTGAGGTTTAGTATAAAATATATTTCTTTCATCAAAATTAAAAATTCTGATTTTTGTTTTAAAAAATTTTTTTTTTTAGTTAAAAAAAATATATAAAAACTGATGTGGAACACCCAAGCTATATGTTAAATTAAAGCCCTTGTAAATCTAAAGAGAATGGTACAAATTTGAGCTTTCTAGGACAAACGGTTTTTGAGTTACGTGCTTTTAAATATATCAAAATGTTCCTAAAAACTGGTGTTTTTGAATTTTTCAAAAATGTATAACTCAAAAACGAAAGGTCCAAAAAAATTAAAACTTGGTATTTTTTTCTCTACTAAGCTAATACTATATCATATAAAAAAATCATAAAGATATGAAGACATCATGTTTTGACCATTGGTTGATTTGGTGTGGAACGACCCATTAGCCTTTTTACCCGCAGCTGAACATTGGTGACCCATTTTAAAATCCCTGTGAATTATCACCCCAAGATCCTTGACTGTTTCTCCCTCCTTTACCTTTACTCCCTGCTGACAGTACTCGGCTCCACTGTTCCTGTAACCCATATGCAGAACTTGACATTTCCCTACATTAAATGACATACCCCATTTTACAGCCCATTCGGATATCTTATCAAAATCCCCTTGTACATTTTCTATCTGTAACTTGGTATCCACTGTCCCCCATATTTTTAAGTCATCTGCAAATATACAGATTCTATTCTTTATCTCCTGACCTATATCATCTATGAAAATTATAAATAAAATTGGTCCCAAAACTGATCCCTGAGGCACCCCACTTATAACTTCTGCCCACTGTGAATAATTTCCTTTTACCTGCAATCTCTGCTTTCTACCCAATAACCAATTCTTTATCCATATTAATGTTTTTCCCTGAATCCCCAGCCTTTCCAATTTAAACAGTAATGCCTCATGAGGTACTTTATCAAAAGCCTTTTGAAAAATCTATGTACATGATATCCACACTGCTCTTATTATCCAGCTCCTCAGTAATTTTTTCGTAGAACTTCAAAAGGTTTGTAGAGCAGGATCTGCCATTCCTAAACCCATACTGATTCTCTGATAACAGTCCCCCCTCCTCCAAGTATAACATTATATGCTTTTTCAACAGAGATTCAAATATTTTGCAAATTACTGATGTTCGACTTACTGGTCTATAGTTGCCCGGATCACTTTGTATTCCCTTTTTGAAAATTGGAGTTATGTTGGCCAACTTCCAATCCATTGGCACCCAACCTGTGCTATATGTTGAATTAAATATCATGTGAATTACTTTCCCATTTCTTCAGCGCATTCCACTAGCACTCTCGGATAAATATCGTCTGGCCCTGGTGCTTTAGATGGCTTAATTCTTTTCAACTGATGTACTATTTCTTCCCTGTTGAATTTGCATTCTTTAATTATACCCCCTGCAAAGGCTCCATCCTTGGGATCCTTTTTTAAATTATAGTTACCATTGAAAACCCCCAGAAAAAAGTCATTTAACACGTTTGCCATTCCCACCTCGTCTTGAATTAATTCACCTCCCTTCCCTTCCAACGGGCCCAGTGTAGTACTAAATTTATTTTTACCACTTGCATATGCAAAAAATTCTTTTAGGTTTATATTTATTTCCCTTGTTAATTTTTCCTCCAAGGACACCTTTTGCTTCCAACTAATAGTTTTAAACTCCTTTCAGGCTTTCTGATATGCATCCTTGTCCCTGTCGTTACCAGTGCTTTTATATACCCTGTATGTTCTTTGTTTTAATTTTAAAGCTTTGTGTGTTTCCCCTAAAAACCACACAGGGAGCAATTTTCTAGATTTTCCTTTTTTCCTGAACGTTACATGTTTTTTTAACACCCTGTCTAACTTATTCTTGAATTCCTCCCATTGTTCAGAATGATGCAGTGCTAATAATCCCCCTTTGAATGTTTCCTTTAACTCTTCCCTTATCTTATGAAAATTTACCTTTCTGAAATTTGGAATTATCCTACTATTGATTGTGTATGCTGACTGAAAATTTATACTTAATCTGATACTTCTATGATCACTTTCTCCCAGTGGCTCACCTATAACCAAATCATGCACCCTATCCTCATCATTACTGAAAATCAAATCCAATATTGCATTGTCCCTAGTATCCTCATACACCATCTGGTACAAAAAACAATCCTGTATCACTTCCAAAAATTCTGCCCCTTTCCCATTTGTAGCTAGATTGTTTGTCCAGTCAATATTTGGATAGTTATAGTCCCCCATTAAAATTAATTCTCCTTTTTGACATGCTTCGTTTATCAGATTTCACATGCCCTTTTCCTGCTCTTCACTACAAACAGGAGGTCTATATATATTGCCCAGAATGAGTCCTTTGTCTGTATTTAGTTTCACCCAGACTGATTCTATACCCTCAGTTTTACTATTTAACTTTATTTCCGTTCAGTTTAAGAATTCTCTCACATAAATCAAAACCCCACCCCCTTTCCTATTCACTCTGTCCTCCCTAAACATTGTGAATCCACTTAATTCTAAAATTTGTGCATCTTCACTGCTTGCCCAACTTTCAGTAATCCCAATGATATCTATATCCTCTGCTTGTGCAATTCCCTTGAGCTCATCCATTTTATTTCTCACACTGCGAGCATTACAATAAAATACTTTTAGCTTATTTTTCACCCTTATATTGCACTTTCCCCTTGTATTATTTGTCTTGGTATTGTTTTTCTCCCTTACATTGCACTTTCCCTTTGTATTGTTTGTCTCCTGCAATTTAGACTCTGTTAGTTTTCCTAAGCAATTACAGTGTACTGTCAACCCTCTATGTCCTTCCCCTCCCTGTTTGTATTCTAGTTTTTTGACTCCAGAATATTCAAAACCCGCTTGCCAACCTCCCTATTACCTATCAGGCTTAAATGCAAATTGTCCCTGCTTATCCAATCCCTCCTACACTCCTTCCAAACATCTAAAAATCTAACCTCCTCCCTCTCACACAAATCCCTTAACAACCCGTTCATCTTAGTGGCCCTTTGATATAACCACCCATTACCTAACCCATACCTAGGTAGTAATCCTAATACTGTTACCTCTGCCCCTTGAGACTTAATGCCTCTTAAAAGTGTTTCTGCTTCCCTCTTAAACTCAACATTAGTAGTCCTCTCTACATCATTTGTTCCCACCCACACTACTGCCTTTTCCTCCCCTTTAACAACTCCTGCCTTAACTGCCTCAACTACATGTTTTACCCTGGCTCCTTTCAAGCAACACCTTGCAAAATTGCACTTTTACGCCCTACCATTTCTCCCAAAACCCTAACCATTGAATCACCAACCACTACCCCTCTAGTTACCTTATCCCCCTGAACAACATGCCCCAAGTCTACACATTGGACACCCTTTTCCACTCCCTCTGCAGACCTCACCTTCAAAGCCTCCAGCTCCTTCCTCAAATCACCTACCTCTAAGCAACTCTTGCATGTAAATTCAACCTTCTCTGACATTTTAACCCCACTCACACACCCCTTTCCTGCCTCAACCATATTCCCACACAAGTCACATTCCACATAGAACTCCCCACTGGCTCCCTCTGTCCTCATCTCCTTGAACATTCTAACTATACCCATGATAAACATCAAGCATGCATAATGTAGATTGATAATTTAATAAACCACATTGAGAAAAATCTGAAGTTTAAAAACTTTGAGCCTTGCCTAGTGCTTAACAAGCCTAAATTTATATGATTAAGCTTTAGCTCATATCAATAACCAAAAGCCATTTCCATATCTAGTGGTATGGGAGGTTTTATGGTTGACATAATCACACACACACACATCCAGACAGCTTTTTGTGGACCGTGGCAGTATATGGAAGAGAGATAAAAATATTTTCTCGATAGTATTAGGTTGCATTTAAATCATCAATTTAATAAATTTTGAAAGAAAATTGATAAAATGATGTAAAAAAGATTAAGTGTTCATTAAAAATTTACAGCTACAGATAAAATTTTGAATTGTACACTAATTTATAGTGTATTTTTCATTACTTTATGTCAGTAATAATTGTTTTTATGTAGGTGGTTTTGCAAAAGTAAAGCTTGCTACCCATGTGCTAACTGGTGAAAAAGTTGCTATCAAAATAATGGACAAATCAACTTTGGGAGTAAGTATTGAATTATTTTTCACATCAAAATGCTCAATTTTAGTTTTTGTAGTAGAATGAGGAGAAGTTTGGTGGTTTGTTTCTTTTAATTTATTAATTATGTAAACTCTTATTTAAAATAAGATTTTGCATAAAAACTAATTTTTCAGAAATCTGGTGACAGATTGTGTAAGGAAATCATAGCAATTAATGCTATCCCGATTGCTTCCCACATTAAAATGTCATAGTCGATGTGTCACCTTCCTCAGTATCTTATAATTAGGGCTGGAGTTTATTAACCTAAATATGAATAATGTTAACACAAAAATTTAATAAATATACTAGCAATTAATTACCAAAATTTCTTTTTGAAATTGCCTGTAAATAAAATGTTTTATAATGAAGATTAATATATTTATAAAATAAATGTTATGAATTAATCTCCATTTTTAGGAATATACTCTAATCTAAGCATTTACTAACCAGCAAGTACCACTGAATTAGGTAAATTCTTCCTAAGGTAGGTAGTTAATGTTGCACTGAAGCAACACAACAGGCTATTGGCATTCCCTAAGATAGAGATTCAAGGACAATACCTCATAATTTTGAACCATGGTCAATCCTTCCTGAATTTGTATACTGTGTTCAGGTACAATACCACTAAAATCAATCATGTGGGCCTATGGATTATCTTGGGAAACAGTGCATGCTTCATATATTGGGATTATTAAACATTTTAAACAAATCAATGATCCAAGACAGGGTTCCCACGGTCCTTGAAAAGTCCTTAAAAGTCCTTGAATTTTTTTTCTCTAACTAGGGGCCCTTGAAAGTCCTTGAAAATTACAGAACTTAGTGAAAAGTCCTTGAAAGTACTTGATTTTTTTAAAAACTTGTACATAGTTGTGTAATTTCGTCTTGCATTAGAACTTGTCCAGACTAGTTTTCCTCCACAGTAGGTGCGTCATTCTGAATGAAACTGGTGTTTTGCGCTTTGACACTATGTGATATACTAATAATGCTACGTCTAGATCGTCCATTTTCCACAGTATTCTGTACGTCTAAGTTGGCACCTCTGGTCTCCGTTAAGACGGCCGCCTTGTTATGCCTGCCGCATCATGACGTATCTTTGGCCGCTAGGTAACTGCACCGCTTTCTTAGGAAACCTTAACTTTTGTAGTCAGGACGTCATTGGTAACCTGGCACGCATCCAAAGAAATGAAGCCAAATTCTCATTGCAAAAATATAAAAGTTACAATTAAAAAATAAATTTTTTAAGATATCCTTCTGTTATAAAATTTTTTGCAGTTTTCATATCCTTTGAAATGTTTACTCTATCTTTAACAATCACAAAGATGGAAACTTAGACTGGAGAATGAAAAAGCCCTAATACTAGTCAAAACTTTTGTTTTGCTTCTCAAACAAAATAAACCATGACAGCCGTCTGTTGTAGGCAGTGGACGGCAGCAAAATAGAGATTGTGTTGTGTAGATTGAACCATGTGCAAGCTCCTCTACTCTTCTTAGTGCCAACAAAAGAATTTATTGTACGATATTTTATCGCATGACCTAAACCAGTATGTGTGCAAGTAACCTGGTAGTTAGCATTGAGACGAGAAGTCCACTTTGCAACAACAACAAAAAAACACTGGTTTTGTGAGGAAAGAAAATCCAAATTATAACAAAAATTGATTGTTTAATTGATTGAATCAATTGACCTTCCTTTTTTTAAGTGTCAGTAGTTTAAAAAAAATTATGTTTTTTTTATAATTTTCACATTTTTTTTTATTTGACAATTGTTGTGTATGCCTTGTTTTAGGACGTTATAAAAAATTTTAGGTCCTTGAAAAATATTTTTTTGGTTTTGAAAAGTCCTTGAATTTTTTTTGGATAAAGGTGTGGGAACCATGCAAGAATATCTGATTTTTCCTTTTCCTCTGTTAAGACCAGAGTGATGTTGCCTAAAGAAACTACAATATGATACACAAGATTTGATTAGTCTAGTTATTAATAACTAATTTAAAAGTTGTATTTTTCATCATGCCAGAGTGTACTCTAGAACAGACTACAGAAGTATTAATAATGGCATAATCATTAAGCATACTAATGCTCTTAATGATAATGCCATAGTTAATATTTCTGTGAGTTTAATGCTTGAACTTAAAAAAATTAGAAGGTTATTTACTAGTAAATTTGCTACGGCCAGACTCTTGTCTTTAAAAAAAATAATTAGCTTGGCCATGGAACTTATTTCAAAACCTCCTTAGTCTATATTAGCTACAATGCCCTCTATCGACAAATTTTTAAACTCTGTATCTCATAACTGCAAATGGTATCTAGCTTTTTAACGCTCCAAAAGATTTTTATTTCAAGACTTATGAGGACTATGTCTATAAATGCTCTATTATTTTCAGGATGATCTTCCACGTGTCCAACTTGAAATTGAAGCTTTGAGGTTATTGAACCATCCAAACATTTGCAAACTGTACCAAGTTATAGAAACTGAAAGCAAATTTTTTCTAATTTTGGAGGTATTTTATTTTATAATATTTTTAGTGTAAATTTCTCAATCAATTAAAAAAAAATTCGTAGTATTATTAATCTTTGTAAATTACTTTAAAGTCAAATTATACTTCTTCTATAGTATTGCCCTGGTGGAGAATTGTTTGATTACATCATTGAAAAAGATCGTGTAACAGAAAAGGAAGCCCAAATATTCTTTAGGCAGATAATATCTGCAGTGGCTTTCATCCATGAAAAAGGATATGCCCATCGAGATTTGAAACCTGTGAGTAAAGTTTGTTTTCTGAAACATTTCTGATTTAATTATTTCATATTGTTATAAAATATTAATAACTTAGTAATAATAAATTAAATGTTTACAATTACTTTCATGTTTTTTCTTTTCCGTGATGTATTTAATATCCCAGGAAGATATTTTTGTACACTCACAAATTTGTATAGATTTTATGAAATTAACTTATATTTCAAATAATTTCTCACACATATTTCAGAAAGCTAATTACAATAACATTTCACTGTTTAATATATTTTGAACTGTATATTTTCTCACAATTTCTTGCTGTACAGAAAAAACTCAACCTTAAATTTAGGTTATGCTGTGCCAGAATCTTTCTAAGCAAACAGAAAAATAATTTGAGAGTTTAATTTTGTTATGGGGGGAGGGGGGGGGGAGACTCAAGATAAACTAAGGTTTTTTGTAGATACTCCTTAACTACTTTTATTGTAAGTAAAAAGTATTTCTTTAAAAATTAGAATAAATAGAATATAATTTAAATTACACTGCCCGACACATAATTTAGTGCCTGCGTTTTTTTAATCGTTTTTATGTGTATTTCATGTGCTGAAAACAAATACAACGATAGTTTTTACCAATCAACTCTGGTTTTTGAGAAATGACAGTAACGTTATTTACATTAACACATTAAATTAGGCTTAGGGTATAGACGTTAAATTTTTAAAAAAACCTTTTCCCTATAAATTTTGTAAAACATTTTCATTTATTGAAGAAAAAAAAAACAGTGTATAACACTCTTGTAAATCTACAATAGATAAATTAAAAATTAGAAGAATCAAATAAAAACAAAAGGAAAAGTTAATTTTGTTCTACTCTGAAAGTTCCTTTTGTTTTAAAATCTTGAGTGAATTTTGTTTACACAGTTTCTTTGGCCTTACTGTAACGCCAAATAAAAAAAATGGTTTGTTTCCTGCAGGGTTGGATGGGTTGGACCCAATGGGTTTTTTCAAAAAAGCCTATTTGAAAAAAAATCTCAATTTTGCCCATATTTTAAAAATATAAGCAAAAGTTTCAGTGATTAAAAAAATACATACTAAGTTGTAGCTATAAAATTTTTTAAGAGAATTGATAACTTTTATAGAAGATTTATTTTTAATACACGTTTTGTACACATTATCTATAACAAGTTACCATTCTTGAGTGTCATTGTCTCTTCAGGAAACACTGAACTTTGACCAGTTTTCCTGCTTTCTCCGCCCCTAGTCTATTTCTCAACTTTGCCCATATGTTGCCATATGTAGAGAACACACGTTCAATGGATGCCAAACTTGATGGGCAGCTGAAGAGTTGAGTGAAAAACTTGCAGAATCCTTCGGGCAACTTCCCAAAGTTCTGTGTGTTACGCTCCATTAGCAACCACCTTTACGAAAAGGATTACCTTTGTACAAGTTCAAAACACTACATTAAAAGTGTTTTTGGGAAACAACTCACAATCTTTGATTTTGAAGGAAAAATTTAATTTTTAAATTTATTTTTAAATTTTTATTTTAGTAATAAGTATATATTTTTTTTTTTAAAGAAATTTTTGTGAGTTTTTTTTAAACCTAAATTTTTTCTGAAAAACCCAAATTTATTCTGAAAAAAAAAACCCCAGTTTTACAAGAGTTGGGCTTTAAAAAAAAAACCTGGGTATTTGCCAACCCTGGTTTCCTGTAACTCGACCAACCCTGAAATTACAATACAAAAATTCCAACCCTAAATTTTTTAAATAATTTAATTAATTTTTTTTAATATGTTGTTAAAATGATTAATTGATTACACTGTCACAGCAATCGTAATCGATTAATAATTGTTAAAGAGCTTGTCCAACTGGTTTTCTTAAGGCTTGTCAGTAATTTAGTCGAGTAGCGAGCTTTCAATGTGCTTCTTAGAGAACTCGCTATTGAAGACCCAAAGCAGTGATTTTCTTTTTCAAAAGCACTGTATTTGTTTTGAAAAATTATAATAGGTTGAGTTTGGTTTGTCTACACAGAAGACATCTATTTCAAGCTCTGTTATTCCACGTGCCGCTGAATGGAATTTTCAAGAAAAAAATGTGTTTGCTTCAAACTAAATTAGTCAAGAATGCTGAAACAATTTAATCTGCAACCACTCATATTGTGATGAAATTCGAAAACATCCCATATGAGGTGCAAGAATGCCACAAGTAAAACATTTAAAGTAACAGTAAAACATTAAACCACAAGGAAAACTAAGTGCAAGACTATAAGCTGAAAATTCACCATTTTTACTCAAAATGAACGTACAGAGGTATTCGTAATCATTCCAAAACTCGAAATCGATTTCTGTAAGTAGTCACCTCAGAAAAACTTTTGTAGTTTGTCTTACAGCAGAACATGTCTTACATAAAAAGAGAGAAATTCTTAAATTTTGATCTGATACTATTCAGTTCAGACATATGTCATAAATTAACTCTTTAGGGGTGAATAAGCAGTTAAACCTGAAGAAAAGGTATAAATATCCACTAAAATGCTGAATTTGGGTAAATACTTGAGTATATACTCAGGATATTGACCCACAAAAATAAATATACCCAGGTATTTTACTTCACTGTTTACACCTCTGATCAATTTTAAATCTAACATTAATACTCAGATAATATTTCCTTTTTCGTATTTGCTAAAAAATGTTTAGTGAAAAAATTAACCTTTTCCTACCTACCTACACATTAATATTTTTGCTACTAATATAGGAAACAAACCTTATTTTTTTTTGGCCTAATCTGCCATCATATGATAATCTTATCTGTCTAGATATCGGTCTTTCATTTTAAGTCCTGGTGAAATCGTTCACTTTGTTCTTCACTATCATTGCCAACATTTTCAGGGAAGTGGTCTAAATGGCTGTGCAAATAATGAACCTTTATGCTCATATTACAACCAAGGTCTCTGAAGTTGATAAGTGTTAGATATTTATTTTCCTGTTCTTTTGACTGTAATCGATTTGATTTTAAGATCATATCGCTATTGATCGATCGGATCACAGTGGTTAGTTAGGCATGCATAGCTATTTTCTTTGAATTGGATGTTTTAATGGATATGTAAATCTGGCCCTATTTGCATATGAAATGCCCCTATATTTTGATTGGTCAGAGACCAATATATAAGTATAGTTGGTTTGTAATAACACATGTCAGATCCTAATACTGGTCATCTATGATTTCTTTTGATGCTGTTTTTAATGTAAAGTATACATTTTTGTGTTAATAAACTTTTAAGTCTCACCGTACTGTGTCTGTTTTTCAACTCCTTATATCAGGGGTGGCCAACCTGTGGCGCATGCGCCAAACTTGGCGCATTGGATGATTACAAGTGGCGCATTGCATTATTGTGCCTCCTTATTCTTTTGAAGTAGGCACTGTAACTGAAAATATCTTCATATTTTCAACACCATAGTACTCTTAGTTCAATTCATAGAGCTTTCTTACTCCTCGTAGCAATTTTTTGAGTTTGCAATTTATATTCTGAGTGATACGACGTACTTGTGATCTGTTTGTTCTTTTTCAAGATTTTTTGTACTTTTTAATGTTTTTTTCTACATTCCTGTTATCTATCACTGTGCAAAAGAAGCGCAAAAAGTATGAGAGAAAAAGTGAATTTAACGAACAGTAAGAAAATAAGTTATTCACAGCAAGTCCATCAGGAAAATCGTTTTTTGCATTGTTTGTGAAAATACTCTTTCACATAATAGAAGACATGATCTTAATAAACACTAAAACACAGTATCAGGCTAACGTAGAAGGAAAAATTAAACTTCTTCTCGGATCGGAGATACATAAAGAATCTGTGACTAAAAGAAAGAAGAAATCAGAAGACAAAATATTTTTGCTAATGTAAGTTGTGAAGACGAGGCGATGACAGAAGCTTCCTATGAAATTGCTTTAGCATTGGCGAGAAAAAAGAACCTATTCTGACGGAGAAGCCTTGTTTCCAAATATATGCACGCCATCTTGGTTATAAAGGTATTGAAAAAAATTTAGATGAAATTGCTATACCAAGGCAGACTACTGCTATATGTATCGTGGAACTCTCTCTGGATGTATTTCAACAGCTGGAAGACTTTTCTCTAGCTTTGGATGAATCAATGGGCATATTTGATATAGTCCAGTTATAAGCATTTTTGTAAGAGGAATTGATTATAATTTTAATGTCTTTGAAGAACTTGCCAGTCTGGTGTTATTGCATGATGAAACAAAAGGAACAGAGATATTTAAAATGTAAAATCATGCCAAGAAAATCTAAATTAGATTATTGTACTAATCAGTATGTGTACTGACGGTATGCCGTAAATGTCACTACAACTTTGCTTGGAAAATTTTTTAAATCATATTGCACTAAAATATCAATGTATTATACACCAAGAGGCACTGTGTGTAAAATAAAAAAAAAATGCAGTATGTTTTGTTACTGGTTGGGAAATGTGGGATTAAAATTAGAACAAGAGCATTAAACAGCCGAGAATTCAGAGAATATTGAATTATTATATTTGGAATATGGTGAAGCTTTTCTTTATTGTGAGGTGCGCCGGCTTTCTAGAGGACAGGTTCTGAGTAGATTTTAGAAATTAAAAAATGCGATTTATATTTTTTAGAACAGGAAATTGAACTACCTGATGAAAGAATCCTATTATTTAATAACAACTGGCTATTTGATTTGGCATTTTTAGTTGATGTTACTAGCCATCTCAATTATCTAAATTAGACACTACAAGACAAGAAGAAATTATTTCCTAGCTTAGTAAATAGCATTAATTCATTTAAAATGACATATCTGTTCATCTTTGTTAGAAAATCAGGATTTGAGTCAATTTCCACAGTTGAAAAAGCAGAGAGGTTGTGCTGCGGATAATAACAATTTGATCAAATATATTAAAATTAGTTATTACAAGGGTCATTTGAAAGTCGTTTTCTTGATTTGGCTACAGAAGAAAACTACATGCTCGCATTAATAAAGCATTTTCACTTAGTGAACAAAACGCAATGAAGATGCCTAGTAACATACTAATGGTACTTATTGATTTAAAAAAAATTTATTATTGAAATTAAAGTTTCATGAGCTTTGTTATTCAGATCAAAATGCTTCTGACATGATTAGTTTTATTACACTGCAAACACTTTCCGGAACTAAGAAAATTTGCAAAAAGTTATGTATGTCGTGTATGAACGACATACAGACGTGATGAAGCATTTTAATCCATGAAATTTATTAAAAGGAAAACGAGGTCGTGAATGACTGATTGAAATTTGAAGAATTCTCTGCAATAGACATTGTTTTACATCCAATATAGTTAAATCATTTAAAAATGTTAATTATGTCGATAAACATACTTTTATTAAAAAAGTTACTAAGGATATGGCAGGACCATGAACGTAAGGTAGAAAAGGTGCTTGAATTGTATGGCGCATCTGAACTCGTATGTGAAAAAAATTGCCACATGGTATGTAAAAGGTTGGCTGCCCCTGCCTTATATCATACATTCTGCACTTTGTAAATTACTTTACTAAATTGTAAGCCTGTTTTGTAAACAATAAGCATGCTGTTAACTAATAGTTCAACATAGTTTTCAGCATTGTGGTTGCCCAGAAAGTTCTCTACAACAAGAACAAATAAGATCCACACTTTTCGCTTTATCGCATTCATGTAATCCACGAAATGAGGATCAGTTATGTATGAGCTATCTGATTTGAGGACCATTAAAAATTCAAATTTTAAATTTGTCTGTACTTGTTCCAGACATTTTTTTTGTTCCATGTATGCAAAGAGGTATCCTGATCAAGAGCTTTTATGAACTGTTTCCTTGACCATAGTTTTATATGCAGCAGAGACAAAATCATTCTGTCTCGTCCGACTAAGGTTTCACGAAAGACCATTTCTTTTCCAACAACCATGTTCTCTCCTGTAGGCCACTCTTTTCTTATGATGTGGTATTGTTTGGCTCTGCTATCCCATGGGCTCAAGAAGCAAGGATAATTTGTGTAACCCCCTTGCTGACCAGGATAAAGTTGAGTCTGAGTGAGGAACAAGTGGTCTTGTAGTGACTTAATCGCGATGTATCCACTTTCTGCAGTTATTTTGGTTTATGTCAGCAATATTCACAATGCAAAAATATGAGTCTTCAATGTGGTTTATGGGTTCCCTCCAAACCACCAAATTTTAGACTGTCATTTCCCATTAGTCCACTGTTGTAGGTTTTTGTACAAGCTTTAGACATGTGTGAAGTCCAAACTTTATCTTGGTCAACAAGCCTAATGCCAAAGTACCCAAGGTAAGCTCTTTTAACCAAATCAAAATGGTTTTTCTGTTTTCTTTTAGGGAGTACTCACCACATATGTAGCAAAATACATCAGGATGATTAAAACAATTTCTTCAGCAGGATGCCATTCTATAAGTTATGTTAGATGTAAACACTAGGTTATGTCAATAAATATGGCTTCATACAATCAGCTGACAGTGGTACAGAGAAGAAGGAATAAAAAAAGCAGGAACCAATTCACCTAAAAAAATTAATTTAATGACTTTATAAAATATTTTATAATTCAGCTATGTTGGATCTAAAGAAGTAGAGAATAACTGTTTTCATGTTTGAACCAGCACACCAAATATAGTAAAACTCAGTTTTAAATTTCCAGGCACCAAACACACAATTTTTTATAAAATTTGTTATTGTTGAAATTTGTTATAATTTACTTTTTGTACTAAACTTGTACTCTGGAATGTGTTCATTAAAATTTCAGATGTAGAATCATGTATGTTCTGTTAAATATTCTTAATTTTCATTTGGTTTATGCTAGATTTTAATGAGTCAAAAAGGTTTTTTCAATAACATAATAATGTTTTATGTCATGTTATTACAATCCATATATTTTTTGTTGCAGTACTGACAAGTTTTTCTATTGTAATTTGAATACATTTTGCAATTCCTTTTCACTTTAGGAAAATCTTCTGTTGGATAATGAACAGAATTTAAAACTGATAGATTTTGGTCTTTGTGCTAAGCCCAAAGTAAGATACAACAGTTTTGCTCATTATAGATAATAAGATTTTTTTTTACAAAAAGAACACATTAACCACTGTTTTTAAATTGTTACAACTTTCTTTATTCTGTAATATTTCCTGAAAATACTTGCTTTTGAAATAATTCCATTAAAATAAATTTTGGATCTCCAAAATTTTATTTTTGAAAAGTAGAATTATTGAATGATAAAAATTGCTATCTTAATTTTCACAGAGAAAATGCTATATTTTAAATGTGAATGAATGAATTTGTTTAATAGATAAAAATGATAGATAATAGATTAAAAATGAATTCTTATGTTATTTTAATTTAAAAGATGAGAGGGACTGAAAACATTAATGTTTTTCAATGGCTTCTTTTAGACTGGTATGCAACAGCAGCTTGAGACTTGTTGTGGAAGTCCTGCTTATGCTGCCCCAGAACTAATCACTGGTGACAACTATAATGGAAATAAGGTAAAACTTATGCAAAAATAGTTTTGAAGTCCTTGCTACTGTTGAATCCACTACAACATTATATGCAAAATAGAGAGATCTCAGACTATTCAATATAGGGTTGCCATTTTTACTGGTTCAAATCCTGGTCCCAAGAAAAGCAAATTTTTTTTTCAACCAAACTACTGAAAAGCCTTATGAACCCATACAAAGGGTATAGAGTAGTTTGAATAAACCTGATACTTCTTGGCCTAAAATTGCTTCTATTTGCAGAAAAAATTATTGAAATTGAGCAAGGTATGTCAATTTAAATCAAGTGATTTTTATTTTTTTAAATCATGATTTAAATCAAACTTAAAATTTTTTTTTCTTAATTGAGGTTTAATAATAATCTTAAACATGAAATTACCTGGGACAAAATGTGTTATTTTATTTAAATAAGTTGGAAATTTTACTCGTACTAAGAACACCTGAAGAATTAATGACCTTTTTAACTGAAAATAACTGGATTCCCAATTAGGTGGTAGTATTAATTGTTATGCAGTGGGGCCAACTTGGAGAAATCACCGGGGAAGTAAAACACATAAGGGTATTTCATTACTCTCTATTTTGTTGATATAAATAACTAAATGAAATCTGTATGTAATATTTATATCTCATGTTAGAGAGGGAACACTAGACAAAATTTTAGAACCCAAGGATTTCGGGTCTCTAGAACTTTGCATCCCTTCTGATAAAGTTTTCTGTTGCGAGATTGAGCCACTGCACATTTCTTTACTGGTACTACTTAGAATATTTATCCCTTATTCTTGAGGGATGTTTTGTATTGGTGTTTTAAGCAACTTGTTTGCTTTGGAAATATTCACCTCTTCCATTTGCAGAGACCTATGGGGTTCAGACTCTTATGTTGTGATGAAAATGACAACTGACCAACATAAATCTGTTTTTCTTTACTGAAAATAGACAGCTGAGTTTTGGGGCCAGTCCATACATTGCACAAAGTGTTTTCGGTTAACTTGGACTTAGTTTTATAAATGTACAATTTATATTATATGTCATTGCTTGACTTGCTTATATTTCTATTCCTTTTATTTTATGTTTTTTATTAAAAAAATCTTGTTTCAGGTGGACATATGGAGCATGGGTGTTTTGCTCTATGCACTTTTGTGTGGATTTTTACCATTTGATGATGAAAATGTTACAAAATTGTATAAAAAAATTCAAGTATGTTACTATTTTGTTGGTAGATAATTTTATATTTATAAAACACATTTTTAAACACATACAAATACAAATATTGACGACCAGCTACAGGCTCAAGCCCAACAAGGCTGGTCCTTTGTTTATGAATTCTCCAATTCCCACTGACTATCCAATTGTGTCTTAAATTCGTACACTCCCTTTGAATTAACTATATTTTCTGGCAACGCGTTCCAACTGTCTATTACCCTATTAAAGTAGTAGTTTTTCCTTAAATCCCGATTAAAATGTGTCTTATTCAATTTATACCCATGACCCCTTGTTCTGTTATCCCTATTGAAATTTAAGCCCTCCTTGTTTTACAAACTTGAAAAGCTGAATCAAATCCCCCTTCCTTCTTCTTCTTTCCAGTGTATACATGTTTAGCTTACTTAAACGTTCATTATAGTCGAAATTTGCTAGCCCCTTTATTATTTTTGTAGCTCTGTGCTGAACCCTTTCAATTGATTCTATGTCCTTTCTCATATATGGAGCCCAGAATTGTACAGCATATTCTAGATGTGGTCTTACTAAACCCTTATATAACGGCAAGATTATATTCTTATCCCTTGAAGTTACAGTCTTTTTAATATACCCCAGTAACCTATTAGCCTTTTTACCCGCAGCTGAACATTGATGACCCATTTTAAAATCCCTGTGAATTATCACCCCAAGATCCTTGACTGTTTCTCCCTCCTTTACCTTTACTCCCTGCAGCCTGTACTCGGCTCCACTGTTCCTGTAACCCATATGCAGAACTTGACATTTCCCTACATTAAATGATATACCCCATTTTACAGCCCATTCGGATATCTTATCAAAATCCCCTTGTAAATTTCCTATCTGTAACTTAGTATCCACTGTCCCCCATATTTTTAAGTCATCTGCAAATATACTGATTCTATTCTTGATCCCCTGACCTATATCATCTATGAAAATTATAAATAAAATTGGTCCCAAAACTGATCCCTGAGGCACCCCACTTATAACTTCTGTCCACTGTGAATAATTTCCTTTTACCTGCACTCTCTGCTTTCTACCCAATAACCAATTCTTTATCCATATTAATGTTTTCCCCTGAATCCCCAGCCTTTCCAATTTAAACAGTAATGCCTCATGAGGTACTTTATCAAAAGCCTTTTGAAAATCTATGTACATGATATCCACACTGCTCTTATTATCCAGCTCCTCAGTAATTTTTTCGTAGAACTTCAAAAGGTTTGTAGAGCAGGATCTGCCATTCCTGAACCCATACTGATTCTCTGATAACAGTCCCCCCTCCTCCAAGTATAACATAATATTCATAAAACACTCATAACTTTCTTGGACCCTTTAAAATGTATATTAAAGTGTGAATTAAGGCATGCCAAAAGTTATTTTCAGTCTAAAAGTTCTGCTAGTAATAACTAACTATATATATTTGATTAATTGTTTCAAAACTTTTTATGATATTGTATAGAAAGGTAAATACTTTTGTCCATCATGGTTGTCAAGTGAGAGCAAGGATATTTTATCTCTGATGTTGCAAGTGGATCCATCGAAGAGGATTTCAATCGATGAATTGAAGTTTCATACTTGGGTAGTAAAAGAGTTAAGCTTGCCTGCAAATTGGAATTGTCTGCAACAGGTAACCATTTTTGTTCCTATTTTAAAGAAGTTCTAATGAATAAATTATGCATGATTTAATATTTAAAATGAAGGACAAGATGTCTTAACTATTAAAGTATGAAAAATGAAGCAATTTAAGGTTGAAAATAGGATTTTGTTTCTGTAACATTTAAAAAAGAATTAAGTTTATTTAAAAAAATCAATTTATTGCCTGTTAGCTTAAACTTGTTAGTCCTTTGATGGTCCATCCAAATACTAAACAAAAGGTTTTTAAGAAGCTCCTGTTTGTCAGTGATCAAATGAAGTTCTTATTTCTTTGTTATCCCAATCTGTGCATACTGTACCTCCTTATCTAGTATCCTTGGGGGATATACCAAGTTCAACCTAACTTAGTTGAATAAAATTACACACTCTCCTATGTTTTATTTAAATTTTTTTAAATAATTTTGATTTAAAACAGCTTTTTTCTTGCATACTATTAAGTTTACCTTTGTAAGTGCTTTTGGCATCCAAGCTTCAGAATTAAAATTCTGCTGTAAAATTAGTCTGCATTTCAGACTGTTGCATAATAAAAACTATTTAAATATTTTTTTTTTCATCAGAATGAAGTACTTGTAATACAGTCTACATGATGACCAACCTTTCAAATTATATTCATTTATAGATTGTATTAGAATTTACAAGTTCTAATTTTCTAATAGATCTCAACTGTTTTTAGATTATTTTTCTGATTTTTTTTTTACAAAAGTAAATTGCTTCTAATTTAAATTTGCTTGAAAAATGTTTTGATATGGATTTTTATTGATACCTTGTAATGATTCTACCCTCAGGGTCACATTTTTAGGTGTGTATTGTATGGGATTCATGAACCTTAGGTACTCTAATGATCTATTCTTTTCTCATTGGGTATATACCGCCTCTGGTAAATATTGTGATCGTGACCTAAGAATGCCCAAGAGATCTTCCTCTACATTGTCTTGTGTTTGGTGGAACTTGGCTAAAAAAGTCCATGTACCATAAAAACCGACTATAATAATTCTATTATGTAATATGAAGTCTGACCAAAAAGTATTCTGACCCGAAAAATAAATCTAGGTGTTTAACTGAAAACAAAAATGAGACGAACGCAGACTACACCTACACCTGCTGCTGATGGGCTGTATGATCTGACAAAAAATCACACTTGCTGTATGGCTCAACATTGTACTTGCTCTAGTCTTGTCTCTGGAATGCAGGTGATTAACACAGTAAAAAATAGGGTTGGATACTTTTCGATGAGGCCTCATTTAATAAGAGGCCCCACTTGAAAGAATTTAAAGTTCTGCCTTGATAGGATTTGTTGAAAAATAGTTGCAATACCTTAAATACCAGGGAAAAATAGGCTAGTTAAAATATTTTATTTAAA
Source organism: Metellina segmentata (assembly GCA_947359465.1). NCBI lineage: Eukaryota > Metazoa > Arthropoda > Arachnida > Araneae > Tetragnathidae > Metellina > Metellina segmentata. Next base: position 60,248,586 of record OX375875.1, read on the forward strand.
ATATGTAGATTATAGCGATGAATTCTATGCAGCTAATTTTGATGCATTTTAGGACGAAGAGTATGATCCAGAATGTTTGGCTGAGCTTGCCATTTACTATAGAAGATCAATGCGATCTATTGAATGTTCCCTTAATCAGGTACTTTTCTTATTTCTCCTAAAAATCCATTTAAAAATTTGGAATTCAAACTTAAGTAACATACTTATTCTTCTGTGAATACTGACATTGTTTAGATTACTGTGTCAAGTGTATTGAGATGTATTTGAACGTGTCACATGAAAAGGAACATAATTGTGCATTATGGCAGTTTGAAAGTTTGCTTTGTGTTCACATAGTTCAGTTTTACCAGTAACATTCAAGTTGAGTAATATATTAGACACACAAACCTTTCAATAACGATTTATCGAGTTGAATCCAATTTTCAGTCTAGTATTTCTTGTAACATTGTAAGTGATAATAAAATATATGAATACCATATGAAAATATATTAATTACACTAATATTGAAAAAGTAATTAAATAATACAATAAGCAACCACAGAATCAAGAACTTAATAAAAAATGAAAGTTTTTTTTGATGAACTGTACTGGTTAACACATTACCCAAAAATTTCCCCTTAAATTGGGCAAACATTACCCTTGTGCCATGTAACCCAACCAACCTTTCAAATTGCCAACAAATTACAAATTAAATTACTCATCTGGAATGATTGATACTTTTAAAAACTAGTCATAAAATTTTTTATTTCTGTTCCATTTGTACTAAAAAATGTTTTTTTCCCCCTTCTTATTTTAGAAAAAATTTGATTATTTAGAAGCTTCATACTATTTGCTGTTAGCTAAGAAAAAAGCTGGTAAAAAGTTTACTCTTCTAAAGCATGATAGTGTCCTGAGAGAATCTAAGGTAAGATCATGTGTGATTTATTCCATTTAAATTTCTGTTTTTAACTTAGATAAAGGGTTATTTTAATTTAATTTTAAAACCATTTTAACCCCATTTTAGTTTTGTCAGCTCTATTGTAAATATTTCAAAAACAAAAAGTGGTAATTGAACGAAGTCTCTTCTAATGACCACTATTTTTACATATTGGTTTTAATGTTTAAAATACTGTTAAGTGTATTAACAAAATATAAGAAATTGCACTTACCTATCATTTATGTATTTACATGAAGCTAAGATATTAAGCTGTTTACTGAGAATAGATGAGCTTGCTTTTGCACTAACTGCAGTCAAGGATCAATAAAAAAAACTTTTATCACAAAAGCGTATTTTTAGCATATATTTATCATGCTTGTTATGTAACTTAACAAAAATGTATGTGTGTATTTTTCTGTCAAATACTTTTTCATTAACTTTGGATTGCCACAAATTTCTTTTTGCACTACTTGCACCACCCATTACTGCAGATACTTGGAAGTTGACTATTATTACTCTATTTTGATATGCATCCATTCCTTATAGGGTGCAGGGAGTTCTTATAGAGATGAAAATGTTCATAATAAATTATTCTCTCACTGTTGCTTTGATATTCTTCCAGTAATTTTGTTTTTCAATTCTCACTATTGCAGTGCAGTGTTAATATGTCTGACATTTTTGACACATCTCCTATTTCCAAACGAGTGTCTATGGACAGTTTAGCAAATTCAGAGTTGCTTGTACTTTTAAGTCCTCAAAAGAAAACGCAGAGTCCTTTATGCATTTCCAAAGTAGTTTCACCAGTCTACGAGTCTTCTAATGAAATTTCTGATAAAGAGAATTTTGTATTACCTCGTGTGCCATCAGCAAGAAAGAGCAAAAAGACTGTTGCCACAACAAAATCCTATGAGAAATTTGGTATGATTTAAAAAAAATTTCTAGATTGATTGATTTTTTATGCTTTTATCAATTTCATAGGTTTAGGCAATTTGCAAATGGCAAAATAGTTTACTCAAGGGTTTCTCATTGCCATCTTTTATTTATTTTTATAATTTTCAGGTTCGAGGACTCCAAAACCACTAGGATTTTCTGCATCTCTAGATACTGCTGTTAATAGAGTTGGGGAAACTGCATCCCTTGTTGCTTCTTCATTAGCAGTTGAAAAAAGGTATATTAAGCACCATTTCAACCTGTCTTGTATCACAAAATGCTATTCAGTATGTTACGAATTGAATGCCAACTAGTGAATCTGTTTCTCCACTATTTGACATTACTTATTCACTCAATAAGAATTTATTCAACTTTATCTATTTTTTATTGCTCAGGGCCAAATCATTTGAGTCACCAACACTTATACCAGTGACTCCTAAGCGCAGACCTATTAGACAAATGGGTACTTCTGCTAAAAAGATGTTTGGAAGCATTGAGAAAGGTCTGGATTGTGTGAAGAATCTTCTCACACCCAAGAAGCGAATGTGTGGAATGAATGTTCCCCGTCAAGTGAAAGTAAGTCAACTAGTTTTATTCATGTTTTTTTGAAAGAAATTGAACTAGTTACCACCGTCCCAACCTGAGCCATTTGGTGTATCGCCGTGTAATTTTGAACCATGGTCAGATGACGAGGCAACATCTTAGCTGGCACCCCACTCTCCAAATTTCCACACAACGTGAGGACTTTTGGCCACGACAGATTTAAGGTGCATCAGCCGCCTCTACACCATATGCTTACAAATATCCATGCCCTGACCCAGATTCGAACCAGGAACCTTCCGATCTATAGGCTAACACCTTAAACATTATACCGGTTGGTTGGCAGTTTTACACATTCTTGTCTACACTGTCAATCTAGCTAAGCTATTGTGAAAGAAATACTGGATTTTATACATGTGATGGTCATCCTTCATGATTTTGCATATGACTGCCATTTTCCTTGGTAAGCTTATTTACTACTTCTACAGAAATTGACTTTCCCAAGATCTTAAACCTTTTCACCAAAGCCACATTGCTGTGAGATTTTGTTTGTAGTCAAGCTTGTTTATAGGGAGCACTAAATCTATTATGATTGTATAAGCTGTTCTGTATTTTAAAATATAGCACCACACCAAAATTAAAGATGAATATATTTTTCAATGTAGTGCCTTCACACCTTAGAAATAGACATCTGAAGTTCGCACAAAATGCTCCAAAGAGTTCGGATCATAAAATAATAAATTACCCTGATTTTAAACTAACGATTGGAAACGAGTGCAAATATTTAGTACTTGAGTATTTTTAAATGTTTTGATTTTATTAATTTAATACATCTCTTTATATTTTGTTTTTAAGAATCTTTGCAATGTGTCTGCTACAAATGACAAAGTTACCCCAGAGGATGTACTAGAGTCACTGAAGAATGCGCTTTTGAGAAAAGGAATTCCATGCAAGGAAAAGGGGTAATTTTTATATTCCTAAACACATTTTTTAAGTATTGAATACTAGGATTGTTGAAAATACTTACCAAACATGCAAATCAGGCAAGTGTAAACAGATATCACTTAAATAATTATAACCTAAATGTAAGATTATCTTAGGATTTCATAAATACTAGTTCATAAAATAGTTTCATAGATTTCATAAATTAGTTTTAATGCATGTCATGTATATTTTGATTTCAAGTATGAATTGAAAGAAGCAGTTTAAGTGAAGTTTTGGTCAACAGAAGCCGAAAAGTTATATAATTGGCAATGCTTACAATGAAGTTATAAGACAAAATTTTACCTGCATGTAAAACATCAATTCAAATGCAAAAAAAGTACCAAGAGTCTTTTGATTTGAAAGACTAACAAGGAAGTTACATTTTGAAAATCGAATTTCTTACCAGCAAGTTTGTAATTCAGTCATAAATTAACAAATTTATGCAACCATATGAAAATGATTCAGTTTGGTTTAAAACTTTAACCAATTTCGGGACAAGATTATCTGGTCAAATTAATTCAAATTTACTACTTTTAAACAAATTGTACATTTTATATAGAAAAAATAAAGCTAGAAGTCAAGAACTTGCATCTAGGTTGTGTGGCCTCAAATGAATTTGACAGTTTGCTCAGCTTTTGATAAGATTGAGTAGATTTATTGATTTGGATTTGCTAAAGAAACATTTTGTCAGGAGTGCTATTAAATAATTTTTGAATTTTTTCACAATAGGATAGTGGCCTGAATAATGCTGCTTTTATTTTTAAAGAATGCATTTTCTTTTCTAATTTTAATATTTAAATTTAAAGACTAGATTAAAATTATTTCAAGATTTCCGAATTTGTTATATCTAAATGTGAAACGGATTAAAGTCTGCACACACATAAAAGCTATACGAGATTAAGTATTGTATATCTATGTTTATACCATGCTAAAATTCCCTATTTTTCAATGAGTAGAGGCAAGAATTTCAACACATTATTCAAAATTGCTTAGTGTTGAGTTATTTTAAAGTCACATCAAAGAGTAAATTCAGTGTAACAAATGTAATGTACTGGTACATGGAAGTTACATCAAAATAACTAAATTACAATTGATTGTAATATCAGTTAATGTGAATAACAAAATTGGATAATGAAAATTAATGTGGTACTAATTAGAATTTGTTTTTTATTTTACTGAATTATTTTTTACATATTTAGTTATTAAATTTGTTTTGGTCAAAGAGTAGTATCTCAGCTCAGGTCTCCTAAAAGCCTATCGGATATTAAGTTTTTCAATGCTCCTGAAGAAATAAGAAAGTCCCAATTATTCCTGAATACCCGATTTGCTACGTGACATTTACTATCAACAAATTGTTGCAACTACTTTTAAAAATCCACTTCCATAGTTACTCTGCTACACTAACGGTCATTTTCAAATGAAGTTCTCAAGTTAACCAGAGGATCAGTTGATCTGCGGGTCAGTGTTAAACAGCGGATTGTCAAGAACAGTATTCTCAAATGGTGCATTAAGTGATCTGTAGATTAAAATGATACGCTCGCTGTGATTAGCTACTGCCGTCTCTTCATGATCACATGACATTGTTTACATTTGTTATGACACTGGAATCTGCATTCTTTACTGGTCAAATATGTACTTCGCTGGCAGAATGGATTCCAAATTGGGATTTTAATAGAATGCATACAGCATTTTAATTTGTGTTTGGAAAGATAAATGCAAAGGTATTTAGTTTTAAATTGGATTTTTATGGAAACCTAAATTTTGCAAGAAAGAATTGTACACAATGCCTTGACAAATCAATGTAATATGATTATCTTTATACTTGTCAGTATGGGTGTGTTGCTGTAAAGCGAAGTAACTTGCACTGTCAAATTTTTTTTCATTCGTAATAAATAAACAAAATAATTTTTATTCCAAGACGAATTTGCTTCTGCCCTGGTCATATTAAGATCAGTTGAATGTGTGTCATCATAAAAATACTGTAATTTAGCACAGAATGAAGTGACTGTGTCATCCATTTTGCTTTGGTTGGAGTATATCTTACTTCTTTGTCTTTCGCAAAAAGGTAGTACTGCTCATGTATAACTCTCAACCAAGAGTTATTCCGCCGATTTCGTAGGATCAAAATGTAACACCGAAACGGCGGTCTAAACCTCGGATCAGGCATTGTGAATACGGTTTTTCGATTACTCAAGAATTATCGTTAATCTGAGGTCTGAGTAGTGAAAGTTCAATAACTCATCTGAGATAGACTAACACATTTTTTTTTTGCTACTGGAATTCTCAAAAAGTATTAGCTGAAATTCTTTTTTTGGCTCACTTGTATTTAATATACAGGGTGTTTCGAAACTCATGGGCAAAAATGTAAGGGGGGATTGAAAACATCTAAACAAGCAATTTTCACCATACAATGCATGGGCAGAGAACAAGCGGGGAACCGCTAGGAGGTATCTGCCGTTACTGTCACATGAAAGAACGAAACACCAAGCGGATAGAGGAGGTACTAAATAATTTTATTGCTAGCATGTGTGGCAAAATTACAGAAACTGCTCAAAAGAGCAACCGCCTGCAGTAATGCAGTCATTACACCTGTGACATAGTGAGCAACGCACTTTTTGAAACACACCCGGCATGTCTCGGACGGCACCGGCAGCAACAGAAATCCTGGCAACTATGTCCTCATCAGAGTTGATGGGGCTTTTGTAGACGAGACTTTTCAAATGGCCCCACAGGAAAAAGTCCAGACAGGAGAGATAGGGAAAGCGTGCCAGCCAAGGTGTGGGCCCACCCCGACTAATCCATCGTCCTGGGAATTTAGCGTCTAAAGAGCTGCGCACATCCAAGCTGAAATGGAGAGGTGCGCCGTCATGCTGGAACCACATACGTGCTTGTATGTTGGCTGCAACAGGTTGAAGCAAGTGTGGCAATACCTGTTGTAAAAATGTGAGGTATGTTCTGCCATCCAGTCGGAATGACAGAAGGTATGGGCCGATCAAATTGTCACCCACAATTCCAGCCCAAACATTTATGCTGAATCGCTTCTGATATGCATTGAGGACATGTGTCGTACGGATTGTTAGATGCCCACACATGAAGGTTGTGCGTATTAGAATGCCTTCAAAGCCTCAAATATCACCAAATAAGATAATCTTGTCATCATATAACCAATAGCAACCCTCTAAATACAGAGCAGCAGAATATAGTTTTATTCCTTCGTAATTTCCATAAAGGCAGTGGAACGCTGTTCCATTGAAATCCCCAAAACACTCTTGGTCACAGTTTGGTGCTAAGGAATTCAATGTAGGAAGAAGAGAGTCTGCTTTGAAGCTTGGGGAAGATGTGTCTGTACTAGGTTTTTCTTAATCAATGGCCTAAGCGTTGGTCAACATACAAACCAATTCAAGGAGATTTGAAACTTCCTACTCACCATTTCATCAAGCATTGTTCAAGCAAGTAACTAAGCCTAAAGCCAGCTGCTGAAAGGTTGCTTCAACAATGGATTGCAGTGCGAATGTATTTCCTCCACTACCTTCCAATAAAGAAGCTAAACATGATACAAAGACCAGGCTCCACGAAAATTGTTCATTTACTTAGAAGAGAAATTATAAAGGCTGAGGTGATATTTGTCATATCAAGTGCAAGTATAATATAATCGTGTGACCGAATTTCTTCAGATAAAGGTGCCCCTAATGCATAAAAGCATTCTCAACTTGAATTGTTGATAAGAACAATTTTAGGTAGGATCTACACACAGAAATGTTTTTGAGATTTGAAGCGTTTCTTAGCGTAACAAAAATTGGCAGAGCCGTCATTTTCATGACGATTGTCATAATGGTCTCAAACAGTTGAGGAACGTTTTTCTCTTGTAGCCGCAACATTTCATTTCCTGTGCCAAACAATTCAAGCGGAGGGAAGCGAAACAAACAAAAAAATTTGACTGGCATTGTTTGGTTTGTTTTTGTAAAATCTGGATCGTTAAAGATAAGATAGAAAATTTCAACGGATTTAAAATCTGCGGAACGTTTTATCATATTGATACCTTAATGTGATTCTCTTTGACTAAATATTTATTTTAAAAAAATTAATAATCAAATGGTAAATAATTTAATAATAAATCTGTTCTGGGTAACGATTTGGCGTAAAATTTTACGCTGATTTGAAATCCGTTGAAATTTTCACTCTATCTTCAACGATACCAAAGTCAGAAACTTGGATTAGAGAATAAAAAAGGCACTTTGTTTTGTTTCTTGTTTGTGTGACTTTTAAAATAAGATTAATTTACTTATGTATTTAGTCAATACTTTGAATATTTAAAAATATTTGTTTCAATTAATTATTCAATAATTTTTTAAAATTTTATTTATTAATTAATCAATAATTTATTGATACTATGTCGTATGTAATATGTCGGTAAGAAGTGCTACTCATGTCTGGGTTACCAATGTTGGAGAGTATGCCACTGCTTGACAGAGGATGCAACATGACATGATGCGTTGTGGTCCTGGAAATAACATTAGTTCATTCCATAACATTGTCATAGCGTAGGGAAGAACCTGATTGTCCAAAATGTTCATGTAGGCGTCAGCGTTCAATTTACCAAGAACAAGGTCCCAGGCCATTTCACAAAAACACCCTCAATAAGTAGTTGGATTTTTTATGCATATCCGCCTCCGTCCAGTCCATTATTGTAGGGTAGTGTATATGTCCTTCGAAACTCTTGCCTCTGGCTGGTATTGTGTGATTGGAGATCAAATTTCAAAAGCGCTTCAGAATGTGAAAGAGTAAGAAAGGAATTAATTTTTTTCCTAAGGGATCAGAAGCTTTACATTGCTAAGTGTTGAATATCTTTTGAAAAAGTCCTTCTTCAGTTATTTTCTTAAAAGTTTATCTTGTCATGGTCCTCTTGAGAGACTCAGTGGTGAGAGTATTCGACAAGTATTAGAAGTTGCAAGAGCAATGCCATGGGAGGTCCCATCAGACATACTACTGGATGAGTGAAAATTACTCCAAAGAATGAAGCCTATTGATGTTTACTGCGACCAGTTATTCAGACTGTGAGACATTAGTGGTGTGGATCGTAAATACTCAGTTGTGTCAAAGCTAGTGAAGGCTGCTCTGTCACTTTCTCATGGTTGTGCTGACATTGAACGTGGCTTCTCAGCCTCAGGAAGAGCTTTGACAGGAGACAGCATAAATGTCAGAATGCATACTCAATGCATTGATGATGGTCAAAAGAAGTTTGTCAAATTTTGACAATCAACCTTATTTGGTGCTGATCACATCAAAGCTAATGGATATGGGAAGGGTTGCATATAAAGCCTACAATGCCTATTTAGAAGATATAAAACGGAAAGCACTAGAACAATTAGAAAAGACAGGAAAGAAAAAGAAATACTGTAAGCTGAGAATAAAAACTTAAAGCAGCTGGCAGAGAAAAGAAAAGTAATGAAAGATGAAAAGAAACTTTAAATTATGCATTGAGGATGAGGCATTGAGCAGTGCTTCAAAATTGTTAAAGGAAGACAATAATAGGCTCAAGAAGGTGATAAAAAATAAAAATTTTAAGGAATCGGTACTTGCTCAGTCAATGATTGAAGGGGTGGCAAAAGGCTAAGATGATGCTGGTCAGCAAAGACTGGCTTTAAAATTGCACTTTCAGACTTATTCAGAATTAATTTCAGACTTTTTCTACAAAAAAAATCAGACGATCTTTCAAGGTCACAAAGAAATGTTTGAAATTCTTCAAGCTATGTCAAAAATGAACAACACATTTAAAAATCATGATTACAAATTATTTTATTTTTTTGTTAATATTGTTTAAAAATAATGTGCTTTTTAAATGAAGAAAATAAATATCCTTCCAAAGAAAGAAAAGAAAACAATAGGGGTGACTGGGAAGTATCTTCTTCTTTTCTGTCTTTATACTTGCATATACGTATTTTGCATTGTTGTTATTTGTCACTTTTTTTGTTCTATTAGTCACTTTGTTCGTATATGACGTTGTTTGATATATTCCATATAATTTTGGGAATTATGGAACATATTTTATTAACATTTTCAGAAAATAAGATCTTTATTTTCAAACAATATAGGAGTTATAACTGTAGAACAGCAAATATATGAGTAGGATCAATAACCCCTGACATGATAAAATGGACAATGAAACATTTGACCTTCAATTACAAATGTATTTCTAGGTTCACCTTACGAGGAAAAATATGTGAGGGAAAGAGAATCAGACTAAGATTTGAGCTAGAAGTGTGTCGACTGCCCAAATACCACTCGGCTGTTGGAGTGCGCAGAAAAAGACTGGAAGGTGATGCATGGCATTATAAAAGAGTCTGTGAAGAAGTACTTCGACTTGCTCTTCTAGACACGAATGTTGCAACGACTGATGTTTAGCACTCCCAATTTGTTGAACAAAGTGTAGATAGCATTCTATGGTAAGATAGTAAATGTGTAATAAATGTTTTCCCATAATGTTGTCAGGGTTCCCACGGGTGCTTACAAAGTGCTTATTTTGACCTTCCATTTCTAAGGGCCCTTAGAAGTGCTTATTTTGCATCAATAGTCCTTATAAAGTGCTTATTTTCCTTTAAAACAAAATTCAGTTTTCAAATGACGATATTTTTTTTACAATATTTCCTACCACTTTTTATCAGCTGATCGGTGATAAAACGACTTACAAGTAAGGTTTTGGGGATGATTTGAGAACTGGCTTACTTGAATGTCAACCCTTGATACGCAAAATTGTCGATCAACTCTTGATGAGCACATAATACGCTTTAAAAACTTGAAAACCCATGAAAATCGATCTGTTTTCGAATTGTGAGTGGCTCTTGCAATGGACAAAATAGTTGCAATGATAGAGGAAACTAGAATACAATCATCAAATGTTAATTAATTTTGTTTTATTCAGTTACCCGCGAGTGCAATGTTTTAAAAATTTATTATAATTATGAGGAAGTGCATTTTTAAGATTGTTGGTGAATCAAAAACAATGTAAAGATAGTTTATTTGAATTAATGCTGCTATCTAAGTGGCAACCCGATATGTTGCCATTTTTTTTAAAATCTAACTTTTTTTTATGTTTTTAATTCTTTGTTAAAACTATCCCAGAAAAAAAAGAAAAAATTTGAAGATTTTCGGGAGTGATTCTGCTTTGAAAATTTGAAGCATACCGCTATCAGTTCCGAAAAAAAAACCAACCCGCTCAATTAAAAAACATTGGAGGAAAAGATCGCAAAAACGTAAACTAGAGTGCTGGAGAACCGGGAATAGTCGGGAAATTTCATAAATCGGGAACAGTCGTTTGAAAACTGAAAATTTTGGACTCGTGTCGCATTTGACCGAAAGCGAAAGTAATATTTCTATGATTTATAATTTTTTTCTCTTTGTATCCGGGTGACAAATACTCAATGGCTGACTGTGCTTGAATTTCACTTTGCTTTTGTTATGCCATGCGCAATCTTCTTCCATTGTCAGCTTAAATGACATGTGTCGTGGCCGAAAGTCCTCATGTTGGGTTGGTGTGGAAGTTTGGAGAGTGATTGGAGTGTGCCTGCTTAGATGTCTCGTCATCTGACCGTGATTCAAAATTATGATGCAATACACCGAATGGCTTAGGCTTGGACGGTGGCAACTAGTTGAATACCTATTCAATAAAATTGCATTTTTTAAAATTGTTTTATAAATTTATCAAAGTTTTTGCATAACTCTTATGATCCGTTTTGGTTCACGAAAAAATATTTTCTTCGAAACTCGTTCGGTCTCCGATCCTGTGAAATTTGACTCTGACGTATGCAACTTGCAATCCTCTTACATCCTTTTAGTAAATTAATAGTTTTCCTCTAATTTAATTTTATTGAAACCTCTGATGTTCCAATAAATGAATTTTCTTCTTATTTTCATTACGAATTTATGAAAGTGTATTATAAAATAATTACTGGGTTGAGTAATTTCCATTTCATAAGCAGGCTGAAGCTGCAGACACAACAAGATAAGCACTGTAATTTCAAAACCAAAAAACATTTTTGTTTATTTAGGAAATTTTTAAAGATGAAAGTGTTGTCTGGGTGAGGCTCCACCCTGATACACCAACACATTATGGTGTTTCCTACCTATGAGCAGCTATATGCTAAAAAATTGCTTATACACTCCCCTAAAGACCATTAAAAAGTAAAAACTAAACAATATGAAAAGAATATGAAAACGAAATCAAACTCGCAACAGCATCTTTGATACCAACAACACCATGTCCGGTCCTCATCAAACTTAACTCTTTCTTTCCCCTTTCATAATAGCAAATGCACAACGAAGAGATAAAAAAAAAACATTAAAAAAAAATTTCTGACAATCTCCATTCTATAATTTGTTTATGTACTTACACATATTACTAATTAGCCACAGCGTGGCCAGCCCGGCGTTGCCCGTGTAAACCAACACTACTGGCAACGCCGTGATGCAAGGTATTAATCTGGTGTAAAGATCCACAGATTTCTAAACCATAATGAAGATATATTCAATTTAAAAATTATTTATTTAAAGAAAATCATATTTTTAGGTATCAAAAGTGAAATTTCACATAGATTAAAAAATCTATCTTTAACGAATCCGCTTTTACGAAAAAGAACTAAATAATGCCTGTCAAAATGCTTTTTATTTTTTGCTCTCCTTTAAAATCGAAGAGGGCAGGAAATGTAATCTGTTTTTATTTTATTTTATTTAATGCAAAGGGCACGAAAAGCTATCTGTTTATTTTTGGAAAGGGAAAGTTACCGTGACTTCACAATCTCGTACAAAAATATAAAAGGTATATTCAATTTCAAAGTTATTTGTATAAAGAAAATCATATTTTTAGGTATGGATCTAAAGTGAAATTTTCCGCAGATTTCAAATAAATCTGCTAAAATTTGTACTCTATCTTTAACGGTCTAGGAGATATAAAAATAACTATTTGACTCCAGTTAAAAGATTGTTTGTTTTTATCACCCTGCTGGAAAATACGCGCAAAATCAAAACGAAACTAAATAAATTTAGAATCTGTGATCTCTTCTTTGCTGTAGCATTCAATAATGATTAAATTTTAAAATTTGCTGTGACCCAAAACTTGCAAACAATTTGGACTACCTGTGTGCCAAATGTCATTGCTGTAAGTGCCATAGAATCGTCAAGATTGGTAGAGATACGTGTACACATAATTGCTCATATTATTAACTGCTGAATTCTGTAAAAATCAGATAAACAACTTATTTCAAAAAAGAAATTTATATATATTAAAAAAAAAAAAGATTTAACTGAAATTTTTTTAAAGACGGCTTATTTTGAACTATCTCATTTTTGTGAGCATTATTTGTGTATAATTTTTAGAAAATAGACTTGAATATGAATTTTTTTTTACATACTACTATTCTTATAAGCTTAACTAATCTGTAAGAGCATCCCCATTTGGTCAAAAGTCAGGTATTACATTGTATAATACGGTTTCTTCAATGTTTTATTTAAGTCCTTATTTTGTCCTGGAAAGTGCTTATTTTTAGTTATAAAAAAAGAGTGGGAACCCTGGTTGTGTCAGATTGGTGCAGTTATCAATTAATTTATCGCATTCATGTACTTTTTGGAGCAATTGCATTCCAAAATTTAACTAACTGTACAAATAGAAAGTTATTAGTAAAGTATACTCAGAACATATATTTTCAATTTTAAACATTTACTTTACATTTAATATTCTGTAAAAATACTTTTGGACTAGATATTAAATGTTTATGGATGCAATTGTCTCACATTTGATTTTTAATAATTTTTTAAACATTTGAAATGAAATAGAATTGTAAGTCTGGAATGACTAAACATTAAGATCATCATTTATTGCCTTTTAATTTTTTAATCTGAAAATAAAGCTTACATTTAAAGATACTTAACAAAATAAAAATTATGATCTTTCATAAAGAAACTCATTTTTCTATATTTGTAAGCATTTGATGGTATCATTGTCACAAAATTCAATATGCTGTAAGTAATATTAGGTTTGAAATGCAAATGTTCCCTTCAGGTTAATCTAAATAAGCATGGATTATTCATGCTTTCCAGTTTTTCAAATTTAGTATTTTCACTCTTCTGTGGTTTGTTGCATTTATATAGTATATATTAGTAAATTTTTTTTTTTAATTTAAAAGTCTTCCAGAATTGTAATAATACTGATCTTTATATCTCAAACTTGCATGATTTGCAAAATTACACTTTCTGTGAACCCTTAAACTTATTAAAATTTGTATCAGGCATGTTAATCTTAACAATAAAAAGCAACTGTAGTATCCAAAAGCTCAACCACTCCTGTTGAATATAATCAGGTTATACTTGATCTTATATTGCAGTGAGAAGTGTTAACTTCTCATTTAAAGATAATTTTGTTGTACCACTAATATTGAATAGTTCAGTCTCTGCTATGCTGAATTTTAATCAAGTGACCTATTGATTGTTTTTATATTCAAATTATTATGAACAAATTATTGATTGACAAATATTGATTATTTTATGAGCAAACTATTGATTGACAAATATTCATTATTTTATGGACAAAATAATTTTCTTTAAAAAAGTATACAAATATGAATTTTTATTTAAAATATTTTGTTCTCATTTGTATTGGTCAGTTTACTATAATAAAATCTTTTTTCAGGTAAAACGTTAGAAGTACTGGTGTCGAGTCTCAGTTTAAGCTCACAGTATTAAAATGTTGTAGAATTTGTAAATATGATCAATGATTTTAATATTTTTCTACTTATTTTATAACACTTACTAAATAAATTATTTTTAATGGTCTCATTGAATATTTATTTCTTAACAATATTTTCGATCTGATTGCTATGATTAACAAGTTATTATACAGTGAATATTTTACCCATATTCTTTTTCATTGCAACCTTAAGTTTTTCTAGTGTGTCTTTTGTTGTCAGATTTTCATATTTTTTCTGAGTTATGGCATACTTGCCAACTTATACACATTTACTCCATACGACTCTTAATACTACTAAACTTAGAAAAGCATTGCTAAAACTGAATCAACATTTTGCGTTTTAGCAAAGCCAGATGGTGGATGAATACTGATGTAAGAATCTTATTAATATGAAAAGTATAGTTTGATCAATGTACTTTTACAGTAATGCAAGCCTTACATTGCTTTTTCCATGCTTTTTAAGAGTTTCTCCTTGAGTTGTGGAAACAGTCTCCCACTCTTGAAGTAGTATTGCTTCTGAAATGATTCCTAACAATGTTGGGCTTGCTCAATAGGATTTATTAAAAATATATATAAATTCGGGTTTCAATTTCTGCATATTTCTTTCATCTGATTGTTAAATGAACAAATGCGACATGAACAGATAATTTATAATAGTCAAAGACATATTTCTGCGAAGGGATCTCCGAAATTGTACTAATTAAACTGTAGCTAACATCTTTCTGTTCAATTTCGATCAATCTGTTATGATTTTTATCAAAACCAAAAAATATTTATTTATTAGGTACTTACACAGTACAAGTACAGAAAGTTCATAAATGCCATCCAGTTTGAAATGTCAACAAATCGTTATAAACAATATGAAACACAAGACAGGGTTCCCACGGTCCTTGAAAAATCCATAAAAGTCCTTGAATTTTTTTTCCCTAACTAGGGGCCCTTGAAAGTACTTGATTTTTTTTTAACTAGTACATAATTGTGTAATTTCGTCTTGCATTGGAACTTGTCCAGACTAGTTTCCTCCACAGCAGGTGCGCCATTTGATCGTCATTCTGAATGAAACCAGTGTTTCCCGCTTTGACACTACAAGATATACTAGTAATGCTACGTCTAGAACATCCATTTTCCACAGTATTCTGTCTGTCTAAGTTGACACCTCTGGTCTACGTTAAGACAGCCGTCTTGTTATGCTCGCCACATCATGACGTATCACATTCGCTAGATAGCAGCACTGCTTTCTTAGGAAACCGTAGCTTTAGAAGTCAGGACGTCATTGGAAACCTGTATCCAAAGAAATAAAGCCAAATTCTTATTGCAAAAATATAAAAGTTACAATTGAAAAAAAAATTTAAGAAAATCACATTAAAGATTCCTTTTGTTGTAAAATTTTCTGCACATTTCAAATTCGTTGAAATTTTCCCTCTATCTTTAATGATTACAAAGATAGAAACTCAGCCAAGATAATAAAGAAGCCCTAACACCAGTCAAAACTTTCGATTTATTTTGTTACTCAAACAAAATAAACCATGACAGCCGTCTGTTGTAGGCAGTGGACGACAGGAAAATATAGATGGTGTCATGTACAGGGGTGAAAATCTTCCGCGTTTACGCAGATTCCGCTTTTGTTTATTCCGAGAATTTTTGCTTTTCCTACAATTTTTTCTTTAGAATTAAATTATATCATTGAATTACAGCCAAAGAATAAATGTAAAAAAAAAATAATAATAATAACAAGGAAAGTGTGAATATGTCCTTACTTCAGGGATGAGATTATTCTGACTTTTGTAGGTATTTCCGACTTTTCGTAAATTTTTGAGAAAATGAACGATTTTTATCATTTTTTACGAAGAAATTCCGACTTTTGCCCTTTTTTGTATCTTATAAACGTAAAATGTTCCAAATAAGACATATATCGCCAATGTTGGACTCCTAAATTTTGCAAGCTGATAAGTCCTGCAAATTCCTATTTGAAAAGAATCATTTGTGAGAAGCTTATTAGTTCAATTGTAAAATTTGAGAACTTGGATTTTGAACTAGTTAAGCCCCGTCCACACCGGAGAAGCCGAGCTAAACATGGATGATTGATTAACCCTGGAGACAGGTTTGGTGAATCAATCTCTCTGGTTTGACAGCTCGGACACAAAATATTCCATGTGCTCGGGATCAATCTGGTTGGTTGAAGTTGAACTACAAACTTATTGTTTGAAACAAATTGTTTAAAGGTCCAGTTCTTTACGAAGTCGGCGCATAATCGCGAGTGCAGCGTATATTATCATTAACGATTTATTAAAGAGAAATGGGAAGAAAAGTTCCCAAAAAAAAGGCGACAGTGGGTGACACCCGTGATGGAAAATATTCTTAGGAGCCAAAAAAGACTGAAAATGTATACATCTTTTGCTCACGCTCGATAGAAATTAAGCTTTTCCTACTTGGATACTTAATAAACCCTAAACTAATAGCCTCCTTGGAAAATAATCCACTTCATCGTTATCCCTGTACAATTTTGAACAAACCATGTTTTCAATCCTGCGGCTGCGGCAACCACTTTATTAATATATGTATATCCATACGTAATTGCAAAATTGATATTAAGCAGATTATTTCCCTACAAAATAAAAATTTCTCACTGAATATTTCACTCATATGTTACAACATATTGAATGTTTCTTTCAATTCAGCATTTTTCGGCAAAACATATTAATGCAGTGAGACAATTTTAAATTTTCTTCAATTGCAAAAAAGTTTAAATGCATTTTAAATATCCACCTCTTATTTATCTTAAGCTAGTAACTGCTTGGTGATTGCTAAGAATTCCCATTTGGTAACAGCAATCATTGTGTCACACAAACACACATTGTGTCACACAAGCCTCACAAACCAAATGGAAATTCGTAGCCTATTGAAATGGATTCCCTTCAAATTCCAATTTGATTTGCTTCGCAAACAAACACCACGGGCAACGCCGTAATGACCTCGTCATTGTCAAATTCGGCCAAATTCGAATTGCGAAGAGATCCAATCGGCATGACGTCATAATCTCTTGCGGAAATATAAATATTTAATTGAAAAATTATTTATTAAAAGAAAATCAAATTTAAGATAGAGTTTTAGGGGTTTAGATTTTATACAGATTTCAAATCTGTTAAAATTTTCATCTATCCTTAACGATCACGATTTTACAAAAAAGTACTAAACAATGCCAGTCAATATGTTTTTTTATTTGTTTTGCCTTTCTTCGCTGTGAAATGGTTTGAGAGTAGGAAATGAAATCTGTGATATCTAGAATCAAACAAAAGTCATTCTTCACAGTAAGTGGCGTTCGTGTTGGAAAAAATACAAGTTTCAATTTAAAAATTATTCATTTATCGAAAATCATATTTTTAGGTATAGATTTAATGTGAAATTTTCCGCAGATTTCAAATGCGTTGAAAATTTTACTCTATCTTTTACGATCAAGGAGATAAAAAAAAAAAAAAAGAACTACGTAACTAAAGTTTAAACTTTATTATTTTTTTTTTAGTCTGCTGACAAATCTTTCTCCGCAAAATGAAAACGGAAGCGAAAAAAATACATTTAGAATCTGCCAACTCTTTATGCAGTTGTCATTCCAAAGAAAACAATAATAATTCAATTCCAATAAATTATTTAAAAAAGTTTTAGATTGAATTTTAAAATTCAGGCTAAACACAAAAATTGCAAAAACTTCGAACTACCCGTGTGTCAAATTTCATTATTGTAAGTGCAATAAATTCGTCAGGACATTGCGTAGTGGAGGTCGGACACTTCATTTTATAATAGCAGAGATTTAGACGTGCAAAGTTCCCCCAAGACCACTAATGTAGACCATCTAAATACACATGGATGGACGCATCAATTTTGACATTAATATTGGCAGATTACATTTTCACAATTAAGTTTTAATCGTCAACTATGTATAGCAAAACACACAATGTTTACAAATAGACTACTTAAATAATAGTATCACTTTAAAATCCGAAGAAAAATAAATATTTCTATGTTCCGATCCCCGACCCGTTTCTTAACGATGACCCAGGTGATTGATTGAACGTCGAACAAGGGAACCAAAAAGAGCCGTCCAAATAGAGCGAGCACAAACACTTGCTTTCCTTTGATGTACCGACAAGAAGCGGATCATTTAGTTCGTGCTCAAAACTGTTCAATACTGCTACGGTTTCCTAAAAAAAGCGGAGCTGTTATCTAGCGGCCGTGAAACGTCATGATGCGGCGGAAAAGGTATATATGAAATATTTTAAGTTGATCAGCTTTTAAAATAAGATGCTCGGTTATTTCGTCTTTTATGGCAACCTCGGCAAGTGGAAAGTTTAAATTTTCATTTTGAATATTCTAGAAAGTACTTTCAAAATCCGTTAAAACTTCTTTCTTTAGCGACTTTAGAAGTGCGCCAATGCGGTGGCCAACGTTTAAAACATAGACTGCAGCTATTTTTTGCAACCGAATTTTTCAAAATGATGCTTCTTTTAAGGGCAATATTTATGATTGTTTTAATAAGTTAAATTGTTTCTTGGTAATGGTAATTTTAGTTAACGTCGTACTAGAGCAACACAACGGGCTATTGACGACAGTCCGGGATTAGTCCCTTAAGGTAAAGATCCGAGGACAACACTTCGTAATTTTGAACCAAATTGTTTCTTGGATAACACAAGTTATTAATTTTAAGTTTTATTTGATTTAAAGTTGATTTAATTAGAAAATAAGGATATTTACGGAAAAATATAGAGATTTTGAAAAAAAAAATTTATATTCGAAAATAGGTTATAAATTTAAAATGAATTAAGTTATATTTTATTTTACCACAGGGGTACAGCTTTAGTCTACGTTTATAGCGGTGGCAACAGCCTGCCCTTGGCGCACTTAAGTCGCCAAGGAAAGAATTATTTCAAATGAAATCAAACGACAGTTTATTGGAATTTGAAAGAACTTTCTGGAATATTCTAAATTAAACTTTTGAACTTTCCACTTGACCAGGTTGTATTAAAATACGCAATAACCGTTATGCAGATAGGTTACCTTAACCTGTCATTACTCGCTACTAGAAGTGCTCCAAAAAAAAGCGCCAAGTCCTTTGCCACTGCTATAAACGCAGACTGAAGCTGTACCATTTTAATTTTGGTTTCTGCTTATTTTTTTTCATATTAATTTTAAGCTATTTAATAAAAATAGTATTTATTTGATTTATTCTTTTGCAACATAGCATTTTTATTTCCTGTTAATTTCATTTTTGTATCAAGGTTTTGGAAAAATTGCAACTCTTAAAAAAAATCTCACCATTGGGAGATGTTCAAAAATATTCAGAAAAATAACATTTTCAACTTCATGCAACTTGTTTATACAGTTTACAGAGTTGCCATGATATTTTTTTCTCTTTTACAAAATTTGAGTTTACGAGTAAGGTGCCTCCTCCCTCTTTTCCAAAGACAAATTTCATTGTTTATAGTGTACTTTGTAGAGCTTTTAAGCAAAGTAATAGGCAAAAATACATGCTTATCATAAACACATATTTTGTACTAGTTGCGCAGCCATGGGAGGTTATGGTTTAACCTCCCTACTTCCAAAGGCAAATTTATTGTTTTTAGTGGACTTTATAGGGTTTTAAC
The DNA here is from genome assembly GCA_947359465.1 of Metellina segmentata. Classification (NCBI taxonomy): domain Eukaryota; kingdom Metazoa; phylum Arthropoda; class Arachnida; order Araneae; family Tetragnathidae; genus Metellina; species Metellina segmentata. The sequence continues at coordinate 60,268,327 of OX375875.1, forward strand.
AGACTAAAAATTTGCCTGCCCCCCTCAGAAAAAAATTTTGGCTGCACCACTGTTCTGTACGCACATTAGTACACAAATACAGTATTCTTATACCGCTATTTTTGTAGTTCAAAATAACGCTGCGTATATTTTCCTCTTTTTTACATTTGGGCTGTTTTCACCCCTGCATGTAGATCAAACCGTGTGTGCAAGCTCCCATACTCTTCTTCATGCGACTAAAAGAATTTATCGTATGATATTTTATAGCACGACCGAAATTGATTTGTGTGCAAGTAGCCTGATAGCATTGAGACAAAAAGCAAAATAAAAAAAGAAAGTCCAAAATTGATGATAACTTTCTTTTCTTGACTATCTCTCTCTCAGTAGTTTAAAAAAATTGTCTTTTTTTTAAATTCACGTTTTTCTTTTTAGTTGACAACTTTTATGTATGCCTTGTTTTAGGTCGCTATAAAAAATGTTAGGTCCTTGAAAAATTTGTTTTGGGTTTTGAAAAGTCCTTGAATTTGTTTTGGATAAAGGTGTGGGAACCATGCAAGAACATGGATGGCTACACGCCATATTGATTACACCTATGCGCTGGGTTAGAAAAATTATTGTCAAAGTGTGGAGTTGTATTCTTGAGTCTAACCGAATATAAAATCAATCACTACGGAATTCGTTTGCGAATTTTGCTGCTTAGTTTAAAAGGACTTGGAACAATGGAGCTGTAGAATTGGTAAAGCTACCTTGAAGAGACAGCCTCTCTAATGAAGTTTTTCAGCAGTGTTACAACAGCAGGCAAAAAAGAAATCTAGGGTATGGGGAATCAGCAGAAAAGTGTGAGTGCAGTAAAAATAAATTTAATCTTTAAAAAATACCGAATTTTTGATTAGTTCCTTGATTTTATTAGGTGTGAAATGTGTATATCGATGCTCATATTCGTTGAATGGGTTGTGAAAGAAACATCTTCGCATGTAAGTAACGACACTGCCATCAATAGATTTAAGCAATTAAGAAACTTCGCAGTTGCTATTCGTGGATCTCTAAGTGTATTTATGTTAGTAATTTTCTGTGCTTTTAATTTCTTTGAGAGCTGCAATTAAATTCCCTTGTATAAAGATTTACGATACATATTGGGTTACGAGGATGAGATGTGCTATATCTAGTTATGATTAAGATCTGTGTATAATTATACTCCTGTTAACTTCCAACCCAGCGAAGGAGTGCCATTTTTTTATAAGCCCGATAAATTATGACGGTGCCCTGCCGCTTTTCAGGTGATTGGCGCGGTCGCTATTGAAACCCTCCAATCTCAGTCAATCGAAATTGCCCTCAAAGAAAGGGCTGGAGGGAAAATTATGTAAGAACGCTTAGGTTAATGACTACGGTAATGAACGAAATAATGATGCACCATCGTTCATAGGGAGTCGCTGCTTCGACAACAACGTGTGAACTTCGTAAAAACCAGGTAGGCAGTCCTTTAGAAGAGTGTTCCTTTCTTCTATTACTTGACTCTTTCGTGCACGTGTGGCGGAGAGCAAATAGTGAGGCAGAGAAAGTTTGTGTTGCTGGAGCACCTCCCCATTGACGGCGAAACAATTAACTCTCTCTCTAACGACGTACCATCAATTGACTATCACTCTCTCCTGATAAGCTATCTCTCCCACTCCCTTAATGAAGGAAACAATCGTCGACACGTCTCAAGGTCACTCGGTCTTTACACTGGTAGCCCCGAGGTATGGCTTCCCAGCTCCTTTGTCTTTGCGAAGGACGCTATGAACACAAACTAATACAAAGTGAATCGCTAAGCAGAATCTCAAGATGTCCCACCTTAACAAAATGGTGGAACAAATGTCGATGTGGATCCGGTGCATCTGTTGTGGCGAAGAAAGCAGGGCATGCGGTTGGCGTTGTTTAAGAGATTTGAAAATGGCCGTTTTCTTTGTCTTTATCTAGTAAAATCCACAGCTTAAGAAATCTGTACCTTGGTAGTAAATAAAGTGCGTCTAAATTAACTATCCGAAAATCATGTCAACAGATTCACAAATCATTTCAATGGGAATAACGTTATAAAGGAAAATCTCCATCCCGTCAATTTATTATGTTTGAAGTAATCAAAACATTGGAAAGTATATTTGTACTCTGCATTATAAATTAAAATGCCAAATCAGGTAATGTCAAAGACTTGCAAAATGGACCCTCTGTGGATGGCTTTTTCTAGGGTACAAGAAATAATCATTCGATTCGTCGAAGACACCAAAAGGGACGCATGCTACTCAAACCTATATCAGTTACTAAATATTAATGATATTAAGTATAAGTTCCAATTTTCTCTTGTCTAAATTCCTCAATATGGTTACGTTACATGCGCGTCTCCGTGACCATGTACTAGTGTTTCGGAATGTTATGGAAGGACATTCATCAGGATTCCAGACTTGGGACATTTTTCGCAGGGGACATATGGAACCAAACTACCTAATTTTGATTTTTGGTGGATTTGTTCACTCTAAGTGCTGAACACTTGGTGCACGCTTCCATAACTTAGAGCGAATTATTGTGGTCGATCGCTTATTTAGTTTCGATATGAAAATTAACTTTACGTTTATTTGCATTTCAAGACTAGGAGACAAGTGAGATTATGTCTAACGTGACAGGCGACTAACCTTTATTGTCCAGAATAGGCGTTAGTTTGTCGATGCTAAATGTGTACCGAAATCATACTCGTTTTCTCAATTACGTTCAAGGTTCATTAGGGATTACATTGCATTCTTTTGTCTCAAACATAGGATGGGACTTTTGCTTAGCTTATCGCAGTTCTAATCAAGGAATGAAGTAAGTAGTTGAATTGCCGCTATTGGCTATGGTTCGGAATTAATCTCGATCAAGGAATGATACAGTACTGAGTCCCAAGTCCGGAATCCTCCGGACCTCGACTATTTCGGAGTTCAGACTTTTCCAGATTTTCGTATATTTGTCAAAAAAAAAAAAAAAAAACCTAATCTAGTTCCCCCTCTCGAATTTTTCCGATCGTCATTTACGTCCGGAACATGTGTGCAGTACTAAAATAGCAGATATATAAATAGGAATAATTTTTAAAAAGGAAAAAAAAACCTTTTTAATACAAAATGCAACAGATTTTCTTACAAATCTGTGTGGTATTAACTCTGAACAGGTCCGTTATTTTGAGTTGTTTCACCAATTTGGTTTAGGTTGAATGCCTTGTTCTTTAAAAATTGTTCTTAAAAGAGTAGGGAAAAAACCGCTGGTTAGCAAAACGTTCGGATTTTGGGCAATTTGGGACTTTGTACTGTATGCTGATTATTTGGTTGGGATAATTTGTTACACGTTCAAAAATAAATTCATAAATAAAAAACAAAATTTTTAAAAACTTGAGTTTTCTGGAATTTATTGGGGTATGCTTTATTTGCGTGCCCTTGAATGTTCCGTATACTGATTTTTCTACGAGTCTTAGTAATAGATGGTCTGTTTTACAATCAGATACATCTTATTTCTTTGTTAAATGTGATGAATCCACTAAATACTCACCTTATATATGTAGGTTTCTTTCGTACTTTATATAGCATTTGATGTAGAGCTTCCCTTTCGCTAAAGTATAATTAGAATTGAACACAAGGAGTCCTAAGAAATGAGTGAAATATATTTTTATTTCTGGAAATGATTGAGCAGAGCAAAAATATTTGTTTTATCTTAAGTAGAACAATTGTTGGGCGCACAGATCGCTTGTCCTAAGGAGCACCGATCTACGAAAGACGCCGACGCCATAGCCCATTTATTCACATTTGATTTCACAATCAACAAATATTGAGCCCATGTTTAAATTTCGACCCATTTCACTAATCAAACAAAAGTGGTGGAAAAGGAAATTAATCTAATCTGAATAGTGAAAGCTATGTCGTCGGCGCTAATCGCAGCTTCGTCATAGGAAGAATTTGTGCAATTAACAGAACGAACTGTGCTAGAAAGTGCGAAGTACAAAAATAGACAGTTTACACAATAAATAACAATAAGAAGTATCCATGCTTCTTAAGTAAATGAGCCCTTTCGAACACTATAATATATACGCTCTTTATTCACAAACAGGACGTTTTGGGAAGACCGTCATTCCGTTGCCTTAAAATTTGAAAGCTTCGTTTCCAACGAAATGTTTGAGTAAAAAATAGAATCGTGCTATTTTATTACAACACCAGATGTAAACTCAATCCTCCTTATCCTTAATCTACAAAATGTGAAGTTTGAGCTACTGCAGAAGTAAATTTTTATAGTTTGGCAAAAATAAATTAATTTTATTTTTGCATTACACGACTACAAATGATCTCATCGCTTTGATTTTTTTAATTAGCTCAGCTGTGAATTTGTATACTTGTCTTCAATCTGAGTTGCAAAAATAAAGTACAATAAAGTGTTAGTGCAAATTTATTGCACTTAATTTACAGGATTTTATTTTCCTGTTTGCAGATTATATGAACTAATGTTAATTACATAAAATGATATCAAAATTCGTAAAGCACAAAAATGAGCCATTCTAAAGGCTATTCTGAGATGCAAGCGCACAGGCTTTTCAAGATTCTTTAAAAAATATATATTGGACTGATCCAACATATGTGAATCGGAATATTTCTTTCAGTTTGATTATTTTTGTCAAGTACTGTAAAGGTTAACGTGTTGGAGGTAACGAGTTTGATTCTGTTGACGTTGTTGTCAGGTTTCCGCTGTGGGAAATGAATTGAGTAAAAAGAAAAGGAATTGATGAAAATACTAAAGCGTGTTTATTTTTCAGTAAAAACCTTAAAAGCGGGTTCTTGACATGAAGCCCACGAGTCGAAATCATGGTTTGCTTTAGTCATTCTTTGTTCATTTTTGCTATACAATCCCTAATTAATTATTTGAGCTGCAGTCTCTGTTCTAAGACGTAAATAGTACTCGTGAAGCAAAAAATATCAGACAAACCAAACTAATTAGATCGGAACCTACAATTGTAAGTAATGTCCGCGGTGATTCGAAATCCAAGACCAGATCGAGGTTTATTACATGGCCTTTTAAACAGGTTAAAAGCGATATTGATCATTCAATTGTATTTCTAAACACTTTAAAGGTAAGTAAAATTTTCCTATCAAATGTATTTTTTAAAAACCTGTGCGATGTAGGTTTCATACAAGCTTTAAACAGATGTTTTCACAGTGAACAATCTCAAATAGCTTTTCCGGTTTCCCAAAACGTTTAAAAAATTATAAACAAATATTTGCTATCAGACAACGAAAAATAACTGCTTCTATAAATAGAATTGACTACAATTAAACGGAAAACAAAGCAGTTTGGTTTTTCGATCAACAAAAACACATTCTTAGACAAATAGCACAATATAAATTCACTGTTATATTCAAATGAAGGAGAAAATATGCAAAACAGACAGAGTTTGTGTTCAAACTCACACAAAAAAATCATCTCCATTATAATAATACAAAAAGGTAAAAACTACAAAAAGCGACAGTAAAAATTGAACAAAAAATTTAAAAATCTCTTTGGTATGCAATTTTTAAAAAGTTATGGATGCTGAATCAGTCCATCCTTCACATTTCGTTACCGGAGCTTTGTTCGTGACTCGGAAACGTCTCTTTCGCTTCCGGTTGGCTTGAAAATGATATAAAGAGATCAGTGATTTTTTTAGTTGCGCTCAAACGAAGATTTCGCTTTCGGATGAGATGAGGGAAACAACTCAGCCAATCCTCTCCCTTCGTATTTTCCTCAGGGGCAATCATCTGCTTCGAGAACTAAAACATTCATGATCCTAGTACAACGAACACTTGAGATTGTGACAGTGACAAAGTCGTGTAGCAGCTTTATCACTAGAGGGCCACAATGACGAAAATACATCGATCCGAAGATAACCGATTGTTTTCTTTTTCTGGTGATCACTAGTCTCAAACCGGGAGTGGAGCTTTGATTAGACACCCATTGAAGGCAGGAAACTTCCAATTTCCAAGATTCTGCCATTCGAATAATTATTCTTTTTACGCGAGAGCAGTCAGTTCATTACTAACGCCGTGTTGTGCACACATAACGCATCATCGCGTTGCTTTACCGGTACAGACGTCTCGTGCGTTTGTGTCCCACCCGTTTTGTATGGAAGAAACTGGTGCTTTGAGACAGATTTCAGCTCCATGAGAGTGACTTTCGAAGCCTTCATCGTCCGGACCAGAGGTCAGGACGGAGTGGTGCAGTTGTCACGGGGAGTGTCTACATTATATACACATCATCCGTCTAGAGTAGAGGGTAGCTTTGGATTGCCAGCTGGATGACTAAGTACATTGCGTTGAGGTAGCCACGGAAGTGTGGGATCCTTTGGGTTAGCATCTGTCCTTGTAGACGTCGGGGCTGAGTGACGGGGCGGTCGTGAGGATGGAGTTGTTCGTCGCGATGGGGCGGCTGCTGTAGTAGTAGGACGGATCTGTTCAAAGAAAGGAAACATTAACTCATTTCAACCAGGGGCATAAGTTTTCATAAGCGGGAAAAATGACGATGAGCTTTTAGATGATGGAGAGGGTTTTTCAGTGCAAACAAACTACAAAAGAAAAATTTCCAGAACTATTTTAACAACCATCACCGTTTCAGTGAAATTTGAAGCCAATTTTTAATTTTAGCTGAATCTGTTACAACTTAATAAATACAAATTTTAGACAATCCAATTCCAGACTAAAATTGCAGTAATTTTTTTTTTAATTTTCAATGGCGGGTACAAAAGACAAAACTGAAGACGAAAAACAGAACAAAAGCAATGTTAAAAAAAGGCGACAGAAGAAAGTCTGGACCCATTCGGTCCCTCGCTTCCCAGTATCGTTACCACAAAGTTGTAGCGGATAGTTGGAAATTGAAGTAGCTATTGGAATTGGAACTGCACAGAGTAACGTCTTGTCATATCAAGCCGTTACTCTTCTACATATTTTATTTAACTAAATGTAGTTTTACAAAGTGAAACAGAAACAAATAACGTACCAACTATACTACTAGTAGTATATCCATAAGCACCGTAAGCCGTTGTGGAATACTGAGTGTAGGGGGACGTGTACGAATACTCCGAGCCTGGAACTGCTGCAATACCGCTTCCTGGTACTGTCATACTTGTCACTATTACGAATGAGAACATAAATATTTAGCACACATAACTTTCAAATAAACATAATTTTTCCAAAATTAATATACTAGCAGATTTTGACACTAGAAGACCTGCTCATAGTATCTGCGATAAATTTTCTTGCTTATAATTTTCTGCCTATCCATCTGTAATGAGTAATAGAATACGTATTCACATAAATGGATTTCATTAATCTGAATGAGCGTATAAGATAATTCAATTTTGAACATGTTAGAAGTGGCTTTAATTATCACGGTGCTACAAGGGTGGAACTGTGCATCACTTGGGGTTACCCTGGTGCACCACGGGTGGGTTTACGTTGCACCTCACAAACATATGATACATTAAAGCCACAATCCGGTTACAGAGGTCACACCAGACGGACAAGCATCCACGTCTTTGTCCGGATTCGAATCAGGAATATTTCGCTCTAGAAGCCAACGCACTGACCACCAGATAATCCAAAAATATATAAGAGCATTTCGTTTATTTGTACAGGTTACTTGTATTCATGTTTCCAATAAAATGCATGTCAGAAAGCACACCTCAGTCAGGTTACAACAAGTGGATATTTAACGTCTATTTCAATGTCATACCATTTAATGTTCAAAGGTGATTCGTTATTTTTTGACGGTAAATCTATTTTCGCTCATTTTCTCTTCTGCTACGATTTCTAACTTCCACGATCCTCATTGCTTTCTGACAACTGAAGAATTTCATCTAAGTGGCCGTGTACTTTTAGCAATATTATGCAATACTTTAAATGAATCTGTCCACATTAAAAACACGGATCGTCTGTTACTTTTGTCGTATAATTTATTACTAATTTTAGCAATAAATTACTCTTGTGCAGTATTTTGAATTAGTTCGAGGGAACATACCGAATTCCTTAACAGCTTTGAGTATAAAGAGATACTATGCGCATTTCTTTTATTTGTCAGGTCAATGAGCAATTTATCGGATTTTAGTGAGCGAGGAACAGATTGGCAAAGCAATGTTTTTTCTGCCATCCACATACATTCACAAGGAAATTTTAACTGGTAAAAAGAAACACTCAGAGTAGCAATCGAACCTACAGGCTGCTAGTGCAGCAGGCAAACTCATTGATCAATTCCCTAACCTCTTTTTCCAATGAACGACTCTAAAACAGCTTGTTTTGATAGTTTTTCATTTTGTGTTTGAAAAAGAAAAACGCTTATTTATAGTACATTTTTTAGTACAGCACATTTTACCACGGTACCAACTAAAATTATCTTTATATTTAAGCTGAATAGCCTTTAAGTTTCTTTTCTTCCAGTTCTTTTAAATGATCATGGAAAAACTTGTAAAAACATAACGAATTCTCATAACCAATTATCGTCGACTTACAAACGAAACGTCAAAAAACTTAGTTCTGAAAATTCAACTCACTATGCTTTACTCACGTAAAGTGTTTCTCAAGAAATCGAACCTTCATGCAAAGAAGAAAAAATTATTAAGTTGGTTTCATTAGTCTAAAGATTACCTCATTCTGATCCAGAAAAGCTAAAAAAAACCAAAAAAAAAACCCATATCTTGAAAATTTTGATTTGGTGCGTTTCTGCGCCAACAATATATTTTATCGAATAATGTCTGTAAAACCTGTTTCTCTGCTCTGACAAAATCCACAAGGAGAAAAAAACAACTTAGTACAACTTTAAAAAAAAATGCTATCATTATTAAGAAAAATAAGACAAGTATGCAAGACGTCAAAATTTAAATCTTAACATCCATCTATTCCTATACACTGAAGTGTGGTTGTACACACCCGACATAGATCCGGTAAGTCATTTTTAGTTAGAAACGGATAATAGACAAATATGTATTACCCTTTCCTTAAAATAAAAGGATATTTATTGCCAATACTGGTAAACACTCGTGAATGTAATCAACTTACCTGATGGGTATTGTGAAAATGAAGGTAGCGGTGCGTAAGTTGCGTTTGGACTAAGTGGACTGTGCACTGGCTGCAATATCGTGAGGGCGGACCCTTCGTTTAATTCGGCCTTTGCTGGGGATGGACTGCTGCCACACACCTCTCCCACGCTATTTACTGTGAAAGAAAACGCACTTTTAATTTCATTAACGCTAATGTAAGAACTACCTAAACATTTAACATTTTGTTTACTTAGAAACAATGTCGTTATTGTTCCTCACCAAACCGCAAATTTAATATTTTGCAGCTAAGAAAAGCTACAAATTTCAAAACATAATTTATTTACTTTTCGCTATCTGATGTATTGCCGTTTCGCTCTATTACTTTACACAAAATTGCATAATTATTTACTTCAATTATTGTTTTATTTATCATACTACTTGTAAAGACCTAAAAGAGCATACTTGTCAGTGCAACAGTTTAACTCGTTCGAGAGATGCATTATTGGAATACCTCGATTCAACAAGTTAAAGTCTAACTCACAAGTTTATTATAAGAAACTGTACAATGAAATGGTATAAGAGCTTTACTTAATACAAGAATAAACCAATAAAAATAAGTTTACGTACTGCAAAACTATTGAGTTAAAAATTTTCCAGTGTGGGAAAAACATTACTTAAGAAAATTATTTTCGTGTTCAACCCAAAATTCAATTTTTAAAATAGAGAACCTTGAGGTGTTTCAATCAATCCAAATAGTATTTGCTGATCAGAATCGAGGGAACACTTTTTGAAGGATATGACTGTAGAGAAAGGGTTTTTACCTGTAGCGTAAGGATTGTCGAGAACATTTCCTGGATTGACGATAAGCTGCTGCTTCACTTCCTGCATACTGATTGGAGTGAGTGGGGTCAGAGAGCCACTGCCTGTATACACAAATACACATGACGTCACTTCCTCAGAATACATTTTCACTTAAATATGAGGATGAATCCGAAAAGTCAACAAGTGTGGATTGAAACGAAAAGTACGAAAGGAATCAACCACCAAAGTGAGAAGAAAGGAGAGCGAAAGACCACAAGAAATGAGATGAAATGAAATTTGAAACAACTGCAGGAATAGTTAACAAAGGTGTTCATGTTCACTTAGAAGTTTATTTTTTGCATTACAGATTTTTAGGGTTCAGGAATAGGTACTCGTAGCAAAATGGTTTTAAGATATCTAATGTGAAAAAAAAAAAAAAAAAAAGAGAGGATCACCTATTAGCTTTTTTTATTTGGTTTTTATCTCATTCGAAAGTTGGTTTCTTAAAACGTTTAAGAAAGGTTTGTCTAAATTGATCACTCTTAAAGCGTTTTTATCTGACACTCCAAAAGTTATCATTCAACAGTGCTTTCAATTAAACGTGAACGAAACTTTGAAAAGGTTATATCCTTGTTATATTGCTTTTAAGATCAAATTGGGCTTCTTGTATATTGTTCCAAGTGCAGTTGGAGATTTTTTCTTTGGAAATTCTAATAGCTACAAAATTAGAACAGGCATTAGACGTTACGAATTGAAAGCATGCGTCAGCCAATTTATCGTTCGATTATGTGATGGGGTTTTTTGGTAGTATTGGCCTTAAAGGCTGAAATTACTTTGTATACACAAAAACCCTTTCAGTTAATGAATACTGCTCTAAAATTTCATTTCATTTTTCAGTTTAGACGATTGAATAACTTACCAGTTACTAAATAACTAAAAAAGATGTTTAGCTAAGGCATCGAAAATTTTCTTTTTTATACTAAAAAAATCATTTTACAGACGTTGCCAACGTTTCTTTAAAATATTGAAATATTTGAGCTCTAATTGTTTGAAATTTAGTACATTTTATTTTTAAACAGATTCTTCTTGGGAAAACTTCGTTTTAGCAAAATTTCTGTTGTTGAATAAATGCTTATGAGTCATTAGTCCTTAAAAGTATTTATCTGGGAACATTTTTAATCCAGGTTCATACCGAATTTCATTTTTATTTTTAATTCTATGCTCTCCGTTGAACTCCTTACTTCTATTAGAGCTTGTTTAATTTTTTAAATTATGTTTTAAGGTGAAATAAATTTAACAGACTATCTGTCATTTTTAAATTAAAATATTTACGATAGTTTTTTAAGGACTTGCTCGTCTGTATTTTAAGATAAATTTATAATATACATGTGCACATGATTACCTTTTTAAAAAAATCTTCCGTTTGTTTAAAATGCTCATGCATTATTTAAATTTTTGTATTTACTCTAAAATGCGTTATTAGCTGATAAAGGGGGATATGATTAAATTATCTTTGAGGCAAAATGCTAAAAATGTTTTCTATTGCTTTAGAACTCCCTTCGAAATCAATGGAGCATTGAGTAAAAAATAGCAGGAATATCAATATAAAACATCAATCAGTCAATGTATCGCTAAACGTTTTGCTTAATTGTGATAAAAATTAACAATGCATGTTAAATAGCCTACTTTAAAAGAGCAGAAAGAGAGAAGTTTCTGCTTAATAGTAAAATTAGCTTTTGAACATTTGGAAAACTATATTAAGAACTAATGCACCTCGAGTCTTCAAGAGGCAAAATAAGCAACAAAGAACCTGAAAGAGGATAGTTTTTGTGGAGCATTGTAAATGTGTTCTGTTAGAAAAATAGTTCCCAGAAGTTTCGTGATTTTTGTAATCATTAGAGGCGAGATGCACAATGGACAGTTATTTATCGACGGAGTAAAGGCGTGTTAAAATATACTCAAGAGCTTTTACTGTCAATACTCATTACACCTTGTTGATCAATTTGAACACGAATGTGCAACTATCTCAAAAGTTTTTATGGAATATTATTTTCTAGACAGAATTGTATAAAATAACTTTTATTATTTCATTGTTCTGTTTTTAACATTTTATTTAGGGACCTTTTAATCAATTGCTAAGTGCTGTGTATAATATCGTGAAGATAGAATTCTAAGAACTCGAGGATTAAGAATAGGAAATGGATCGGTCTCGCCCATATTATCATTCGTTTCTAAAGCTAACGTGAGCATGTAAAGAATTTGTTTTGTTGCTTATTCCTCCTGGTTTAGCCATTTTGCTTGAGCAACTGCAACAAGTCAGTTTTCCTAAAAGAAATTATTCTCCTCAGGAGTCGGGATTAGGTTTGAAGGGTTCATTCCAATACAGGAAAGAATGTGATTAGTAGAAGCGTCCACACCATGCACACAGGACAAACTGGAAAATATTGACCCTTCAAAAATTTCATGAGCCTACGGCGCCCACTTCTCAATCTTGATAAAGCCGTCAGAGTACTTTCCCCTTCGTGAAATAAAGCATAGACTTGGAATTTATTCTGGGTATCAGTCGTTATTGGGTGGAATTTACCACATTGCATTATTTAAAATTTTTGTTTCGGAGTTCATCAAAAAACCTTGCACCAAAAGAGCATATGAAGAACCTTCCTTATCACCTATGTCATTTTCTTTTGTATCCACTGAAAATAACCACTGAATTTGGATTTAAGACGGCATGTTTAAATTTTTTTTGATTTTATACTTGTTTTAATTTTTAATAGTAAAGAAGCCTTAATATAGAATTTGAAAGAAAAAAAAAGATTTTCCCCGGAATATAGCCGTTTTTTTTTTTTAAATTTTAATTGAAGTAAATGAATGTTGTTTTGTTCTATTGCATCCATTGGATTATTTTCAGTTGAATGTGGAACTGTAGAAGCGAATAGAAAAGCAGAATGTATGAGAAAGACCACCAAAAAAAAGAGAGAGGAAAGTGACGCCAGTGTTTAAACCAACCACCTGAAGCAGCAGCCTTCACCAATATTATCACAAAACAAAAGAAACGCAATTGCAGTAGTATTAAATAACCTTATTCTTATATTATAATAACATAGCACATTGAGTATGCTTTTCGAAACGTAAAAGGTTAAAGGACAATTTTTGACCATGAATATTTTGAATACATAAATACATTTTGCAACAAACATCACTTGAAACAAATAAGACAATTATTTACCATGTACATTTAAGTTTAAATTAATTAGCATCTAGAATATTTAATTTCCGTTCCACACTTCTTGGAACGAATAAAACATCCCCAAATCTGAAATAGCTCCTCAACCTTGTAAATCTTAAATTACATTCTGTTGGAACAAAAGGCCGCTTGAATAGTAAAGGTTCGAATCCGATTTTTTATATTTCTTGAGATGATTTGGGTAAAAATAGGTAGGTAGTTTACTAACGTCGCACTGGAGAAACACATAGGACTATTGGCAACGGTTCTGAAAGAAAAGATGTAAAAAAAAGGCCTCCTAATTTTGAAAATGGTCAGATTTCGAGAACACCTGAGCTGGCACCCCTCTTTCCAAACTTCTACACCACGCAAAACGCAAACAAGACGAAATTTAAATAACGACACAATTTAACGTATCCCAGCCCCCGTACCCTACGGTCTTTATTTGGACCTAGTTTTGAACTCTAGACACTCCAGTTGATAATCCTCGACTCTACCAACTGGGATACCTCCTCTACCTTGGTAAAAAAAAGAGGGTCAGTGTCTAAATTCATTGATTTCTAGTTATGTCTACAAATCACTTCAATGTACGAAAGTTGTAACTGTAAAAAGTGCCAATGTTGGGATCGTATTATTCTAGATTCCAACGTTGGAATTTTTTTTGAGTACGTTGTGTATTAAAAATTAAAGAAATAGAAATTACCAAATCATCTGTTACCAAAAACTTTCAAAATGAGAACACATTTGCCTCTTTTCTACCAAGGCACAGAAATAAAATCGTGATATTTTATCACTTCCAGACTTCTATTAAGCTGATCGTCAACTAAGGATCGAGAGGCCGGACACGTGTATAGGATAAAAAAAATTAACTCATTAAGTGAAAAATTAATGTATTTTAATGTTGACGAAAATTGATTGTGTTCACTATGTTTAAAGTTTGGATAGAAGTTAAACATTCTCAAAATGTTCTCGGAACTTCCAAGTTCTTTTTTTCTAAATGCTTGCAGATATGTTCGATTTGATATGATTTGTGTTGTGTCGATCCAAGAAATCTCGCCAAAAATGTCTTTGGCACAAAATGGGCAACCATTGTGTCAGTATTTTCCGATTGGCAGCACATCCAGATCATTCGGTTGTCGAATGACTCACTACTGAAGCATGCAAGATAAAAAAAAATATAAATAAACCAGCGGGGATACAAACAAAAAACAAAAATCATTCCATGACATCCCTTGTGAATTTCAAAACCGAGCTGTTATTTTTCTAATTTGACGTGCATATTGCCTTACCTAAACGATTTGGTTCAAAAAAATCGAAACGGCGGACTTCTACAAAATATGACTCATTCTGTTTTGATTTTGATTTGCCCATTACTTTAATCGCATTACAATCTGTTTTTTTCACGTTTTTATTACTTTTTACTTCCTTGGTAATTCATGTAGCTTTATTTATAGAAAAAACCATAATTCTTCGCAGTCAGAAACTACCACGAATTCTCGTCTCATTAGTTGCAACGTTAATGATTTCATAGTCGATGAAAAAAGTGGTTAAAACTATTAGATCTCGGAAGGAAAAATATTTTTCTTTCCGCTTCTCTCATTTTGTATTTTAGAATGGGTTAAAGTTGGGAAAAGTTGTCAAATTTCGCTCACATTTTCAATTTATTAACATTATTTTACCATTGCGTTTCTGCTCCAGTGCGAAGTTTATTCGACTATCCTCCTACCAATATTTTTTCTCACAGTTTTTATTGGGTTAATGCAAAAGTTCATCCCATTATTTTTTTTTGACAAAAATTGAAAAATAAATTATTTTAATTCTTAAAATTACTTTTAATCAATATAATATGTGCAGATCTGTTCGATGACCTTTCTCCATCTTTCTCTGGTAGCTGCATAATCGCGCGCTCATAGAAGTTTTGAGGTTTCAGGCTAAAGAACTGACCAGGTGGTGGAACTTTCTGAACCGCTTTCTGAATCCCCCTCACACTATACACAAAACATCTTTATTTTTATGTCGGCGATGCATTCTTGCCTTTTCGGAAATAAAAAAGCATAATACAGTACAAAGTCCCAAATCCGGAATCCTCTGGATCTAGGCCATTCCAAATTTCGAATTATTTGCATTTTTTGTCAACATATTTTTAATTGAACTCCCCTTGCGCGAATTTTGCGTTTGCAATAGTAAAATAGCAGATATATAAATGGGAATAATAAAAAAAAAAGGAAAAACCTTTTTAATACAATGCAACAAATTTTACTAGGAAAACTTCTAATTTTTCTGTGTGGTATTTACTCTGAACATGTCCGTTATTTTGCGTTGCTTAATCAATTAAGTCCAGGTTTAACTCCTCGTTCTTTAAAAATTATAGGAGAGATGTAAAAAAGTGAGAAAAACAACGACAAAAAAACCCGCCGGTTTGCAAAACGTTCTGATTTTGGACAATTTCGGAGTCAGGATTTGGGACTCTGTACTGTATGTCGAAAGATGCTCCTTATTTTCTGCCATTTTTAATGCCTAGTAAAATTTAAAAAATACAACCAACTAACAATTCGTTTCCCGAGTACTGGCTGAAATTCCTTCTTTCAAACGACATCAAAACTTAACACGCGAGAAGTAGCTTTTGAGATACAATGCCATCTAGCGCTAAAAACAGGACGAACTTTTGCATTAACCCAATACAATGCCATCCGCGCACGAAGCTTTTTCATTAGAGCTTGCGTCATAAAAATGAACCAATTAATAGTATATCTAGTAGTAAATAGAACCGTAAATTATACAACCATCTTTCAGCTAGATTTGAACCGACGTCCGTTTTCTAGAGTTTTTTTTTCGTAGTTGCGATTTAATTCCAATGCTTTCGAAGCTTTTCAAGAGTCCATGAAAACAAATCGAAATTCGTTTTATTTTTTACATTCCTTTACCCATCTTATCTAATTGTGATTGTTGCATATCCATGCAAACGATAAGCCACTTATTCTGTTTTTTATACTTTGCGGTGAGAGGAGTGGCAACAGGAAGCTAGGAAAAAGGAAAAATAGAACTGTTCGCATTTTTATAGGATTGTGAGTTTTTGAATTGAGTGATGATTGTAAATAGTTAAGATATGTATATAAAATGTAAATAGATTATTAAAGAAACTTCTTGGATGTTAATTCATGAGAGCCGTCTCATTTTATTTATAAGAAATGAGTGTTTATTTAGTTCGCTGTCCTTAGCGACAGTGGTAGTTGCCCGATCAATTATCGGAATTTATGTATGTTCTTTTTTCAGAAGACTGCAATATTTTTAGAAATACCAGGAAGCAGTAAACTCTCTGGTCGTTTTATTTGCTTTAATTTTTTCAAGACTATTGAATAATTCTCACAAAGGAAAAGTTCAATCCATCGGCCTAAATAAAATATTTTTTCAAGAACCCTTACTTACAAGTCACATCGTCAAAAAAGCTTTTAATTCATGGACTATCGCAATTGGAAATTGAACAACGTTTCACAAACAACACCGTTTTCCTTGTTGACTAACGAAATCAGGGCAAGTCTAAACAATCATTCCAAAAACGTAAATTTTTTAATTAAATGAGCAATGCTTTTTCCTGTTTATATGTTTTACGTAATCGGTCATTTGATGCATAGAACCGTGTATACGTACTTAAGAACTGAGACGATACAATGCTTGTCGCGTATTTATATCTTTGAAGTCCCAAATCTTCGTAACTATTTTCTACTATTGCGATGCGATTGATACTAAAGCTGTTTATTATTTTAAGGTCGTGCTGTGTATTTTTGTAAGAAGAAGCTGGTCCATCTGTGGACCTTAAGTCACAAAACAAAACAAACCGATCGTCTAACCAGTGTAGAATTTCGATTATACAACCTTATTCATCTGGAATTGAGTTAACCGACGTCCGCTTTTGTAGTTATTTTTTTTATATTTTAGCAGCAATTCAATTCCAACGCTTGTGAATGTTTTTCAAAGACTGGTACAGCAGAAAAAACTTAATTAAACAATTGCTTTTTAAAGAACTCCATGATGATTGGATTTGTCATTCATCAGTCACTTATGCTGCATGAGAGCTAATTAGATCAGGGCCTATATAGAACGTGTGATAAAGCTGAAAACTAAAGATAGTCCAAGATGTGTCAGACAAAATTTCAGTCAAATATTTACGAAAGGTTTTGAATTTCAAACTAAAACATAACTTATTTTAAAAATTAAGTTTTCCTCAGTTAAAAAACGGGCACCTGTCATAAAAAAAGCTTCTAATTCATTCTATAACTAGTTTACAAACTCCGTGTTGATCAATTTACGATCATCTTAAATTTCAATTTTCTGACTTAGACTCGGTCTCAACTGATACGGATAATAGACTAGAACTTATTTAGTTTCTAATCTTTATATGGGATGTTTTAAACTTGACCGATTAATTTTCATGGCGCAAGGATCATATATGGCCAAGTTAAAGACAACAAGAAACGGACGCCTCCCCTCCCACAAACCCAGTTGGCCCCACACAACGACAGTATCATTTATCAAAGTGTAACAGTTTTCTTGCACAATTTAAGGCCCGGTGCACACATCCGGTTTTTCAACGTGCGGCGCCGCTACCGCAACGCAAGTACGGTCTGAGATACATTAGATTCAATGGAATAGTGCACACATGCCTCCGGCGCCACTGCGGCGACACACGTCTAACTTGTGTGCAATTTGTACCGCAGTTCCCCACGGCGCCGCACATACGTCTCCGTTCTGAAGTATCTTGTTTTCATAAATAAATTAAATATAAATAATAATTAATAAATGGTTGTATCCAGTAACGTCTATTTTGTTTCAAAATATACTTTTTTGTACACCAATTAAGCGAAATAAACACGTTTTCTTCGATAGAATATTCATCGCAAATGGCGCGAAATGAGAACTTGCGTCATTTCACGGTTATGTGTGCATAGTTGGGCTTCGGTGCCGCTGCGGCGCCGGACGTTGAAAAACCGGACGTGCGCACCGGGCCTAAAACAGCCATATTCAGGAATTTTTACGCATAGCTCAGAGGGATTTGGGCCCCGAGTGAGCAAAACTAAAAGGCCATACAAATTTCCAACTCTACACTAGTTATTCCGTTCACGACGGAGACGCCGATGGTGCTGCAGTAATAAGAGGATGATGATCTATCTTTTTTCCCAGGTTGATCAGCGATCGCTATAATAGCGATGGGTCTCTGTCTTTTGTTTTATGACGTCCGGGTGGCATGCGTTCGAGTGGCACGCGAGTGCGATCACCCTCTCGCGCGGAATGTGGCTTATGAATCCCACCACGAGCGACGCCCGAGGGCCCGAAAAATGGATTCGTTGGAATAGTTCGTTCCTGGAGAGTCCCAGGTATTCAATTTTCCCAACGGCGGACCACATAGTGCGAAGTAAATATAATGTAAAGGCGTTGAGGTAAGAATGTATCAAGAATTTTTAGGTCTCGTGTAATTCCATAAAAATGTACACCAAGGAAAAAGAAAGAACATTTTCTGTCAAGAACTAATATCCAAAAACTAAAGCAAACCTTGGATTGTAAAGTGTTAATGCATTCTATATCAGAGGCGTACCCACGGAGGCTATTGGGACCTATAGCTACCTCAGCCTTATATCGAATTAAATAGACATTTATTGATTTATTTCCTTTAATAAGTTAATAATTGACTGAAATTAATCTTATTCAGTGAACAGGGAAATACCTTGATTCTATATTTAGCGATGAAAATAGGATATATACTAATTTTATTTTTGAAAAAACATTTATTTGTGAAATGGAAAAAAAAATATTTGATTCTGAAAGATGCTATTCAATTCATCCTTTTAATAATAAAAAAACTCAAATTTATGAATGTGTGTAATTGTAATTGTAATTTTTTAGTTAACGTCGTACTAGAACAACACAACGGGTTATTGAGGACGGTCCGGGATCAGTCCCTTAAGGGAAAGGAGGACAACACCTCGTAATTTAGAACCACAGTCAGATGGCGAAGCAACACCTGATCTTTCACCCCACTCTCCAAACTTCCACACCAACCCAACGTGAGGACTTTCGGCCACGACAGCTATAAGGTGCACCAGCGCCTATACGCTTACAAACATCCATGCCGGGACACGGATTCGAACCAGGAACCTTCCGATCTAGAGGCTAACATGAATGCGTGTATTTAGGTCTAAAGAAGATAGTACAGTTTCCTTAAAAATTTAATTTTCCGAACACAACTTCGCGTTTAAGAATAAAAGTCGTGCAGTGACATTCACTGAAATCAATGGGGCTTTTATGATAATGCACTTGTTTTTAATGTCCAGTGACATGTGGTGTTGGCAGATGCATTCAATGTTTGCTCAGCAGTGTCACACATGCAATCGTTCGTCACACTAACATACATATGTGCGTGTTGCATGGAACAGGTGGGCTTGGATGCGGAGGTATGCTCACCGTCACACACTGCTGGTTACTGTTGTATGCATGCAGTCACCGACCGATCTGTGGAGCAACCTCGCATATTAAAACGAATTTTAAAAACCCTTTGGTTACGCGAGAGAGTGTAGTGATTGTGAGATCCGAATAACTGGAGAAATTCCGACGTAATTTCTAAGAAGCTTACAAAAATTGCTTTATGGCTCAAGGTTAATGTAATTGACAAAGGACTCCAGTGTTCCAGTGATTTGGTGAAAATGGAAATAGGATGATGAAAATTCGGTCGCCATGCCCCTGCTACAAATTTATATCCAAAATGTTTTCATATCAGGATAGATTTAAGACTTCAATTCCTTATGGAAAGCTCCGCAGATGAGTAGTTGGCTGAGGGGTTTTATAGTCGTAAGAGTCTTATTTAGCCAAGCTGCACCAAACACAAAACAATGTCAAATAATGAAAACACACAAGTTTTTCTGACTTAGAAGAGAGAAATTCATCCAGGGTAAGCCACAGGAATAGAATATGTGCTACCTACAACTCGCAATGGGCGAACTCATTGAGCGATAATGGCTCGTACGTAATTAAGATTCATAATCACAATAATACAAGATGATGGAACGTATACTAACGAATACTTATATATTTACTTTAGACGTGTACTTGGAAGTGGGACGTTCTCTTTTCCTTTTCACACATTTCTCTCTGCTCATAAACATACGAGTCTAAAATTAAGTCTCCAAATATACTATGTTTAAAAAAATTCCTGAATAGTTTAATTAGGCTTTGTGTAAGAAATGACCATAGAGCTACTAATCAAACAAAGCCCTTCACAAACAACAAGTATTTTAGCGATTTAATAAATTTTATAAAAACAAATTGTAGAAAATAGAAAACAATTTAAATATTACAATCATTCAGTAACAGTTGGTAAGAAGAGTGTCAACGTAAATTCTAAGACGATTAAAAATGTGTGTTGTGTTCCAAGGTGTTATTTTTTTTAACCTTCTCGTCAATCTATATATATAATTCTCTTACGCGGCACGCAAAAAAGATGTTATTTGTTATTGCGTTTTGGCAACATTGTGCGATTGTTTGTTTACCATCACGAAGTCTCGCGCCTCAATTGAATTCATAGCGTAATCGGATGAAATTTTATTTAAAAAAATTAATTTTAGTCGAGCTGTTGTAGTTTGTAATAGAAATCAAAGAAAACGGGGTATATTTTCAGGGCCAACAATTGTAGTTCAACAATACGCTTGAACTTCAACTTTGGACAACAAACTCAATGAAAAAGTGTGGGTCGTTTGAGTGCTGGGGAAATGTACACACAAACAACATGCTGGGTATTCAATTTCCAAAGCAGCGATCACATTTCGAGTCAAAATTTGCACAGTTTTAATTTGAATTCTGATTTTAGAGGCACTGTATATATCTTTTCTGCAAACAGCAAATTTAGATTGGAAAAAAAAATGTTTTTTTTTGGAATATCATATTTTGTAAACAATCCCTTCTGCTAGGACACATGTCTTCATTGAGGCGAGCGAAGCGAGCATAGGTTCGCGCAGCGAACCAGTGAGGATTGCAGAGCAATCCTCCGGGGGTTGGCGAGCGCTAGCGAGCATGGGGCTGGCCCCCTAGTGATATAAATTTTGCTTATAAGATTAGATATAAGACCTTATATAGCCACTATGGCGTCCAATTAGAGCATTTTGCTTAATTATTTCTTGGAGGTGGGCAAGGGAGTACGGCACGTATGTGTACCATCAGGATTTTAGTATGGTACCATCAAGTAGGGAATGGTAACACCATAAACTTCAAAAGCATTCATTATAACCAAAACATATGGCAAAGGATTCTTTAGTTTATTTTGAATATTGTAATCTTATGACGAAAAGGTTAATTTAGGAAGAACCCGAACCCTCGACATTCCTTTTAGAATGTCTTACTCGAGGGTAAGATACTTGATTTCGCTTTTTGAGAAAGTTCTCGATGCTGCCTCGATACAAAGTTGCAGATTGGGATTCGTGAGAAAAATCCGAATTCGCAATACCTGGAGTTGCGCACGTGCTGTTAATTCCAAGGCCCTTCATCCAGTTGTCTCTGCCACGTATTTGAGGAAAGGAGAAAAAAAAAGGTAGAGAGGATCAACTCATTACCGAATTACCGTCCACCTTCCCTGCTTCACCTACCAGTAATTCGCCCTCTTTTCCCCCAATCGCAGCATTTGGAATTCTTCAAACAGCAGCAACAGCAAAAAGTTCTCATACGAACACTCCCCCACTTGGTTACTGTAATCATTTATTTCCGTTGGCGACAGCGAAGAAAAGCAAAAAAGAGAATGTCGCCAAATAAACACACACTATAACCCTTGGAGGAGATATAGCCCGAGGGCCGAGCGGAAGTCGCGAATTACAGACAACGACGGACACGCACTCGCAAATTAGACGTCGTCCAAGAGGAAAAGAAAAAAAAAAAACGAAACGAAAAACAAAAAACGAAACGCAAGAGATAGAGAGCCCCATCCGGAGGAGCCATGTCGGGGGTGGGAGTGGAGTTGTTTGTTATCTGGTAGTCGATTGTTCCCTATTAGAGAGGGGTTGATTTTTTTCGTTTATTATTTTTATTTCTTTGTCCTCCCGAAGGTCACAGACAAGTTTTCTCTTCCACGGCAGGTAACAGTGGTTCTGATCCATCTTGAAGATGTCGGATTTTGAGCTCGATCCCTAAAACGATTGCTTAAACATCATATCACTCGGGATCTCCCGACTGAGTCAGTCACTTGGATGGGAAAAAAACTGATTCCTAGACAGGTATTGCTTTCTTTGAAGAACGAGATAGACGACCCGCGCGACTATAGATTTAAAAACAAGACATAATGGTGAACGAAAAAGAAATGAAAGCGCTACTTTCGCCTTGTGTTAAGATGGGATAACTAAAAATTTTAAGAACCGATTCCAGTTCTTGAACCCTTTCCAGTTTTCGACCTTGACCTCTGCAGAACTTATGCTTTTTAGTTCTTGGAAATTCTCAGCCCATTTGATTAAGAAAAACAGACAAAATATATACCTTAATTCTGTGCTCGGATGGCAAAATGTTATAAGTCACTTTTTTTAGTTTTTCGTGACAGAAATTTTAAGATTCAAGATTCAACATGTGGTTCTCTGGTTTGATTTGGTGCACGCGCTTCGGATGGCAAAATGTTATAAGTCACTTTTTTTTAGTTTTTCGTGACAGAAATTGTAAGATTCAAGATTCAACATGTGGTTCTCTGGTTTGATTTGGTGCACGCGCTTCGGATGGCAAAATGTTATAAGTCACTTTTTTTAGTTTTTCGTGACAGAAATTTTAAGATTCAAGATTCAACATGTGGTTCTCTGGTTTGATTTGGTGCACGCGCTTCGGATGGCAAAATGTTATAAGTCACTTTTTTTTAGTTTTTCGTGACAGAAATTTTAAGATTCAAGATTCAACATGTGGTTCTCTGGTTTGATTTGGTGCACGCGCTTCGGATGGCAAAATGTTATAAGTCACTTTTTTTAGTTTTTCGTGACAGAAATTTTAAGATTCAAGATTCAACATGTGGTTCTCTGGTTTGATTTATTACAATTTTCCCACCTTTGTTTTCTCATAAACTGAAAGAACAAGACTTACGACATTTTGCCACCTTCTAAACAGTAACAAACCAGACTCCAGGATGGTACTTATAAGTTACTTTTCCCAAAAAATTGAGTAAGTCCCATCCTGGAGTCTGGTTTGTTAATGTTTAGAAGATGGCAAAATATCGTAAGTCTTTTTCTTTCAGTTTATGAGAAAACAAAAGCGGGAAAATTGTAATAAATCAAACCAGAGAACCACATGTTGAATCTTGAATCTTAAAATTTCTGTCACGAAAAACTAAAATAAGTGATTTATAACATTTTGCCATCTGAGCACAGAATTGTCCAAAGTAACTATCACACGCATACTCCTTAAAACACATACGAAATAAAAGATAAAAATATCCATTTGAATAAATTTTTCACTGATTTCAATTGAGCTATCGCTTTCCCAATTAAAACCACGCTTCGCATCGCGATTGATCTTAAACACCCGGAAGACGACGCTTCAATTAAACATTGGATATCGTGCCAAATTTTATGCATTCGACTTGCCATCGTACAACAAAGCAGTATTTATGAAGGTTCGTTAATAACGGTATAGTTCAGAAGTTACTACAGGATGAAATACTTGATCCATTTGCGTGTGCACGCATCATGCATGCATTCATTAAGAATAATGGAGTCATTGGACGAAGTTTTACGTTCTCGCGGTTCGTGGATTCTTGAAAAATGACCAGTTCGTTATTTTTTTCTGATCTGCTTTTGAGGTCAATCGTCAGTTGATTGGTTATGCGGATAATTGAATCACGTAATTCTCTGAATTAAAGTTTATTTGTGATTTCATTAAAAATGGGTACTAACTACATTTATCATGCGTTAAATGTCAATAGCTTTTTGAGTTAACAGTCGTTAGCGTTTAAACGGTTTTTGAGTGAGTTTTCAGAAGCAAAAATTTCTTATTTTCATTGTGAGTTTAAAAATGGCTAAGCGAATAGTTAACGAGTTGTTCTTGTACTCACTGTCTCGATGGTAAATTTTGCTTTTAGTTTTAAAGCTGGTTGGGAATTCACTACAAGTCATAGGTCTCGATGTAGTTAGACCTCAGAAGCAAAGACAAACTAACCGACCATCTAGATGCTAATTAAGATCACTTTGTCTAATCAAGATCCAGTTGTACAAAATACCAATATGGCTAAAATTTAAGTGAAACCCAAAGAAAAATGTTTTATACATACCCAAGGGAGGTGAATAAACAGCCGTCGTTTGTACATGGGACGTTAGACCTACATCGTAAGCCACCAAGTCTTGCTTGAGATGGTCGGCGTACGATGCATCGGAGGTATATTGGGGTTGCTGTAATGTGGCATACTGGAGACCTCCATTTGATATCGGAGAAGGTGAGCCACTTAGTTCCACTAACATTGATTTCTGCAGGTCGTCTTGTTTCCCCCATTTGGACCACATGTTCTGATGTAGGAAAAAAAAACATTTTAGTACCTTTCAAAGCATTGAAATTATTCATTGCGTATAACTTACATATTTGAGAAAGTAATGCTGAAAATTGAAAAACTCTACATACCGAATTAAAGAGTTGATCTCCATTGTACTGCGTCCTTTGCCTCTTCGCTTCTTCTTCCTCGTCGTCATGATGTTGGTGGTGATGAAGACCCACATCTCGGGAGTCCGAAACCACTACAAGAATAGTAAGACAATTAGATCGAAATCGTAATAGGTCGGTATCATTTTATAACATGAAACAGCATGGGTTTCTTTTAACATGTAACACAGCATGCGTTTTTTTATAATTATTCTGACGAATAATTAGGGGGCTGCTGCAAGTTAAATCTATCGTGGTCTCAAAGGTACTCACGATGGCGTGGTGCGGAAGTTTGGAGTGAGGTGTCAGCTCAGGTGCGACCTCCTCATCTGACCGTGGTTCGAAATTACATGGTGTTGTCCTCTGACCTTTCCCTTCGAGGGTTGATCCCGGAACATCACCAATAGCCCTTCGTGTTGCTCCGGTGTGAACTTAATTAAAAAATACCAAATCTGACGAATAATTATCTCGAGATGTTGTCCTCGGATCTTTACCTTAAGGGACTAATCCCGGACTGTCGTCAATAGCCCGTTGTGTTGCTCTAGTACGACGTTAACTAAATTACCATTACCACTTGCCACATCATGGGGACAAGAAGCATCACAAGTATTTAGTCCCAATGTATATTTTAATACAAATAAGAGTAAACACGTTAGAAAATGGGGCCTGGGAATGTGTTAATATAAAAACTCTTCATATACACTAGGGCATAGCAGTAATTGGTTTTGCACATTAAAAATTTGAAACTTTTTTTTCGCACTTGTGTCATTTTATTCTATATTAAACCTCCTTACGAGTGTGGCTGATATTAACATTCATTTTTAAACTGTCCATCCCAATAAATATCTCCACTTTTGAAAATTTCTGTTTTACCAATTGCAAAACAGTAATTTTTTTTTTCATAAATAAAAAATTCGAGTGATTTCTTTTCTTTTCCTACGGTGTTGGCATAACTATTAACCGAATTATTTACATTGTTTTGAGACAGACCTTGAGGAAACCGACGAATTTAATGTGACGAATGAGCTTAAAACGAAGTAAACAAAGTTTCTCATAGTTTTAAAACCACCGAAATATCCTCGTGTTGTTAACATGAAAGCGGGGATATATGTAATCCGAAGGCCAAACTTTTGTGCAAGGAGACAGAAAACGCAAGTATTGCTTCCTACTTCTGGTAAAGTATGAAATGTTGCCTCAATCGAGGATTTGTTTAGTCATCGTAATCGCATCGGGACTAACTTAATAAGCCCTCGTAACGAGCCTTGTCGTTATTGGGCGCTTTCGTTTCAGGTCACTGGTCGCGTTTCTACCTCAACCAGGGTACGCGTACACCAACAATGCAGCTTTTCGAGATTTTGGGGGAAATCGCGCGATTTCTGTGTTTCAAATGATATACTTTATGTAGAGTGGGAGCCACTTTCGTGGCAACAGGTCTTTTAGAAAAGGATTTTTTCCCGACCAAAGCGGAAAGGAAAAATACAAATGTTTCAACTTGCTCTTGCACTGGATGTTCGCAACAGGATACATTTTTTGCGTTATCTGTTGTTGGTTGTGTTTAAGGATAGAAATCCACATCAAGCTTCAGAAAATTAATTTGCTTTATTGGGGTAAACTATATTACCAGTATATTCAAATAAAAAGTGAACTCTTTTGCAACAAGAAATATCGAGAAGTATCCATAACAATCAGACTTTAACTATAATTAAAATACCAAGCGTTATTTAACACGTTCCAAACAACTTTTGCTATTCTTGGTCCAATTAAAAACTACTAGTTTTAAATTGAAAATTGCGCCGGTAGTGGTTTCTGGCTCCGACTTCATTGTCAATCTTTACCTCTAATGCTATAGGGCTGGCTTCAAATGGCGGTTAATAGAAATTGTGCGTAAGCATGCTTAATTACGTTGATTTTGGGTGTTTACAAGTCAGCGATTGGTCAGGAATTATGGCGCAAGTTCCATATTTGCCCCAATTCCACCAAACATCATTTAAGTCCAAGAGGAAGTCTAAATTTTCCAGGATTATAATTTTATACATGTTTTTTTTTTCAGTTTTCGGTCTCGAGTCTTTTCCTACTCTCTTTTTCATCACCCCTCATGTACAAGGGGTCCTCTATTAAACCAAACCTTCTAGACTCATGGCGCTCCTTGTAAGGGAAAAGTGATGTGAAGCAAGCTAAGATAAAACTTTCAAATGACTTTCATTTTTTCCAGACCAGAATGTGATGATCTTAAGAGTGGAATCGCTAAGTCGTTTTTTTCTTTGCACGCATGAAGGTTAAATTTCTTGTTGAGAAAATACAGAAACAAATGCATGATTTAACATTTTTAAAATTTTATAAAGCGTTGCTATAACAATATATAATTATAATAAAAGTACTATTTCCTGAATAATTGATAAGTTGAGTGAATTCAAAGTGGTAGATAAAATTACAATTTTCGTATTCCTTGAAAATTAGAGTTTTCCCACCCTTTGTTTTCTCAGAACTATAGTTTTTCGACTTTGTGTTTCACTTGCATTCTCAACGGTAGAAACTTTCAAATGTATAAATTTTCCTCATCATAGGTCTTCAGTCGCTAAGGATCTCTATTACAAATGATCTAATAAGCATCTCTATTACAAATGATCTAATAAGCATCTCTATTACAAATGATCTAATAAGCATCTCTATTACAAATGAAAATATTTCTAATATTGTGAAACTTAAGAAAACAGACTGCTCTGGAAGTGCGAAAAATTTGACAATTCGCAGCCTCCTTGTACCTCGGGTATCATGATACCGGTTACCACTGAGTGGAGGCCCTGTCATAATACAGCATGAAACATCATGTTTGGACATATGTACTATATGAGCACATGCAACTTCAAAACATTCGAACGGGGGAAGTAATTTTTAATTTAAATTTTCACGATTCATTAAGCACGAGAAAAGTTGCACTCTCTACCCTATTTTTTCGCCTTTATTACTATAATACTCCTGCGTTTCTTGTAGCATTTGGAGGCTACCGATTGAAATTCGTCTTCCATCTACGTAAAGTAGGATGCGTGATTAGGCGGAAATTCGCACAATCGGATCGAAAGGCGTTCCGGTTCTTTGCTTCCAAATGTCGGCCGCATTTTCCCCTCGCTTTTTCCGGGCGCAATTATCTTTTCCTCCTCGGACCACTCCGATAATGAGCTAGAGTAGCTGGCATTTTCCGGAATTGCGAAGGGAAGAGTAATTCGAAGAGAAGAGAGAGCGCATCGTTACTTGATTATGGCCCATAGTGATCCAGTCCGAAAAGGCAGAATTCTCAAAAAGGGGTTGGAGGAACTGAAATTATTCGTGTCGAGACGAGAGCAAAATACTAATGAAAACAAGGCTCTGAAACACACTGGTTTTCTATTCACGTTGTGTCTTGAAGCCATTATTCTGCCTTGCTTGTGAAGAGGGCTGTATCTCAAAGTTCGATCACTTGGAGTTACGGTTAACATGCCTGTGCATGCAAGAATAATGCTCAGGGCCGTTCCTGTTGTGCTAGGTGTGCACTTGCAAATCGTCAGTTAATTGCTGCCAAATACCATAGTACTCGGATATGAGTCATCGAATACCAAAGTACATGAATACTAAAGTACACGAATGCTGAAGTACACGAATGCTGAAGTACACAAATGCTGAAGTACACGAATGCTGAAGTACACGAATGCTAAAGTACACGAATGCTAAAGTACACGAATGCTAAAGTACACGAATGCTAAAGTACACGAATGCTAAAGTACACGAATGCTAAAGTACACGAATGCTAAAGTACACGAATGCTAAAGTACACGAATGCTAAAGTACACGAATGCTAAAGTACACGAATGCTAAAGTACACGAATGCTAAAGTACACGAATGCTAAAGTACACGAATGCTAAAGTACACGAATGCTAAAGTACCCGAATGCTAAAGTACCCGAATGCTAAAGTACACGAATACTAAAGTACACGAATACTAAAGTACAAGAGTTCTAAAGTACAAGAATACTAAAGTACATGAAAACTAAAGTACCCGAATACTAAAGTACCCGAATACTAAAGTACGCGAATACTAAAGTACACGAATACTAAAGTACACGAGTTCTAAAGTACAAGAATACTAAATTACACGAATACTAAAGTACACGAATACTAAATTTATTACACGAATACTAAATTTATTACACGAATACTAAATTTATTACACGAATACTAAATTTATTACACGAATACTAAAGTATACGAATACTAAAGTATACGAATACTAAAGTACACGAATACTAAAGTACACGAATACTAAAGTACACGAATACTACAGAACACGAATACTACAGAACACGAATACTACAGTACTCTGATACCGAAATACTCGCATTCCAAAGTATTCATCCCAAGTATTCGAATAGCAAAGTATTCATGCAAGTTATTTTTATCGAAAAGAATGTCGTAGATGGAAGATTCTTAATACCGATTAGTCGTTTTTTTATATGCATTCGAATACTTATTCTATGCTTTAAAGTACTTCAATACCAAGCAATCTATTCTAAAAAGTACTCGATTCTGCCCATCTCTAGTACTGATGGATGCAGTTTGAATCCTCTGAATAGTTGTAACAGAACTCACTTCCATCCATCCTAACTCACCCCTGTAGTCGAAGAGAGTTCTCTCCACCCTTAATTTTGGGGAGGGGTATGTGATAAAAGGAAAAAGCTTGTTAAATAGCATGGGTGCTTTATGCGGAATATAATGGGATAAAGATAGCATAGCGGGTCAGGAAAGGGGGTCGACAATTTTAGTAATTGAAAAGTGAGCACGTTCCCGGTTGGTCCTCCATGCCAACCAATAAACGTTTAAGTCTCTGACATTCCCTTTTTCTTCCCCCTTCAACAAAGTAATAGAGGCACCCCGTAGAGTGAGGGGCTACGGCCTTATAAAAATAATTCAAAGGTGGCCAATCGCACGGAACATTTTGAATCACAGAGGACGTGTCAATCACATCGTACAATGCAGGATCGGAGTCTGAAAGCACTGGAGCATTGATAAAGCAAGTTTAGTAATGTCAGTGACAGTCGACAGCCAGTGACCGCAGATATACTGCAATGCCCGTTTTCCTCTAAGTGTGTTATTTTGTGAGATTAGTTAATTTTCTTCGAGAAACAGTTAAATGTCACGCAAAATTGCGATTGCCTTATCTTTTTTTTGCAGAATTCGTTCCGCGCCACCCAATTATTTAAAACGTTTCATTTTTCTCCTAACACGAAATGTTTTATAAAAGCTGAAAATATCATGAAATGCAGTTTTGCAAAATAAAGACTCGTGAGCAAGTTGAGTTTTGTAATCCTTAATTGCTTTCAGCGTTAGGGCATTTTTAAATGTCATTGGGGGCATGTTAATATCTCTTCTAATTTTAAGATCTAACTTTATTTATTCAGAGTTTCCCTTTTAGAATTTTATGACAGTTTATAATTAAATTTTGACTTTAAATTAAAAAATAAACAGTGTTTCGATAGTTCACAAGTTTTAAATGCAGAAGAAATCATAGCATGTTTTTTTTTTACTATCAATATTTCAGATTTCTATTTTCTAAATGAAGAGTCTTTCACTTCTCTCATGTATTTAATTTATTCAATTTCGAAAAGAAAAAAGAATAATGTGTTTTTAAAAGCTGTTCATTTTTCAGATATCTATTTCTTAACATGTAAGAGAATTTTACTTCACTTTCGTATTAATTCATTCTATTTTGAATGAATAAATTAATAAAAAACCTTAAAAGATAAAAAATCTCAAAAAATAAAAAACCTTAAAAAATAAGAAACCTTAAAAGATAAAAAAAACTTTAAAAGATAAAAAAAAGACTAATTCACTTCACACAAAAATTTGTACAAGAATTTTGGCTCAACAATAAAAGTTATAAAACGTCAAATTAGTTATCAAAATTGTTCAAAAAAGAATTTGATGAAACATGGGATTGAATCCGTGTTTGAAAACAAGTTTGTATTTTATTTACGAGTGAATTTGATACTTAAAATGAAAATAACAGAGCAGAAAGTTTTAGACGTGTCAGAACAATGGTTAGCATCACTCGAGCGTGAAAAAATATTAAATAAAATTTATCGCCATCTGGGCTCTTGTTAATACATTTTTTTCAAGCATTTTTCCAAGTGTCATGATGACATAAAGTAAGGAAAGATATAACATTAATTTTATTATTCCTTGTTTGGATGGGGGAATTTAGTGCTACTTAGTTCAATTTTTTCCAGTCGCGGAACCTGAAAGAGGATATCAGGATGCCAATTTCCTTCTAATTTTAAGCATCAGTGATTCGCAGCTCAAAGTTGGGGTGTACGGGGATATACGTGTGCCGCAGATTAAGTGTGTGAATTTTATTATAACTTTCATATTATGTTCTTGAAACCTATACGAATAAAAAAAAATTTCTCTAGTACTGTATAACTCACTTCTCTTACTGGAATATTAAGCAAAAGTAATTATTAGAGCTCCGTACTTTAAATGCAGTATGATTTGTAAGTTGTTTTTGAATTGAAATGCGTTCATAACCAGAGATCGTATTAACTTTTAAGGCTTATTTACACTTTTATATTTATCCTAATCTGACCTCTGTATTTAGACATGTCGATCCAGTGAGAAACGTGAACGGGAATGATTGGAAGGTTTAATTTATCCCTCCACGTCGTTCATTGGTTCGATGGATCCGAATAGACTGGATTCGCATAGACGTACAAGCGTAAATTATTAGCCTTATTCAAGTATATTCACACTGAAATGATAGAATTTAGTACAATTGAATAATGCATAACAAAGTTTATTTCAAATTTATTTTCACGATTAAAACTGATTCAAACTGTTCTTGTAAAAGATTATATATGACAACAATATGTTGAAAATATACCGCTTCATTTAGAAAATATTTATTAATTTCTCGATTTCTTTTTTTTTCTTAGCCTTTTTAATTAATTATTTTTATTTTAACGAAGTGGTTTAGAAAGATTTATCGAATACATTTAGTACCAGTTTGGGATTAAAAATTATTAAATTAAAGAGGCAATTTTAAAATAGAAATAAAAAATTAATAATAAAAATAAAGCTTTTACCATTATTATATGTTAAAAGTTCCGTTCTAAATTATACAGCATCATCATGAAATGGCCAGTGCAAACACATCAAATTTTTTTCTGAATGCATGCAGAAGACAATATGAACAAGTCGGGCTATTACAATCACTGAATCCATCACAAATTGAAATTATAGCCCTTGAATTCTTTTCAAAGTAATTACGCAGGTCGGCGGCTGTCACCACCAACTTGACCTTTAGCAACGGTCGGGTGTTGAAATCATTAGATGCGGTCGGCGAGTGTTGGTTCACTCGCTGAAAAACCACAGCACGCGTGCAAACAGTTACTGTTTGCACGAGGTCACGTGTTCACACACACAAGTGATCATTTACACTGTATGCTCGTTTTTTTTTGCCTACTGTATAAACAGTTAATGCATTTTGCAGTCATTCCTGAATGGAGGCTTTACGCATTTGATGGATTGATTTACAAATGATTGGATTTTTGGTTTGATCATTTAATATGAAAATTGAAGCCTTCAATCTTTGAATCTTAGTAAAGGTAACGTTCTTTTACTCTTTTGAAAGCAATAGTTTTGAGTTTTGACGAGGAAAGTAATAACCATCCATAATTTAATATTGCGTTCTTATTGTTGCTTATATTAACAATTTCCCGCTTTTTTTAGTATTATTTTTGTAGTGCCGAAGCTTAACTCTTTTCTCTGTTATTCAAAAATCCATTTTAACCATAAATATACGACATTAAATTCATGAAGCCGAGCCACGGGTATATTTCAAAACATGTCCTCTTTGGCTAATAAGTTAAAAAATAAAAATTCTGTGTTTTACGCATCGTTAATTTCTTATTTAATAAAGAATAGCGTAAACTTTTTAAAAATGCCATTGCTTTATAAAATTACAATTGAAAGCGACATAGGTTACAAGTTACTTTCCAAATTTTTTGAGGCTAGCAAAACTTTTTAGTTTTATAGCATATTAATTACTCATATTCAAACGATCAGAAATTCTCTTGATCTTCAGCATTTTATTTAAATTTGTTTCCATTGAGAAATTTTTATTTTGTGGGGTATCATTACATTACCCGATGCTCTTCGAATAAAATATTGAACAACACAAGGGCTTCTCAAGTTTGGATCCTGACACCGGTTCTTGGCTCAAAGAAAAAATTAGAAAATCCGTAAAAATTATACCCACACACACCTTACGATGTTAACTATCCCCAGCCACTCAATGCTGTGTGGATCACACGAGCACACACGCACACTACTTTTTTTATTGCTTTAAAAACAAACATTTATTGAGAAGTGAATAAAAAGCGAAGAAAAAAAAGGAGAAAGCGATTGCCAAAGGAATGCTGAGTAACCTAATAATCAACACACACCCTAGTACTACTGAACACCTCTATTAAAAACGATAATGCTAGGTTATATATATAGCGTTAGCACTAGTGTTGACCTTGGTCACGCTTCTGTAGAAGTCCCATTGCACCCGCTGATTCCCCCAAAGCTAAGACATATATTTTCTCCCCTTCATTGGATTATTGCAATCGGGAGAAGGTACGAACGGAAACAAATTTCCAAAGAGAAATGTTTGATTTGACTGAATTGTTTCCCTTACGAAAAGACTAAACAGTAGCCGAGTTGTTAAAAATCCGAATGCACTTTTTTATTTGCATCAATAATAAAAGGTTTCCATAACAAAGGATATAAGACGGCATGATGGATTTGGTATTGAAAACTAAACTGATTTGTAAATAGAATGAATCTCTTGAAATTTTGTGTTTGTAATACTGAACAAACGAGTGAATGCTAATACACCAAGGCCTCGTAATTTGGAACCAAGGTCAGATGACTAAAACACCTGAACTTGGACCCCACTCCAAACTTTCACACTACGCCAACGTGAAGGAAATTTGACGCCACCACAGATTTAACATGCTACCAGTCCCCGTGTACAGGATTGGCTATGATTGGACCTAGTTTCAAACTCGCAATTTTCCAATTGCTAATTCGGTACTCTTCCAACTGGGCTGCCACAGCACTATACTAAAAAAATAAAATCATCTGAATTTTTGTTTCCATTACGCAAAAGTGAAGTGTGTATTGGTGGATAAAGTTATTATTAGGTTTTTTTTTTTTACATTTATGATACACACACAAATGCTTGGTAAAACGCATTACTTTATAGACGAAATTTCCTTCACTTTCACTGTTTAATTTCTCGTATATATATGATACATAATTTCAATATTTATTTAGACATAAAAATTCCTTGTCAGTTTAAAAAGTTCTTGATAGTTTAAAAGAGTAATATTGCTTTTCAACACAAGATTTGTATCTAACACAAACATTTAAAATTTTATGCAAATTTATCTCGTGATGATTTAAAAAACCTAAAGGAAAGCTAGATGGTCAAATTTTTCTTAAGTTATAGGCGGAAATCTAAGCATCCAAGACCAATTTCTATGACAATTTTAATAAAATTTCACAAAAACATTGTTAGGAATTCTTT
Source organism: Metellina segmentata (assembly GCA_947359465.1). NCBI lineage: Eukaryota > Metazoa > Arthropoda > Arachnida > Araneae > Tetragnathidae > Metellina > Metellina segmentata. Next base: position 60,302,611 of record OX375875.1, read on the forward strand.
ATTTATTAATGGATAATTATTTTTAATTATTTAGTTAATAATTATTTTTTAATGTAAGTTCCAGTTTCTTTGTTCAAGTGTGAGTGCTTTGTAAGTCGAAACGGTTTGGTTTTTCATGGTGGAAAGGCCAGATTCCGGTCAAGTTTTGCCACGCAATATTTTTCATTCAAGTTAATGGACATACACTAAAGGAATGTTTTTACTTGTATAGAAGAGAGAAATACATCCAGTGTAGGGTAGAAACTGAAATATTTGGTATTAAATACTGTTTCTAATGCCCAAATTCTTGCAACGTTTTGAGAGCATTTTTTATTTCTCATAAGTTGATAATATGTATGGAGTGTGCTCGCGAAATAATTCGACAATCTTTCCACTCCAAACACAACACTTCTGTCCTTTTTCCCATTCAGTCCCTCCGCCTCTTTATATGCCACTACCCAATAAACTCGTGATACCATCAGGTTATGCTAATCTTACTCAAACGCAAGAATCCAAGCACACTATTGTACTAAATTAGATTTTAAAGTTGCACTTACTTGGGTCACTGTTGTCGTGATCGTCTCTCTTCCTTTTATTGCTGTTGTGGTCGTCTAAAGGATTAGGAATACCAAGAATACCATTGATGGAGTAGGACGCCCTTTGGTCTGGATGAGAGGTAACGATTACCGTGGACGTCATTTGTGGACTTGGACTGTTGGAACTGGACGTCACAACGTGTTTCGCTTTTTCAGCTGCCTTGTTGCGAACGATCCTGGAACAAAGAATGGTAAATATCAATGTTAAATTAGACACTTAGTTTATACGAAGGAAGTCACAATGCTTTATATTTAATTAATTTAAGATTTCTCTTCCATTACAGAAAAGATTGAAAAGGATTAGAAAAGAATCATATTCTGGGATCGAAGCACCTAAAAAAGGATACCCACATAGTGACGTTGAATTTATTTAATAATACTAACTAAAAAAGTATAATGTTTACTCTTATCTTCTTGGAAGATATGAATAAACATAACATTTAAATTTTAACGCTATATTAATAAGAGAAAACTTTTACAAGAGCGGGAGGTTCAAGCAAAATAAAGAACACAAGTAGCAATATCCGTCAAGTTGATATATAATCTTCTAATTAACTACTGTGCAAGAGTTTCAAGCTCAACACTACTTGTAATAGAACTCAAACTAATTCATATAATTATGATGCGGGGGGGACAATTTATTTCCTTCAATCGAAGAAATTATGAGTTCGCTGTGTGAATAGAAACAAATAAAAATAAAGCTTTTACTTTCGAAATTAAGAAAAATGTAATTGCTTTTTGATTGGGAGGGTTTTTTTATTATTCCTTTGGCCGTTTGCCGCTATTTAAAAAAATTTCTAGTAGAGGGTATGAATACCACGTCTGTCGGAGATATATTCGGCAGACGAAACTGTCGGAAGTAGACTCAATTTCTTTCAGGATTTATGAGGGAAGGAGTGGATAAATGGGGCTTCATTAGTCACTCCGCAAGGAAAAAAGATTTTGAAGCAAATATAAAGTGTGCAACATAAATGTTTTGACTAGACGAAGCCCTCCTATTATAGCTTACTGGAAGATGCTTTTCCCCCAAAGAGCAACAGTTGTGCTCGAATCTATTTTATTTAAGGCGGCCTCTTACAATCACACCTGTCGTGTTTTTCGTTCTTAACATTAGCGATCCATTTCTTTGTGACGTTAACAGAACAAAAGAGGGATGTCTGAAATAGCAAGGATAAACCCCATTAAATAAAGAACGATTCGAACCGATTTTTGAGATTTATTTATATTTTTGCAATCTGTCGTCACCGTTTTATCTTCCTCGCAGATAGCACTTAATCATAAAATCGGATTACAAACTGAATTTTATTGACACACTGCTTTCATTACAGATTGCAAGGCGAATTTTTAAAATCTGTGGACCGAATGCGAAGTATGCATGGAAACATGATAATTTGAGTCGTATTTTAATTTTATTTTACGCCAATTTTGTTAATCTAGAAATTTTCCTACTGGTGAGATGTAAACCAAAGCGGTACCTACATCAAGTTACTTTTAAAAAAAAAGTCGTATTGCCATTTTAATGTTAACTAGTGATTATCAATAGCTCATATTATCTCATTAAGAAATATACATCTATAATTCAAGTAATGTATTCAATACAATTCTAATAGGAATATTTTAGATTTCGGTCAGACTTGAACATGCACAAAACGTATACAATACACATTGCATAATAAGCAGTATGCTGCCCTGATAGGCAAGAAGGCAGCATCTTAGTTTGGTTTTTGGGGGTAACTTAAAATTATACGTATTGAGGCATATCTTATAACAGAAGAAAGCAATTGAAGAACATTCAATTAACAGTTGATTGAGCGATGTTTTCCTCTGGTGTATTACTTATGTACGCAGCATGTAACAATCGCAGACTAGGAAAGATAGAACTTGGAGAAACTGCCTTTTTAGCTAACTCAGTATGATTTAAATAGTTTAGAAAAGGTATGATCACCTGTTGATGGAGCTAACAGACGGTATGTTATCTTGATCACAAATTGCATCTGCCAGGAGCCTGTCCCTGATTTCCCATGCGAACATGGTGGGGTTTTGCTTTTTGTAGTTGGCTATAGCATCCACCACCTTTGGAGTGGCAACCTTTGGCTTACTGCCGCCGATCACACCAGGTTTGATGGAACCCGTCTCGTAATACCTGGAAGAAAGATGCATAAAGGTAAAGTTTTGAACAGAAACATACTTCTGACATGCTTGCAGAGGGAAATGATCTAATTCTGCACTGAAAATTTACAAATCATTTAATCTTTCTCATCGATTGATAAAGATTTCACAGAAATTTCCTCTAGCTATTTCCCGCAGTCTGTACCTCCACTAAAAAGGATGCATATTACACATACTTTTGAGTTTTTACGATAGTTGAAAGGCTACGTAAAATGGTTTTACCTTTATTTATACCGTGAAATATAAATGTAAAAAGTAAATATAACGAAAAAGAAAGATTATCTTACCAAAACTATACAAACGTGCAAATACACGTAGATAACTAATTGCATTTGGAAAAGCTCAATAAGTTTATGTGTGAGCAATGCAATTTTAACTTTATTTTGAAGATTTCACTTTATTTGATATCTGTAAACCATACACTTTTCCAATATTAAACGCTTGTTTCCAGTCCACAAATCTTTATTAAAATAAATCATTCAATCCATGGCGTTTTAACTTTTTCATATTTTAGCACCATCCATTTTTCTTTGCCAATTTTAGTCTTTAAATGTTGAAACAAGATACAGAGAAAAGTTTGATTCAGCATTCTACTCGTTTTCTTTTTCTTCAGTCGAGGCAGAAACTAGAGATTCAGTCTGGAATCCTGCCAAAGCCACCCGCCTACTGTTTCTGCACCAGCACCTGTGTCGGACTTCGATTTCGTTCACACAGATGACATCTGAAAAATTAACCGCGCACTTTGGCTTTCGAAAACCCTCGGTGTCATTTTCCATACTACATTTTGATTTTGTTTACCTTTCGTGTGCGTGAATTGTTCTGAGAAACAAAACCAAGGCAAGAAAAGGAGAGACCTGTTTTTAAAAAAATCTTCGATAAATGAGAACTAGGTTTTGCTGTCCCTTTTCTACTTCTCAAGGAGTAGGAGTTGCTCCACTTGTATTATTTACTTCTGTCGGAGCCATGTAAAGAATTTATCACTACTTTCTTCAGACATTCAAATTTTTAAGGTATTTGGAGTACTGGGAAAACTTAGTGTATTTATTATCCTATCACAACCATTTATATTAGGTACTGACTATAAATTTGTGATATTTTAACTTGTATGCAAAACTATGCAAATTAAAGTAGCACGAAAGTTAGCGAAATGAACTTGGGATAAAAAGAATTTAATCGCCTATTTTATATTTTCCTACGAGACAAAAATCTAAGAGAGTAAAATCAAACTACACTTTATAAAATAAATTTATATGTATAAACTGATTGTGGCATGAAAATAAATCTAGAACTATGTTATCAATAACCGAAGTATGTCTTCTCATTTTTTTGTAGTTTATTAATTATTTTTTGCATGAATTCTTACTCTCTCAGCATAAAATAAATTTGTTACTTCATAAATTGGAAAAAAAAATTTTATTTCCGTCGAATTTATACGAATTGTTAAATGTGCCGATTACGAAAATTTAAACTTTTTGCCCAGGCAAAATCTTGGACATCGACATTTTGCAGCAGTTTGTGACATTTTACAATTTTTAATTCAAAAACGCCTGAAAACCAAATAAAGCCCGTATACGCCAATTCGATTCAATAATAAACCCCCCCCCCAACACATCTATTAGTGTCGATATTAACATAAAATGATGTTTTTGTCATCGAAGTCACAAAACGACGCCAACTCGATTCCACAGCCCTACGCAATGATTAATACCTATTGTTACGTAAAATAAGTACTGCTTTTGTCACCAAAGATCACAAAATGACGCCTGGAGACGCCAATTCGATTCAAGAATCCACATTGATTAATGCCGATAAAACATAAAATGTAATTTTTTTCACCGAAGTCACACACACACAGGATGACACCTGAAGCCGGTAATTCGATTCACCAATTCCACATTGATTAACCCCTTTTGGATACATTTTGACGACTGAGACTCGTATGCACTGGTTTTGCCTAAGTTACGGATCACGAGTGTAATACGCCATTCAAACTAGGACAAAATTAAACATGTTCATTCTTGTTCATGGCAAGAGTGATTGGTGTTACGAGACTGCTTGAATCGAATCATTCAATCGTTCTCTACAAAAATACACTTTATTTAATCGGACTCCAAACATAGAAATATTTAAACGGCTGCGGTATCAGACGTTTTTTTTTGGAATAAACACGGAGATCAAGCTGCGCGATCTCTCTCATACTGTTGCCATTCTTATCAAATGAAATGATACGAAAATGTACAGTAACTAGTGTGCAGACGATAATACGAACTACTTTTTTTCAAATAAATCTGTACCCAAGGGGTTAATATCGATATTAACGTAAAATGCACACTGCTTTTCTGTCACCAATGCCACCGTATTTATAGAGTGCGGCATGTTCGTTACGTTACTCGCTACCGTAAGTAATACGCCCTCATCACTCATCGCTCTTCACACGGATCAGCGGCAAGTTGAAAAGGAACCGGGAACGGTGCATTCGAGGAGAATCACTTTCCGCTAATTTGTATTTCCTAAGCGAAACACTCCGCTCTCCTTGCCATACAAGCCAGAAGACGAGTAACGCGTCTGTTCGCTCAATTCGTTACAACCAGTCTCTTTTTTTAGGGTCCAGACCAGGAATCGGCCTCTCGAATTAGAACGAGAAACGTGAAAACGTAGACAGATGGCATAATACCTCATCTCTCGGCGACTGCGTTCAACCTTTCTGCAGACGCCAGGAAATGGCATATTAATCAAAACTCTTATCAAAGCGTTTATGGGATTTGATGAATTATGTATACACATGCTGAGATGGGAGTGGATAATCAAGATTGGGTTATGAGTGAGTCCTCAGATTTGATATTCGTGCCCTTGTGGGTTTTTAAAAGTGAATAACGAGATCTCGGATATCTATCTAGGAGTGAGTTAAAATGATGGGAGAAGTTGGACGGAAATTGTGTGAAGAGAGATTCTTCGGATTGTTTTATTGAATTGATTTATTGAAAACGTTGGTGAAACAGTTTGCCTTATCCTAAAGGGGTTAATTATTTCTGCTCCAAACAAAGTTATTTAATGTTGTCAAATGAACCAAGCACATTTTAGCATGCTTGTTTCCAGAAATCTTAAGTTGGTATTGCTTCGAAAGTATAATGTGTACGTAGAAAATACTTACAAAACGTGCGCTAAGCAAGCAAAAAATAATTTTAGAATGTATTTTGAAAGTGAGTTTAATGACTAAAGTAATAAATAAAATACTATAAAACTTTAACATCATTCCAAACAAACAAGGTTTGTCTACATATAATTGTGCTATTATCATTAAAGACTTTTAGAGTATAAAGAAACATTGAAACAGCTACAAGGGCGCGTCATATGACTGAACTGCTATTAAGAACAGAATAAGTATTCAGAGTCTTTTTTCTAACGAGACACAACGTCTTAATAAAGATTTATAAGGATATCTTAAAAGTTGAAACACAAAAATGGCGCTATTCCTTTGATCACTCAAAAAATGCCATCACCTTTACTGCCGGTAGCATTTACAATTTACTACATGCTACATGACCAAATTACTACTATACACAGGACCGTATTAACTCACGGACAGTTTTCCCAAAGCTTGATCCACAATTTAGGAACTCCAAGGTAAACTTATATAAAAAAATCCCAAGAAATTCCTGACTTACATCGATTAATGATAAAAATTAACGTTCCGTTGTGTCCAATTTTGTTTCTATATAGTTTTCAGGCTTATGTAGAAAAGTTTAATTCGCGATTCAAATGTTTCACATTTCTTTATTTTGGTAGAAAGAGCCAATGTCCAAATTCTCTTATTTTGAGTTACGTCCACATATCACTTTAAGGTAAAGAAAGTTATAGAAAAGGGTCAATACCCCTCTGTCAATACATTTTGAAAGAATCAAGACATTGTAAAGTATATTTTTGCATGCTGCTATTACAAAGTTTGAAAAATATAACTCAATGAGCTACTTCATAAACCTTGGAAAAAGAACATTGACCTTTTTCTACCAAGGCACAGATTTGATCTGTGATTTTTGTAAAAGTACCGATATTCTAAAGATTTACTTTACTGTCCATTTACAATCTTACCTCTCTGAATAGGGGAGTCTTGTGAGGGTGTATGTACAAGGCCTTTAAGACGGCTCTGAATACAGGTATCGGGTAAAGGTGGTGAAGAACACAATTTCCCTTCTTTTTTTTTTCATCACACAACGCGCGTGCCCATAGTGTTGCACCATGCGTAAAATAAAAATTACGCAACCCTCATTCAGGACAAAGTTCATTTACTGTTACACGTTCCGCACTCGTGCATGTTTTGAATGGGGGAAAAAGACTCGAATGTGGCTATGTTAAGAAATGGGAAGAGATAGAAGTTGCAAAAAGTTAACTGACCTCCCGAGTATTTTGGAGACACACCCGTGTGACACCCTCAGCTGCCTACTAATATCACAGGGCCTTACTCCTTGATGAGCGAGCTCCACTATCCTTTGCCGGACCATGTCGGGCAAGGGCCGACCGTTGACAAAGACGCCTCCCAGTTGGTTCACTCCACCGTGACCTGGAACAAAACACTGCATGTTACGCATTTCATGTGTGGACATAAAAAACATTAATGAATGGAATTTTAGAAGAAGAAGAGTGTAAATTAGAAAAATGTAGCAAATGCTCAACAATCTCACTTCGAAGGGAATATGATTCATCAATCATTAAAATTTAACCTGAAGACTTCAAAATTTCCAAGTTTAATATGAATGTCGGCATTAATAAAATCTGCTTATGTGTATAGAAAATCATAAATTATGTAATTCTGCGTTAGCTCTGTCCTGTGACTTGAGTAAAATTTTGGACCAAGTTCAATAACTCTCAAGATCCTGCATGAAATTAATATCCTTTTAATAACTGCAAGACAGCACCAACAGTTGTTTTTCACTTCAAGATTTGATTTAAAAATCACAAATGGACATTTTGTAAATTTTATACTTCAATGTTTTCTTAAAAATGCAAATTAAAATTCTAAACTTTTCAAGTATTTTAACTATTTTTTTTAAAGATTTTGCTACTTAAGCATCAAAATTAGAATTTTTAATGCTACATGACTGTAACTTTTACATGGCAGAAGAAGTCGACATCAACGTGTAAAATTGAGAGCGACTGTAACAGAAAAAGATCAGAGACAGAGAATGAGGACACAGGACGTATGGCACTTACTGGAGGATTGAGATTCTGAAGAGTTCGACCTCCCCATTTTTGGCTGAATGTTTTCCACTCCAGGATACGGTTCCTGGTCCAATGAGGGTAAATAATTGATATTTGAATCTGAAATAAACCCTACACATTACTTATGGAACACATTCAACACTTATCACTTTATTCTTTTTTCAATTAAAGACCTCATTAGGTAACTTATCTCAAAACAATGCGTACTTATTTGCGCTTCATATTTTTCAAATTTGTATTGTGAATGATAGTATTTCTTTTAATTACTTTTTTAGATAAATGAGCACATATATGTAAACACGAAAAAATTTGAAGGTTGTTATAAATATATGTTGTAAGTGTAGACAAAATTATGTATATGATTAAAAGGTAACTTAACGATGTCTAATTTTTCGAATTTTAGGAATAATTAGTCAAGATTGAATAAATTCTAAAATTATAATGGTTTACTCGCTATTCAAGAGGTCGCGTTATCTTAAACTTTCAAGTATAAAACACGTATTCAAACGATCAAAAATTATTTTGATCCTCTCGAATATTTTCTTAAATTTTTTTTTATTACGGAACATAATTTAAAGCTTTTTACTGTGTTACCAGAGCCCTTCAATTAATGTAATTAAAAATATTTGTATTTAATTTTAGTTTTACGTGAATAGGTTGAAACCAAAATACTCATAACAATTCAGAATTCTCAAAAGTTAAGATCTGCGGTACAAACAAATGTCCTGAAAAACAAAAGTTATGTAAAATAAGACAATTTAGTGATGCACACAGGAAAATATGCCCATAAACTTATATGAATTCTTGACTATCATGTAACAAGCATAAAAATAAAATAGCAATACAAAGATGAAAATTAGTCGACTTTAAATCTAAATTGTTATATTTTAATTTACAACTCTGTGTGAATTGCTTTACATTCTTAGTTTTTGAAAAAAAAAAAGTGATTCAATCAGTTTAAAAGTTGAAAGCATTAATAAGATTGAAATTACACGGATATTTTAGAATTTTTTTAATTTGTTTTCAGTTAGCCTTCCACAATAAACACGGTATCAAAATCTGCGTACATATTACATAAGATTGCATACATATGTATTAACTTTTATGTTATGATTATCAATAGTTCCTTTGAATCTGTTATCGTCGTTGGACCGTGGTTCAAAATAATGAGGTGTCCTCGGATCTTTTCCTTTGGGATTGATCCTAGACCTTCGACAATAGCACATTATATTACTCCAAAGCGCGACATAAATTCAACTACCAACACATTTACAGCGCTCCTTTTATGTTATCCGTTAAAGGTTACAAGCTGAATAACAACTTAGTGGAATGTTACTTCGTTATATAATTTTTCCCTGGTACTCTTCAAGACACTAATGTTTACAAGACCTAAATCAAGCATGTCAAATCGCGGCCCGCGGGCCACATGCGGCTCACAACAAATATCATTGTGGCTCAGCAACACATCGGTATTTAACAAATATTTTACTAAAATCTTGTCGCTTAATTTTTTAAATTTCGTACTATTAATAACGAACCACAACATTCGCCAATGACCGATTACTAATCGTGTTGCATCTACGGACTATTTCTCCACCAATGGCAGCGGATATTTTAGCAGCCGATAGTAAAATATTACCTAAAACGCTATTAGTCTTCTATTACTTTGCTTGGTGTTCCTAACAGTAAATATTTCGAAAACTTGGAAAGAAAAATTCAGTAAACTTGGTGTGCCTGAATTTTACAAATGTTTTTCGGCCAAATTTGAAAACGCTTGAAAATTCGCATGAGATTATTTCCATGTTTGGAAATACTAGTTATCAGTACGAGCAATTACTTTCACTTATGGAAGGAAATAAGTCTCCTGTCAGATACAGAATTATTGACATTCATCTTGGGTCAGTTTTGAAAGTTATCACCGCAAACAAGATATCCCCTGAACTTGGAAAGACGGTAGCAGAGAAGAGATGCCAATTGTCAGGAAGAAAGCATTAATTTTATCATTGCCCTTGTTCTTTTTTTATACTGTGTTTCCAAAATAACTACGTTTCTATAAAAATTGAAGTTTTTATTTTTGTGCGGCCCGTACAATCTAAGACCTTATTTATTTGGCCCGTGTTAGCATTTGAGTTTGACATGCTTGACCTAAATAATTCATTTTCGCAGTAATCTGATGGATAACAATTGAATAATTGTAGAGGGACCTGTAATATTCTCATAATTAAAATAACGATTTTCAAACATTTCCTGGAAACCTTTATATAGTATGCGCAGCGGTATGTATTTAAGTGGAGTTAAAAAATTTCCAGTACTACATATTCTAAGATCATTTCCTACATGTATATTACAAGAACCAGTTTCGTAGCTAGTCGTACTTTGCTTGTTCTTAAAGCTATCGAAAAGAATAAGGGTATTTAAGAGGTGCTAGCGAAGGTTCACTTAGGGTGTATTGTTTGCCAAGTCGAAAAACTGTGGCTTTAAAATTTGGCTAAATCCGCGTCTTAATGGAAAAATACGATTCCACTAAGTTTTCAGATTCACTTTGATATCTAAGGAGCAGGTTGAGAAATGAACTAAAAATTCGTGTTACGACCTTAAGAAACAAAATGCGTTTGGATATCTAATAGGCGGCTTGAGCTCCAACTATCTTTCCTCTACCAAAGGCAGAGGGTTTGAATCTCCTTATTTCTTCCATTCTGTACCCCTGGTTAAATAACTTTGACTGAATGCATTTTAAATTCTCACTTATATACTGCTTTTAAAGATCCATTTAATAAGTCGCCAAGCAAGCGATATACAACAAGGAAAGATTTTACTGATACGGTGAATAAAAATACACCTAAGGTAACTTACAGGAATTGAGCCGGCATTCATACAGCAGTGATTCAAAAGCATGTCGCCCTCCCTTTTGTTGCATAAAAATTGTTGCTCGTCCATTTTTTCGTAGGTATAGTTTCTTAAAGAATTTTCTTAGATTAGGATCCATTCAATAAAACAAAGTAAAAAAGACTTTTCCGGATGTGGATAAGAAAATATTAGAATAGCAATGAGATATAATACGAAAAGATAATATTTGCGGTAATAGCTATGAATCCCCTTGGAATAGCACCTTAGTTAGGAAAACAGTCCTACACCACACAGGCTGTCAGTTTAGCAATCCCAAGTGAAACACGAAGTTTTGTAGCAGTAACACATTGATGAATATGCGATTAATATTGCTAAACTATATTTACTAGCAAAGTGATACATTTAATGTTTAGTATACTTTACCCCTCGATAATATAACCTAGAGGTAACCCATATCGGGTCATATAATTTGTAAGTTGATTTATCAATCACCAAGGATAGACTACTTTCAATAATTGATAAAAGAAATTGTCGAAATGAACCCAATTTAGATTCTAAGGATGACAATTGAAAGATAAAGATTTTTAGTTTATATACGAAGCAACTTCGAGAATTCAAATTCCATGCTAACACATTCACTCACGAATTGTCACCATTGTCGATTAAAAAGCAGAGTTAGTAATTTCTATAAAAAGTTTGAATTTTAAAATTGTGTTCTTTGTTTCAAAGACTTCCTAAATTTATTGCAAAATAATAAAAAATAAATAAAATTTTATGCGCGTGATCCTTTTTAAGTTCTTTGTTAATAAATTACAATTGATAAACCGTCTTTGGCTTACATCTGAGAGAAAGGAAATAAGTTTTCAATCCCCATACGTTCAAAAATAGTGAGGAAATAGAAATGTAGCTAAATATATCATATTACTTACAAACGCTCAGTGATATTTGTGATCCTTGACCTGGCATTATTTTGGTGCGTTTTAATATAAGGATTATTTTGTATTGTGTGGTGAAAGCAAGGAAGCTAGTTTTTACTATCCAATGTCACTGCACAAAAGCTGCAAATATAAACAAAGACGCGTGGAAGGACTAACGTAGTAAGGATCTTGCATATCTTAACCGGATAAAATTTGATTTTTCATTTGTCATAAAGGTGCAAAGATTTGTGTTTATGATTATTTTACTGTATTTTACAATAATTAAAAAATCTACAAAATTTAGTTTCACGAATTCTATAAGAATCAGACTTTTAGGTGGTATAGAATGAGTTCCGTCCAGAATCTGCAAATTTTATAGATTGTTTGGGTTTATAAAACAACGAATAAAATTAGTAGCTTTTTCATTTTCGGAAGAAACTAAACATTAGAAAAACTCAATCACTACATCATGCACAAACTAAAAAAATACAATTTTCAGTTCGAAGTGGAATAATTCTTTAAAGGAAATGCCTTCGTCGCATCTTCAGGATTATTTTTGTAAAATTTTGTATTTTTAAAAATATGATAGGGGTTGGAATTTTTGTTCTCTTTTACTTCCGAAGGAACAGCGTTCCACATCACAAATTTCTCTATTCAACGTTATTATCGTCAGTATAAATGAGTCATCTTTTCCAAGAATACTGAATAGCAGGTATGAAATTTGGTTTGGGTTAGGTTTGAGGCGTAGTCCGATTGAATCCGTCCCGTGTAACTTGGCGACGTTTTCGTTTTCGCTTTTGGCAGTATCCTGTCGAGACTATTATCTTATCTTGGAGTGAAGCTTCTGTACCTACTTACTATCTATAGACTTAAGGTTTTGAATAATTCACATATAATTGAGGGTTAGGAAGGTAGTTAATTAATGTTACACTGGAGCAACACAGCGTGCTAGTGGTGATGGTCCTGGATCAATCCCGAAGGGAAATATATTCGAAAATCTCGGAATTTTGAACCGCGATCAGATGAAGAGAATACCTGAGTTGGCACCCCACTTTCCAAATTTTCACACTACTCCAACTTGAGGACATTTGAGGGCTTTTCACACCACGCCAACGTAAGGACATTTGAGGACCTGGCAGATTTAAAGTGCATCATGAAGACTATTCGAAGAAAGTAAAGAGAGGTAAGGTAAGGTAAGGTAAGGTAAGGTAGGTAGGTAGTTAGTCGCACACACATAGCGCTATTGTCGACGGTCCGGGATCAATCCCGAAGTGAAAGAACCGAGGACACCTCGTAATTTTGAATCACGGTCAGATGACGTGGTCATCACCTGACTGGCATCCCACTCTTCAAACTTCGCCACGCCAATTTGAGGACAAGACGGATTTATACCAATCAATGCTTATGAAATTATGATAAAAAAAAGACCAGTTCCTATTTACAGTTAAATTTTGATCAATCGTCGCGATTTTAACCGTCAGCCCATTATATAATTAATTAAATAAATATTAAACGTTGGTTCGCGTACACATACATACTGTTCTCTATGTACAGTAACCAGATTTCCGCGAAAAATCATCTTCGCTTTACTGCAAAGCAAAAGAAAATGACAGACTATTTTAAAATTTGAATATATATGCACGTCAGGAGCGTAAGCTGATGCAACAATACGTACTATACTATACTTAATGTAAACTGTATATTGTTTGTTTCTGTAAAATAAAATATATGTATGTGTACAATGTATTTACAGTTCGTAAACGTGCATTTCTTATCATTCGTTCATATGCAATGGATGGGGTAGGTTAGTCGAAGTTTCATTGTATTTCTTACAAAGAAAGAGAAACACTAAAAAGTACAAAGCAAAGTTAAAACTAACAGTACCACAAAAACTAATTTTTGAAGATAATCTGCGAGTTTGGAGTATGATCAAATTATTTTTTTTCCAACTTGTAACCTTATCGTCTTAAGATGCGTATGCATTTGCGAGCCGAATCCTTCGCGAGCCGCTCACGAACCGTTCGTTGAAATTATTTTCACAACGAGCTTCCAACGATCCATGGGAAATGAAGGAACGAACCGCGAACCACCAGGCAGTCATTTGTCAGACACCGGTGATGACGATGGAGCCTGGAGGATCGCGAGCATAAAGAAAAGCAACGAACTACGCAGTCCAAATCTGAACCGAGAACTCCTTTGTGTTCGTCGAAAAACCGACAGGCAGCTGATCGCTCCGAGCGGTTTACTAGCCGCTCGTTTGGCGTACAAAACAGAGGCCGTGCGCGAAAAATGCAAAACCTGTTTTCCTATCAGGCCAGAAGGTTCGGGGTTTGAGGGGTATGTCACGTTACAGTCTAAAGACACCGAATCCATTAGAAGGTCGATGGTAACAGATACACGATTATATCATTCTGAATTTGATTCAATTGTCTTTTTAATAAGTTAAAAAAAGGTTCAACCCCTTGGATGCAGATTTATATGAAAAAAGTTGGGATTATCGTTTGTACATTAGTTACTGTTATTTTTTCGTATCATCGTCTGTATACTAGTTACTGTTATATTTTCGTGTAATTTCGTTTGATAAAAATGGCAACAGTACGAGAGAGATCGCACAGTTTCTTATCTCCGCTTTCATTCCTAAAAAGAATGTCTGATAACGCAGCCGTGTAAATATTTCTATGGTAATGGTAATTTTAGTTAACGTCGTACAAGAGCGACACAACAGGCTATTGACTACTGTCCGGGATCAGTCCCTTAAGGGAAAGATCCGAGGACAACACCTCGTAATTTTGAACCACAGTCAGATGACGAAGCAACATTTGAGCTGGCACCCCACTCTCCAAACTACCACACCAACCAAACGTGAGGAATTTCGGCCACGACAGATTTAAGGTGCACCAGCCGCCTACACCATACTCTTACAAACATCCACCCCGGACCCGGATTCGAACTAGGAACCTTCCGATCTATAGGCTAACACTTTAACCACTTTTCCGGTTGGTCGGCATTTCTATGTATGGAATCGGATTAAATAAAGTGTATTCGTGTAGAGAACGATTGAATAATTTGATACAAGGAGAGTCTCGTAACACAATCACTCTTGCCATGAACAAGAATGTACACGTTTAATTTTGTCCTACTTTGAATGACGTTTCAATTAGACTCGTCATCCGTAACTTAGGCAAAACAAATCCATGACGAGTCTCAGTCGTCAAGTGTTCCCAAGGGGTTAAAATTTTTCAGCAGTCAATAAACTTACGTGATGAGAACGCAAGTAAGTAGGTATTTTAATTAACGTCACACTAGAGCAACATAATGGACTATTGGTGATGGTCCGGGATCAATACCGAAGGGAAAGATCCAAGGACGATACCACGTAATTTTGAACCATGTTGATGGTAATGGTAATTTTAGTTAACGTCGTACTAGAGCAACACAACGGGCTATTGACGACGGTCCGGGATCAGTCCCTTAAGGGAAAGATCCGAGGACAACACCTCGTAATTTTGAACCATGGTCAGATGACGAAGCAACACCTGAGCTGGCACCCCACTCTCCAAACTTCCACGCCAACCCAACGTGAGGACTTTCAGCCACGACAGATTTAAGGTGCACCAGCCGCCTCTACACCATACGTTTACAAACATCCATGCCCGAACCCGGATTCGAACCAGGAACCTTCTGATCTAGAGGCTAACATTGAACCATGTTGAAAATGCAGACTTAAGCGTTTGAATAATCTTGGTTCACTTAAAGTACTTAAAATTCACTTGAAAGCTATGAATCAAACTCTAGGATAACTGAAATATTGACGATTATATTTTAAGAGTCTTAAAAAGGTCTGTTAAGGAACCCAATTTTTGGTCCTATTTATGTGTTTATGTATCATAATTCATTATTTATATCAAGTAGGAAATTTTAAAACTTAACAATAGTAACTAGAATAAAATACGTTTCAGTATGAAAACCAGTTTGCATATAGCTCTTTAAAATAAATTAAAGCATTTAGGAAACATTTGAAAATTGATTGCTCTAAGTTAAGATAAAATCAAAATGAATTTACATCAATAGCTTTAATTTGAATAAATGCTTTTTATAATGGATATTAATAAACTTTGTTTGGAGATTTCAGAAGTGTTCTGAAGGTATGTACAGATTGTATAAGGTAATAAAAAATTCGTGTTCCCCCCCCCCAGACTTTTATTGATTTTATTCTTCTTGTCTTGTATATAGAGACAAGCCTTTAAATTAAAATTTGTTCACATGTTTACGTTCATTTAACAGACAGAATAAAACGGCATGCTATTTATGGATTTGACAAAGTTTTTTTAGGTACTGAAAGTTAATTGAAGCAATTTAGGAATAAAGTTGGTTTGGGTGGGTTTTACTATGCAACAGCTATATTTCAGTATAGGAATAGATTGTATTAGCATTCTGCTATGGAAGTTGAGTAATAAAATTATTATAAATATTTAATAAATTTAGCAAAATTCTAGCAGGTACAAAAATGTTATTTGATCTATCATACTTGACGAGCTCTTTGCAGTGTTAATAAAAACTGCGCTTACGATTTTTAGTGTAGATATTTCATAAAAGATAAACATGAATAAAAATAGGTTTTTTTTTTACTTAAGCTTAAATTAAACATTAATTTCGGAACAAATGCAAAAAAAAAAAAAAAAAAAATCGATTTAGTAAATTGACTAAACCAGATTTACAATGGAGATATGAATTCCTAGATTCACGTGCACATGCTTATATCAATACACGTGTGGAATGGAATAGAGACATTTACACACGCGTATATGTTATTTGAGAGTACTAAAAGCTGTTTAAGCATCCGTTACCGTGTTTTTGAGTACACGTGAAAAAATATCTGGTTTATTTAATTATTTACGAATTAACTAGTACTACTTTCAAAACATTGAAGATGATCAATTGATAAATTTCTTACTTTTACATCTAAAATATTCCACCATTGAGTTATACCGATATGTCCTGAGGTCCATGGGTCTATGTCCACTGTCCATGAAAGTAGGCATGACTGAAGTTAATGAGATGTATCCTTTGGGATCACGTATTTAACACAATTCACAAACACAAATAAATCCAAATGCGTAGAAGCACATCCCGTAGAAGCACATTTAACAAAACACTATCAGTAGGATTTGTATGATGAACAGTATGCGACTGAAATCCGACATTCTCGTTCGTGCAGAGAGGTTGAGCTGAAGATATCCAACGTGTTGCTGCTCACAGTTAAGTCAAAAGATTAGCTGTGTGGTATTTTTCTGCTAGGAGTTTTTCAGTTTGTGAAATCGGGGGTTCTCGAGGTTGGGCGGGGACAGTTGGCAGCTTCCCCCATCACGTGATTCGATGTTGAGCAAACGAATGGAACCCCCTTGTGCCTTTCAGCCTCATTGTCATCTATTCGGGACGCCAGGACGGACGACTTTGACAACATCTTTCAAATGCGTTTCACAAAACATTCCCTTTCTTCGAAGAACTGCCTTTAAGTGTCAAATTTAACTGGGTTGGTTTTAATCGATCACCGTAAAGAGGTAACGTTGAAGTAGAAACTGGCGTTGACTATTTTCACTAGCTAGCTTTTTCAACAGTTCAAGTATTGAATACCAGTGAAAAGGCAGAATATGTCTATCCACAGGAAGAGCTGTTTCAAATACTCCAGACATGAAATACTATTTTTTTTTTTGCAATTTCGCACACGTAAATAACGAGTTATATTTAATCACAGTGAAGAGAGGTGTAAGCAGCTTAAAGCGGTGATCAAGCTTACTTCGCACAAGATAATTTCAGTGAGTTGGTACAGTTGAACTCACAAAATGAAAAATATCTTTGCAAAATGTTTACCCGTGTTCTTCCAGTTAAAACTCTGAATGCGATTTTTAAAAATTGAACATTAATCTTCTTCAGCCAGGTAAGAAATGAGAGGTTTGAATGTAAATAAATATACCCAGGAAGATTTTGCTTCCTATTATCCAATGTGGAATGCGTACAGGAGGTATGTTCTACTAAAACACTAGTGCGATCTGGATTTAGCTTTACAGAAAATTTTGCCATAGATAAATATATTTTTCTGCAATCGCGAAGAAGTGTTAACCAAAGAGTATAATCACAAAAAAGTAAGTCCAATAAGGACACGGTTTTTTGCTACCTTTTCCGATAACAGCTTGATTTACACCTTTTCTAAAGTTCGGTAACAAATGGTAGGTAGGTACATGAATTCACGTCGCACTGCAGCAACAAGTTAACAAAGAGATTTATAGCATTCCGTATGTCTTAGTGTAGACATCAAGAAGTTTCCAAAATTCAGTTGTGTAGTTACACTCGTAAAAATCGTTAATGTTAATGAGGGTAAGAACTTCCAACGTTATTTTTCTATCCATCACACACGCGCATGTATCATAACGTCACGCTTAAAATCTTCGATTTGATCCAATATTGTAGAACTGACTGCACTGCATGTTTTTCAATGCAATTATAAAATGAATATAACAGTGTTAACATCCCACTGTGCTGACTCACTCACACATCGCATTATTTTCGAATTCAGTGTTGAGGTAGATAGATATATTAAAGCGGCGGAATACGCGCGGAATGATAGTACTGTACACATGAGTAGAATTATGCATCAAGTATCGCAACTTTAGAGATGATCGTAAAAGGTTTTTCTGGTTCCTCCTGCACAGTTTTTGCAGTTTTCCTATTCAAACGATACGAAGCAGAAAATAAGTCAGCCTCCCCTTCGGAAAATCGAATTAAAAGTAGAGCCTGCAGTTCCACTCCGTTGGGGAGAAATGATTTTTTTTCTTCTTCTTCCACTTCATCTGATCCGCTGGAACAGATGGTTGTCGCAGGAGCAGAACAAGGGGTTTCTTGTCTTGCGACCCCCTCTTTTCGCTGCTACATAGCTTTTAAATCGCTGCTATAAATAAGCTTCTTGTCCCTCATACCATTAAACATCCGTAAGCGTTACACCAGCCTCCAATGAAGCGGCTCATTTACATAATAACAGGGGAAGAAGCAAAACAAAAAGCGCGTAGTTTCAAAGGTGTTTGTGTTTTGGGGATTTTAAATGGGAAAGTTTTTGACTCTACAAATCTGCATTGCCCATTTGAAGTAAATCAAGTAATTTTCATATTAAATTAGGCACGCGTTTCAAAACAAATGTTTTGGAAGAGGTTGGTTGAGTTTTTAGGGCACAAGCGCCTTATATCAAAGTAGAAAACTTCCAGTAATGGACTAAAAAAGTAATTCAGTAAGGAAAAATACACCCACGATGGAATTGAACCTGTGCCACCTAAAACTCACAAGTTGGAGAGGGGGCAAGGAAGGCCTACATACATACGTATGCAATGAAAGAGATGTTACAGGAGTCTATCCATAACTGGTTTTTAATTAATTTAACAAGTTCATTTTTAAATCAGTAGGTTCTTTAATGCTTATAAAGCATTCAAATGTATGGCAGTTTATAGCGAGAGAAAAGACAGTCAGATATACTGTAGTGAACTTAAACAGACAAATTCCCCAAATTTTAAATACATCATTGTTATAAGCAAAACTATCATGGATTCATGACAGGCTCATGCCATAAGCCTATCATGGATTCATGACAGGCTCATGCCATAAGCTCATGTTTAGGTCTCAATCGCAGTTGACGTGTTATATGGTTGAGTGCATACATCCGATTCCCTGTTTATCCACTTCATCGCTCTGTTTTTATTGAAATTTATCAGTCAAAGGCAAATAATAGCAGCGTCGGGAAAGACGACAGATTGCTTTCACGGCGCATCCAGTCGACATCTTGTTGGGAGATTTACACCGCGGTCTCTGCAGACAAAATCGGGCATACCATTTCTTTCGCCTGCCTTCCAGGGAAACGTTTTGAAAAGAGATCTCTTTTGTGTTGACCTCGGCAGTGCGGCACATAATGAAGGGGAGTCGAGTGCCTGGCTTTTGTTAGGAATTCTTTTTACGGGGTTTTCATGTTTTTGATAGCTTCAACTCTATTCGACAGTCATTTATCGCCTTTTGAGCTCGATTCTTTCCAAATACGGAGCCCTTCGATGTTGTTGAGGGTATGCCACAACTAGGTTGTAGGGGAAAACATAGGTGTGTGCTAGCTTCGCCAAACTGAGCGCCAACCACTCGAATGCCACTACGAGTGTTACATGGGCACCGAGCAAGGGATTGTTGTTAGAACGATGGCAGAAAGCACAAGATCTAATTCGGGATAAAGCGTTAAAATCAAACATTCTCTTCTTGAGAGACAACACATGCGAAGCTATATTTTTTGAAACTTGGGGAAATTAGGCTGATGCCGCTCTTTTTACCAAACAAAAATGTGTGTATTGAAAATGAGATAAAGTGTATGTAAAGTAAAATATACTAATTTGTATCACATTAATTTTTGTCAAAAAATTAACACTCACTATAATGATTTTTTTATTTTATTACAATTAATTTTAAATAGAAGTAAAAGATACACCTCGGCTTGCTTTATACACCCAGACGTTTGTGAGAAGAGAATTTCATTGCTTTGTGTCTTCTCTCTTTTTTTAATATTATTACAATTGTAGGGGGTGGAATGAAGGGAGTAGTTGATTCCTCCAATCGTTGTGATCGAAAGATGAGTGCCCTGAAGACATTCACTTGACACACAAATAGCACTGGAAAATTGCTGTGTTAAGGACAGAAGATTCTGCTTAAAATTATTAGACATCTTTCCAGGAAAAACTAATGTTGTTGTTGCTTATCCTCTGTTCTAGAATATGCTAGAACAGGTGCAAAAGATCTTATCATCGGAGAAGGAGAGAGTCTGCCTCATCTTGGTCTTCCATGAATATATCCAAAGAGGCATCAATGCAGTCAAGGCCATGAAAGGGAGTTTACAGGGAGAGGGAGCAAGATAAAAACCTTGTCTCAAGAAAATCCTTAAGAATTTTAATTAAATATTTTTGGAATGCCATTTCTTTAAGACAATGAAGCATGTGTGCAACAGTCCCTTTCACTAAGTCGCTGGAGACGAGTAAGAAGAGACTTAAGAATATTTCACTGAAGTGCCATAAGTAATGGGATGCCACTCTAATATCGTTTTGGACCTCCATTTTCTGGACGAAATGTCTGTACAACTTGACGTGACATGTACTCAACTTATCGGTGGAAGTCGCTTGAAGAGATGTTCAGCTAAGTTGACTGGATAGCCACCCATAATCGAGTGGTAGTGGTCATTGGACCTCGTGTACGAGTACCTCGATTATATCCTAGATATGCTACACGGGGTTCGTGTCTGTTGATTAAGGGGTCCAAACTACGTGCTTGAATTGTCCAGAATGCTTCCCAAACTAATTCCGAACAAAGTGAGCCCTATGACGCAGAGCATTATCAGTCTGGAACATCCCATCGCTATTGGTGTAAATGAAGCCCACAGAGGACTGGTTGCGAATTGTCACCAAGTAGTTGAACGTAGCGATTTACAGTCAATAACCGGTTCAATTTCATTGGAGGACCCAATTCAAGCCAGGAAAACACCCTACGCCATTATGGAACCACCACTAGCGTGCATTATACGTTGTTGACAAGTTGGTACTATAACCTCGTGGGGTTTGTGCCACGCCCGAAATCGACCATCAGCTCAAACCAACTAGAAAAAGGACTCCCGTGACTAAGCTATCTTCTTCCAGTCATCTAGGGTCCAACGCATGTGTTCGTGAGCCCAGATGCAGCGTTGAAGCCGATGATGTGCTGTGAGTAAAGGCATTGGAGTCGGTTCTGCTGCTATATACCATCAACGCTAAATTTGTCTGTACGCACCTCATTCACACCTTCCTTATTGTGACAGTCCCCCCCCTGTTCCTTGTGAAAGGTAATGGCTTCCCATAAGGAACTCAATCCGACTTATCTTGAGACCAATCCCACCTGAATCAACTATCCTGTCTAATTGGTCGTAAGACATTTAAAGTTCTGTCAACCCATTTTTCGTTCATTTCTGGCTACGTCACGGAAAGAGGTAGAGGCGCACCGGCCTATCCACTCTCATCATGAGGTACTCTCAACACATCATTGGTACTGTGGAGCGAGGAATCTTAAAAGTCTCAACAACTTCCGAAATGCCTCGTGTGTCGAGCTCCAACTACAGTTGTTAATGTTCGAACTGGGTTATCTATCGTCGAGTAGCCATTATCACGTTATTAAACGGTTTAAAAGACATTCAAGAATCCAACTGACAGCATTGATAGCCATCTGATTTTCTACTCCTTTTAACGCAATGCGAGCGACACTTGTAAATTTGGATACTGCTATCCCATGGGTTTTGGCACGTCAGTGTATGAATGTACGATTTTGACATGAACAAAAATTAAGAGGGTATTTACATGCATGAAAAACAATTTTCATAAAAAGTAACATTTACTAATAATTAAATTTAGATTCTCTCTCTTTGATCACATTACTTGCCCACGATGGCTAACTAACCCGAGGCATGCGCCTTAAATAGATTTCAACAGTTGTTTGAATTCCATTACCAATTATAGCGTGGCTCCCGGGAGAAGACAGTACATAGCGTGGATTTATATTAAGGGGACTGTTGAAACTCAAATACTGACCAGAGGACGCTGCGTGCACTCTGACGTGCAATGGATGTTGAAACTCTAGTTAGAACTGCTTTTGTGAACGATGTGACGCCATGATTATTATTCTATGTTTCTTTGTTGTTGTCTTTGTTGTGTTTTATGAAGTGTTTGTGATAAATAATGGATAAAGCCTCGATGGCTTTTCCCGTCTGACAGGTAAGAGAACCATTTGAAATTAATTTAAGAACCGTGCGAAGCAAAGCGAATTAGAAGTTGTATCAGGGACAGTTATATATAGCGGGAATCTATAACTTTAATAAGGGAACCTCCTGGTGGTAACATAAACAAATGCCTTTCTCAATCAACGTCTTTTCCGTGGATCCTGATTTTAAGCTCAAGGTAGGTGATCCAAAGGTGGCCAGTGTTCCTAAAGTAGCTCCCCCCCAAAAAAAAAAGTAGAATTAATTTCATTTTTAATCACAAGATAGTCCTACTGCATTATAAATCATGTATCTGCAGTGCACGTGCCTGAATTTAAAGAGATCACCTTGATCGACCGCCATTGTATGCATTGATTTCACTTTTGAGAAGTAATCGTTTTAATTTCCAGGTAAGAAGATATTTTAATTTATATGTGTTTAAATCAGGGACTGACTTAAGAAGACAAAATCGAAAACTTCATCTGCACTTTCTGCATGGAATCCGATTAAAAAGTATACTTTGAAAAATGTTTATTGAAATTTTTTCCTCATAATTTCCTTGTAATTAAATACTTACGCTTAATTGAACATTGTAATACTCTTCTATAAGTAAAAATAGATTGCCGAGTATTTTTTTCACATTTTATAAGGGTTTTCAATACATGGGCCACCTTTGGAATGCTATGCCTCAAATGTGGCCCACAATATACAATTTGAAATTGTACTGTAAAAAATAATTATATTTTATTTTACATAGAAGAGTATACTTGATATGTGTTAGAGATAAGTGTAAAATTCAACAACAAAAAAATCAGCCACACACACCTAACCAGAAAATTATGAAAATTCCTCAAAGCTTAACTATGGCCACCTTTGGCTCATCTACATTATCGTTCGGTGTTGAGAGCGATAGCATTGATAACGAATTAACAGGGTTTGGGGGAAAATATCCACGGCGATGCGTAATTTTGCATATTGCAGCCTTCTCGTAACACAATTTCACGCCTATTAAGAAGTCAACTGACCCAAGGTTGACTGCTCTCTGGCAGGAATCTCACTATACCAAAAATTATGAATTTCTAACCAACTTCTTTTAATAGTAACAAAACTTTTATAAATAACATGACGCAAAATTTTAAATTTTGTAAAATCCGTCTCGCATTATTTATTAAATTTTATTAGGAATTCATATATGTATGTTACGACATGCTCTGTCTTTGAAACGAATGCATTTAGATAGACAGTACCAATTAAATTAAAACTGCTGAAATCAGTAGCATTTTAACTGTAACATACACAAAATTGTATAAAATTATACACACTCGTAACTGACCGTATGTTTCGGTTCGCTGATTCATTTGATTAAAAAGGGAACCAAGAGTAAAGGGGAAGAATGTTATATGTTTTTCTACACTGCCTCGGTCTTTTTTAAGCTAAAAACTATTCCCCTGTTATTTACCCAGTCTTCGCAAATGTTTCTTTCATTTTCGAATACACAATCAAAAACTAAGTTTTGCTGTTGTTAATCAAAAATGATGGTTTGAATATTTTGTTTCACTTACCTTAGTAAACAACAAATAATGAGAGAGATCTCAAAGTAAATAAAGCGTTATCTAGATCAATTTACGCTACGATTATAAAAACAAACAGTAGAGTGCTTTAGGTTGCATTGTACGAAATGTAAAAAAAGAAACTGCTTTAGGTCACATTGTACGAAATGTAAAAAGAAAAGGAAGTTTTATTTTCCACTCTAGACTTTGTATAACGATTCAAGCATGTTGTATGACTCACTCTAAAATGATTTCTGTACGTTCTGCTTTATAATTCATTTCTATCAGGTTCTATATGTGCAAAATTAGTTTCTAAAAGCTAACTGATCTGAATAAAATACCTCTTCAGTTAAAGAGGATTTTAATAATCCCATACTGCCTTGCAGTCACATGGATTTTTCGCTTTTAAACAACGGCGAACAGAACGTTTTAATGTAATGAGATATCATCGTATGGAAGTTTTATGTAACTATTTAGTTAGTAAACACTTGAATGTGTATATCACTAACAGAATCCGAATAAAATTAATTCAATCGGTAGAAACAATAGCTGCGCAAATAATACGCAAGTTTGTATAATTGAAGATGTGCATTCATGAGAAAATGGCACAAGACATTTTCTTCAAGGGCGGTAACATTCATACATGAATATTTGTCGAATCTCCTATTAGGAGTTTACATGGGCGCTTAAGCGCCAAATATAGAATATGCACGTGTGACTTCTCGTAAACTAAAAAAGAAAAGGTGAGACCATTGTACTACTGTGATTTATGCGTTGAACGGAGAAGGGAATGTGCTTGCTTTCCCCTGAGCGGCTCTCCCCCCTTTTGGCTTTATATTTTAGTATATCCCTGTCCTAGGGATAAATTTGCTGTTCTCTCCAGAATGTTCGACACATTAAATGATTGGAAAGGTGCTTTATCTTGGAATATATAAAACATGCAAATAAAATAAAATAAAGAAAACAAAATTGAATTAAACGAAATAACGGAAGTTTTACATGAAAGAGTAGTACACCATCAAATCAACATGTTCTATCTTTTACGAATATAGATTCTGAAACGATAGCTAACCCACCAGTTATATAGTTTATTACTTTTTAACACTAAGCCTTTTGTATACTTAATTTTACCAGTCCATTAAAGAAATTTCAGGGCTGTTCCTGAAGGCTTATTGGTTATTTGTGGGTTCTTGTTCAGATTTTATTAAAAGATACTTCTGAGTGTGCATACTTTGTTCTTAATTTACATTAAAATATTCGAAAAGCACTCCTCAAGGGTAGGCAATATTTAAGGAGAGCCCACGAGGATCGAATTCTTCCAGCAATTATTTTGAAATTAAAAAGCTATCAAAAATGCTTTATATTAAAGAGAATCAGTTTCGTAGATATGACATTTAAAATATACGCCAATGGCCTGAAAACAATCAAAAATTATTTTAACAACAGCATTTAGGGGAAAGATAGAAAAAAGACTGTATTTTTTCTGGAAACTTATGGATAGGATTGCTAGATGAAAACATTTTTTTGAGAAAATTAAATCTTTTTGAGAAGAGCTACTTGAGGTTTCCACGTTGGCAGCTAATACCTTAGGCTGGTCCTAAGTAGGTGAATGAAAAGTATATAAAAATAAGGATATGCAAGTCTTCTGTTTCATTAAAAAAAGCCATCATAATTTACTACAATATCTATATGATCAAATTTTAAAGCAATAAAATCTAAAAGTATCCAACTTGGCAATTACAGCATTCACTAGGTATTTTTCTCAACATTTATGTAGCTCTTTTTTTTTTCACAGAGAATGTATACAAAAGTTACTAATGAGACTTCTATCAATTAGGCTTAAAGACATTTTTTATCTCTAATAATGATTTAAAATTATGCAAAATGTATTTATGTCTAATTGATAAGGTCGGATTCTAACTACTTGAAATTAAACATTAATGTTTTAACATTTTGAATCATCAAAAGAATTAAGTGCATCAATTCTTTTATTCTTTCTTATGATCTATTTTGAATACATTTTCATCAAATTGAGAAATGCTGCAAAACAGCAACATGTTTTCCATTTCTTTATTGATAAGTGAGTAAATTCTTAACTTTTGTTATTCTTATTTGATGAAGACAATTGTTCGTTTTCTTATAAAGATAATGTCATAAATTAAGTTAAATCTGATTCTTTCACCGTAATATTTCAAACCATAGTCTCTCTCTCACACGCACAATTACAGCTCTCTGGAATAACTTTATGTTGCTTACATGCGCACATGAAATTGATAATTGAGCCGGGTTTTTTTTAAAGTGGTATAAGTCCACTTCGAAAAAAAAAAGAGTTTGTTTTCTTTGAATAATTTTACTAATTATTATTGCATGGTAAAATTTAACAGGTTTATAGTGTTAAAAACATCATCCGAATTGAGTAACGTTTGACAATATTTTAAAAATAATTTAAACGCAAACCCTTAAATATCTCGATATATGAAAAAATGGACTTATACTACTTTAAAAAATAACGGCTCAGTTGTGAAACAAACCAAATAGTTTTAATTATTAAAAAGGATAAAAGAGTAAAATAAAAATAGTCAATTTTAATGCCACTCGTGTACTAGAATTTTAGAATATCGTCTTCAAACTGTCGAAAAGCTACAACGCTTCTGTTCCAGAACCCTTTCTATCTGTTAATCTCCCAACAGGGATTTTCCTTCTCTTATGGGGATTTCTTTCAGCTGGGGATTTCCTAGGCAGTCAATTGGCTAAATTTTAACGAGGACGGGTGGCATTGTAGTGACTGAGATGTACATAAATACAGCAAAGCGGGAGGGAGTCGGTAAGTCTGCGGTTCGTTCATAGAGGTTCCTCGCACACAAAAGCCCCTTTTGAAAAGGCAACAAACGTCGACTTCTGTTGCAAGGCTTGTGATATCGATAGAAAGTGATCTGACAGTCTGTACAAAGCGGATTAGTTCTAAGCCCTTTTCGCCTCGAGAACCAATATTTGTACGCATACCTAGCACCACTTAACACGTGCGCTTGCTTAAATATTTTTTCGCTGTGGTAAAACTTGTATTTCGGATCAGAAAATGTTTCATTAAGTACTAGTATTACTTGTCATTGCTCCGAATGAATCAACTGGTGGAAAGAATGGACAGAAATGATTACAGTCCCTGTAATATGATGCTTGTTTGTCGCTCGAAGATAATTTTTTATTAAGCAAGAAAATTATTTCTGGGTCTTTTTATTAGTCATGAATCAACAGACTATCTCTCTCCACTAAATACGTTAAGAAAATACAAAAGCCTAAATCCACACATATATAAAACATTAAAAATCTATTTATTAATTCCTTAATATGTAAGGTGTACTAGAAGCGAGTAATGCGTTTATTTAATATATTATTCATGATTTTTTTTAATTTTTGATTTCTTATTTCGAAATTATAACTCAGAACTCATTATTTGGTAAATACAGTTGGATTAAAACGAATCGTTATCTAACGGTGCCTTAGTAGCGCTATTAGTCAAGTAAAAGTAAACAGGATTCAAATCAGTTGTACTAAATTATTATAAAACATTGACATGGACAGGACATATCACCTTCTGACTTTGGATATGTGTGTGGAGAGCGAAGCAACATATCTGTGCTTAGTAAGGGTGATAGAAGATTCACCAGCAGAACACATTTTATTGTATGAAAATGTCAAGCATGGTACAGTCGACTGAATTAGAAAAAGAAACGCAAATTTTTATTTTTAAACTTCGTCAAAAGTTTTGACGTGAATAATGAAATTATTGAGGCATGGGAAATGTTATTTATAACAGGAGGAATAGGTCTATTATTTTATATACTAAACAGGAAATGATATTAATTTCTATATAGAGAAAAAATGAATGTTTTTCGAAGAACATTTTGAAGAAATAACTTTTTATACAGGGTTATTAATTTTTAATTTTATAAATAAAAGTTTTATACGAAGTATACAAATCAAATCCAATATCTACAGAACTTGAAAACACTTCTTTAATTTACTTTGAACATGGCATGCACACTGAAAATATTCCGATGGTAAATATTAGTTTATTCAAAAATTTTAAATCCACAATACCATATCCAATGCAAATTTGAAACGCGTTACTTTTAAAGATAAATTCATAAAATAACCACATTCCCATACATATTCCAAATACATCGAAATTATTTTTAGTACGGACATGCATTGCAACCTGCTCAATTGAAGGAGTGCAACTCGCAAAGAAACAAGCACTCGGCGTCACCGCATCTATGATCCAATCAAACACGGGCTTGTGCTTGTAAAAAGGTTAAAATGTTTCTATTTTCAATGCTGCTAATGGCGGGGTTCAAAAATATATTATGAATTACGTGCACCCCTTCGAACAGAAGCTGGAGGGCGCTTGAGCGTGACGTCGTGTTCGTTACGGTTAGCGCTGGCAGAGAATCTATTTTCATATCTTCCCTATTAGAGATCAAATGGAGCGCGGTCTCAACCACCTTCCCCTTTACACCCTTTCCCAAAATGAATACCTGCACTTTTCCCCCTACTGACACGCGCCTTGCTCCTTGCACATGAGGATCTCTTTTTAAAAAAAATTCCCTGATGGACTGACTGTGGTCAATCCGCAATTTACAAGATTACGTTTCTCTGGAGTTTGACGATGGAAATTATAAATTCATGGAAAAAAACTCGAAATATGTCAGTGTTATATATCATGGGCAAATTTTATCTTAATGCGCATCTCTCTCTCTCTCTCTCTCTATATATATATATATATATATATATATATATATATATATATATATATATATTATCCCTTAACACTTCTCAAACACTATAAATTATATTCGCTGTATAGTAACTAATGCAGTGTGTAATAGTGTTTGTTACTAAAAAAAAAATTAAATTTATGGTTTTATTTATGTGTAAAAGAGTAAATACATGCTTCTGCACTCTGCAGAATTACCACAATGGCCATCTATTAGATCATCAATTGTCCTCTACTGGAACCTATTGCTTTACAACATGCAGAAACATTATACAGACAAATTTATTTGGACACTGCAGAAATTCGGAGAAGGATCCAGCTTAGTGTGGGGTTGTTTTCCTGTTTAAAACTCGGCCTATTGCTTTATGTACCTGGTACCATGAACGCTGACATGTACCTCGCCGTTCTGGATGATTCGGCCTTGCCTACACTATGGCAATACTATGGCGATGATGGTTGTTTCGTACATCAGGATCGAGCTCCATGTCATACTGAAAAACGTGCTGGACTGGTTTCCAGAAAATGAGGTGAATTTGATTGACTGGCCTGTTCAGAGCCCCGATCTCAATCCGATCGAGCAATTGTGGGACAAACAGGAGCGTCCATCTTCACAACAATCTCTTCTCACAGCCTTGCGAGAGGCATGGCCAACTATTCCTACCCGGACTTACAGAGAACTTGTGGAAAATTTGCCATGACGTGTTGCAGTTGTAATACAAGTAATAGGAGGCCCCCTACCCGTTACTAAATAGAATAATAAAGCACTTTTTCTTAAAAACATGCAGTGTCCAAATACTTCTGTTAAGATAGTGTTTTTAGTCTTTCTACACAAAACTAAAAATTCAGTCTTTTGAGTTATGGTGGTATTGAGACCCGGGGGTGATATGCAAACATATATTTCTGCAAGCAAAACGCTAAGTACTTCTAATTCATATTTGTTTTCATGGAAGTCGAGTCATTCCTTCTGGACTGGCCACAGAGTGCAAATGTGTGCTTACAGGAGAAGGCGATTGGACCTAAAAGAAAGTTTTCAGATAAGTGTGAAAATACAGTGTTCTAATATGAACTTTATATTGGTATAGCTTTATTGCGAAGAACGCGTACTGAGAGCCTCAAGGCACTTAATGCGTTCCTGAAGATAGAGCACAAAAGTTTGGATAGCAAAAAAACTTTAAAAATATGGAGCTGGAGCACTTAGATGTCGAAGATTTATATATTTTCTTGATTTCTTTTCAAAATAACGTAGTTCTCGAGTTTTCATGCATGTATTTATTTACTGGAATGGGTTCTTCTAAGGGTTCGAATCCCTGACCCCCATCAATGTTTTCAGGTTGGAGTCGGTTCCAAAATTATTTATTTTGCGTTGAAAATTATACTAGCCACTCTATATATTAATCTAGACAGTGTATATACATAGAACTTACTATCCACTTCTGCCATTAATATTCCCCCCAGTTGACTCCACTGTCTATCTCGAGGGGAGATGTAAGAAAGAGGTTTTATGCAAATCAATAAAAAAATATCTTGAAAAGTTCCTTCTAACGTCAACTGAAAGACGATTGTCCCGTTGATTTTTCTATTTTTTTTATTTATTATTTATTATATTTTAATACAAAAAGTCGCGTTGGTTGGCGACAGAAAAAAATGAGTCAGATTTCGGGTCCGAACCAGCTTCCACCCACCTTTGTCAAGAAAAAGAGAAAGTGCCTCAAGAGAGACTCCACAACTGCTCATTGGATCTGTCAAAGCCCTCATTTCGAATAACAATCGAAGAAAGGCAAATAAGCCGCTTTTTTTTTCATTATTTTTTCAATCTCTCCTCTCAACCAACGGCCGCCCCTCCAGATTACGGGCCCCCGTTAATGACACCGAACTACCGGCCTTACGCGGCGACCCTTTCCTGGAATACGGTTGCTCACTTCAACCCCCTTTTACTGGTCGTCCGTATTTAGAGGGCGGTGGGGGTGGAAAGGCCGTTTTTTCCTTACTTATTTTGTCATCGTTTTTCTCCTTACTTTTTCTTCCTCTCGCTTGTTTTTTTAATTATCATTCTCTCAGGCAGTCAGATTTCTACGAAAATGAAATTTCATATTTCGGATTTGGCGTCTTGTATTTTTTTACTTATTTCCTTATTATCGGGGGGAATTATGAACCTGTGTATATAGACTTCTTTAATTTTCTTTCCAAGGAGAAGTGAGACAGGGCTCTGGCGCCAAGCGGAATGTCCCAATTTCTCAGTCGTTAAACCCCCCTCTCATCCTCAAGGGCAAGGTTGATGAGTTGAGGTGATTTCCTGTGTAAGCGTGGGCGTTACTTTGGAATCTAATAAATGATAGGGAGGGAAAAGGATCTCTGATTCCGTAGTTTCGAAAATATAACATTGCACTAAAAGTCCTTTTTTTCTAATGTCTTCCGAGATGATAGCGACGAATGATGAATTGCTTTTGAAAGAATTAAGTATTACGCTCTGAGAAGCGATTTTCAATTCATGATTTTTCGACTCGAAAGTCTATGTCGCAAGCACCGTTTCGACGAATTGCCTTTGGGCAGTTAACTTTGCAGTTTTTTTCTTTGTATTTCTAAGCTACCTTAATTGTCCATCTCAGCGAAATTCTTTGTAATTTTCTGTGTAGGATAGAATTGTGAGAATTCATGCTTGTAAAAAAGAGATCAATAATAGATTCTGAGAAAGAATTGATTATTTATTTTAAGGGCTCGGATCATACTGTCAGTTTACAAGGGAAACACACAGTCAAATTTTCAAATCTGAGTTTGAAAATTTTCTAGACGAGAAAGTGGTCATATTTTGACTGATGAACACACACACGCGCGTGCACACAAACACATACAAATTCATTTTTTGTATGAAGGTTCTATTTCTTCTTGAGAAACACATTTAATGAGTTTAGCATAGTGAGTAAAAGTGTTCCCCCCTTGTTTTCTCAGTACCATGTTTTTGGTTTAGTGGGTTTCACTGGAAAGCCGACAATATTTGTGAGAATATCGTCGGCTGCATATATATTGCAGTATATTGCATTATACATTATTATATATATTTGCAGGCATAAAAAAAATCGTAGAATTGAAATCGTTAAAAAATTGAAAGTCACTGCTATAATAATGTAACTATAAGAAAGAACTAACCATTATTAAAGCCAGCTTGAAATGTGAATGCTGTTTTTTATTGATGAATCAATTTTTTAAACGTGTGCCCTCTTATTTGCATAGAATGGAAATCTGTTCAGTATTCAAAACTAAAAAGTACAGTTCTATTTTTGATATTTCCACCTTATTTTGAAGCTTTTCATGAGGTTCTTAAGAGATACAAGTATTTTAGATTTTTAATTCACCAATGTATATTTTTGCATAATTTACTTAGAAAAACGTATTGAAATATCTTCCATTTCAGATAAGTTTAATCTACTGCAAGGATTGGTTTGCTTTATCGCTCTACGGTCATTTTTTTTCCTACCCGAATTAGACGGGTTGAAAGACATTCATTCAGGGACATAGAATACTACTATCAAGAATGGTTAGTTTAAAACGGATTGAATTGTTGTAATAAAAGCATACAAATAAGATGGGATAGCATATTTTTGTTGTAATAACAAAATTTCATCGACGCCAGATCTTTGAAAAAAAGCACCCATGAAAAACTATAAGAATGCGCGCCAACACCTTATCAACTATTTCACAGTAAATTATAACTTCTCGAACTTTAAAAAACATATGAATACTGTTAAAATTAAAGAGAAATTCCAGGTTTTAATACTAACATCATAACACAGATTTTGAGCAATAGTTATTAACACACTGATTTGCAGATGTGACCATTGGACCAATAGTTTTAGTTGAGACGTTTAATATTACCCCTATGCTTTTTTCATAAATTGTTCCAAGCCCCCTCTAGGAGATTAGATAAACTTTTCACAGTGAAGCCAAATACATTCGACAGGGAATATTATTATTACGTATTCAAACATATCTCTGATACCCAACTATTTTCGTAAATACAATTCCCAAGCATCTTCAAGCAGGAAAATTCAATTATCAATATTCATTACCAAAAAGTGAAAGGACTTGGCAAGTTTCTAAAATATAAAACTAAAATTGAAAGCAATTGTTTCTAGAGAATTTTACTTATACATACACTTTTATGTTACATTTTTAGAAATTGAACCAGTTCTAGAAACAAAGTTAAGTGAAGACACGTGATGTAACGAATGGTGTCGACATTCAGATCTGAAGTAAGAATAGGTTTTAAGATTTACAACTTAGGTTTAGTTGATGGTGATAAGAATAAGATTTTACGTCCTTGCTTATGGCTATTGTATAAGAACACGATCAATAAAAAGTCCAAACTGCAATTATATGTCACGATCTTTCGAAACCTATCCGATTACTTACTTAAGTCATTAAGAGAATCGATCTTCATTTTTGAATCGAGGAACGCGTTTCTCGAATTTGATTGATTTAGAGATTTGACCTAAGAGGGGAATGTCATGTAATCTTGGCCAACGTTTCATTTCAGATGCTTCTCTGTTTTAAGTTTTGTTTTTTTATTTTATGTCTTCTCAGAACTTCCAAATTAGATAATTTTGGAATGAAACTTTCTTTTTGTGTCAATTACGTTTTTAACCTTTATAAAATGTAAGTAAGTATTAAAAAAAAGCCTTTTTCATCAAATTAATAAGCTGTTAAAAGTTTGAGAGCATGTACACACACACATACACACACACACACACATATATATATATATATATATATATATATATATATATATATATATATATATATATATATATATACATACACACACACACACACGGTGTTTATTGATCGCATTAAGTTAGATGTTTTTTGAAACTCCGCAAAAGTAGACCTTATGTTTTACAAAAGTAGAAATTCAGTATCGTTCAGTTGTGGCGCAGTCAAACAAGTGGTTTTTGACAAGAAAATGATGGATACTGAAGATAAACGGGAAAGTCGTATGTGTATTATTTATGTAACTCGTAAGGAAACACTAGTCAATGTTTTGGAAGTTCTATTGTCCTTTGAAAACATTACCGTCGAGAATCTAATAAACTTCCTCGAATAAATCGCTTTATTCTCTTAAGAAATTACAGAATGTTTATTTCTTTTGTAAGAACTGGGTCAGAAAGAATTTTACTCCTTAAAACTAAATAGTATCTCTCCTTCCATTAGAGAACGCTACTTTTCTTTCCAAGAGAAAAGGAAATAATTTCTTTCATAAGTGAAATGAATTACATTCAAACTTAATTCATTAATAAAGGTTCCTTTATAATAAGAGCGCAATAAATTATCTTCCCTTATACATTTTATTGAAAATACATTAACCTTCACCAAATTCTCATAAATAAAATACTAAAAATGTATTTGCTGCCCGTGCACAAGATACAAGAAATGAATTGCGAATGAATGAGCTATTTTAAAGTTTTACATCCTTTAATCAATTCTGAATATTCCACTAAAAAGTTAAAAGCACCTGGTACTCATAACCATCCATTGCAAGAAATTTCTTTTGCCTTTAGAGCACTGGAACGTCATTGTCAAAGCATTACAATGTCGCTTTAAAAATAAGTTTGGTTGGGTTTTAAGGGCAAGGGTCGCAAATTTGGCCAAGCAGTGACAAACACAAGACTGAAGAAAGACAACGTCAAGTAATGGATACACACAAGAAAATTTTTACTGACCAGGTGTGGATAAATACACCCGTGTTAGTTAGATAAATAACAAAATGAAATTATGTACAATTTAATTACTTTAATTATGTACAATTTAACTACCATGACTCAACGTTAAAAAACAGGCGTGTTAGGGCATTCATAGCAGGCCTTTTCATGGTTTCCTAGTTATGTATACGATTCAATTTTATTTATAAAAAAGAAGGTACTTAAAAAACTTCCGAACTTTCTGGATCAAGACTTTTTAAGTGACGAAATTAAACACAATATGAACTGATAGTATTCGTAAATATGCTTGAAGCTAATTTTCTTCGAATTTGATCCGTTTGAGGTGGTTTTTTAAAACAGCACCTCTCTATCTCATTCGTGAATTTTCATCACTTACAATTACTTCTGAACAGAATAGTAAAAAAGAAGAATAATATATAAGTCTTTCAACTAACTCTATTATACAATCTAGTTATTTCATAAATAATCGCAGTTTTACGAACCTTATACCGCATTTTGGAAGAATAGCATCTCAACATTAAAAAATACAGATTTGATGTCAGAGCTACAGAAAAAATAATTTTGAAATATTATCTTAGGGCAGGTACTGTGTCATAAGCCTGTCTTAATTTCAAGTATCACAATTCCAAATTGCAAAGGCTAATTCACAACTCAACGCAATGTAAGAATTTGGTTCTCCCATCTCTTCTGAAAATATATTTTTTTAGTAACGACTATTCTAGGGTGTGATATGTGAAATAATTTATTATTGATTTCCGTAGGAGGTCTGCACAGCTGATATTGATATCAGCTATTTTGAATGATACAGAAATTTACGGAGCTAATTATTTTACCTCCTCACGAAAGCCATCTGAAAACAGAATATTGATCAAAAATTATTTAATTGAACATATGGTTGGATTAGAAATTCGCGGTAATTAAATGCCAAATCATCCGACCGTGCGTACCATTACTGAACCTTATCCGTCATCCATAACCAGGCGTAACATTCTTCACGCGGACTTAGACGGACTTCTCTAATAATGGAGTAAATCATATTTCAGATTGGATGCCAAAACGCACTTCGAAAGTAATGAGCAATTATCGGGTACCATACACTGGATAATTCGTTGATGCCAGATCCTGACCGTCTTCATCCGGATTCGAGGCTTACGTCTCGCGTCGCTATTCGAGCATTACCACGAAAGGAGCCCCGATGGAGGATGCACGGGTCTTTGATTGAGCATTAACATTGCAAACGACGTGGAAGTGAGTGGACGTTAACTCATCCATATGTTGGTGAATATTCCGTACCAGAGGCCATCTTGACCTGGTAGCGAAGGACGGAAGTATGATCGAAAAAGGTTTTTTCGCTCAGAAAACTGCCGGAGCAGAACCATTAAAGATGGGTTTTTTCTCGACGAATCCACCGACCAAAACGAGCATTCACCTCCAACACCGTGTCGCGGTGTATCTGTCAACTGTGTTGTCCACTCTCTGCCATTAACCCTTCCCTTCCTCGTGTGTGCAGACTTTTTTGTGTCTAGCTGTCTTTCTTCCACACCAAATTTCGTTTCCAAGATCTTTTGTTTACATGAAAATGAAATAGTGTCGAATTGAGAAAAGATACTCAGTGACATTTCAATAGCTTCGAAACCCAAAACTTCAGCAAAAAAAAAAAAAAAGAGTACAGGCATTTTGGGTCGTGAGACGCATCACTGTAGTAATTACAATTCTTTCGGCAGACCGATGCTTCGGTTCCTGTTGTTTGAACCGAACAGTTCAAAGGTTTTTTTTTAACTGAGAAAAGGCTGTGTATTGTGATATGATTGTTTGTTAATATGAAACCATTTAAAAAAAATTTTCTGAAACAGTTTGTAGAGTTGAAAACAGAAAAACACATGAAATTAAGTGTAAAAATTTTGAATGAAATATTTTAATAACTTAAAGATAAATTTCACTGTTGGAACTTACACTTAAATCGAAAATTTTACTCTATCATGTTCAAAGATAAGAGAGATATGACTAAATTTTGACTATATTATTAATTTTAAGCTATTTTATCTTCGATTTTATTTGAGCTGCATTAATGATTTTTGGTTTTTTGGAATAATTGTAGAAAATTATTTATAAAAATACTTGTGGGATTAAAAATGAAAATGTATACAAACTAAGTATAAAACGTTTTAATAGAATATCATTATTTTAAGCATTCAAAATCTTCTTTCATTGTTTGTATACTTAAATTGGAAATTTTACGTAATATATATCATGTTCAAAGACGAGATTAAATTTTAGCTATATTATTTTATAAAAGAAATTAGCTTTCAGCTGTGAGTCAAATTACAGATCCACTCCACGCTACAGCACAGACAGCTAGCTAGTCTCTGAGCTCCTTTCATAATAGTCACATAGCCCGTTGTATTGCTCTAGAACGACGTTAACTAAAATTACAATTACCATTACCATAATAGTCATAGCCAGAAAAAAAAAAATATTTTCTTACTACGAGTCTGATGTTGCAAAGTAGGTTTGTTAAAGTCGCTCTGGAGCAAATCCACGGGATATTGGTGATTGCCGGGATCAAACCCGAAGGGAAAGATCGAGGACAACACAACGTAATTTTGAACCACCGTAAGGTGACGAGGTCACACCTGAGCTGGCACTCCATTCTCCAGACTTTCACACCACACCAATGTGAGGATATTTGAGACCACGACATATTTAACATGCACCAGCCCCTTTTGTTCACTACGGTCTTCGGTTGGATTTGAACTCGCAACCCTCCTGTTGCTAATTCGTTACTTTTCCAACCGGGCTACCGCGGTTCTCTGATGGTGTAATGGAAGAGAGTCATAAAGTATTTACAATTAACATTGATACAGCAATATTGAAATGAGGAATTCGAACGGATTGTGAGAAAGAGGATATGAAAGGCAAAAAATATAATACTAAGCGATTTAAGCTAAGTAAAAAGGGAAAGGTTTTATTAATGGTATATTTTACGCTCGAATGGATAGTTGGTCCCACCAGGATACGTAATATAAAGTACAGAAACTGTAAGCCTTTGATACCGACATCCAAACAGGTAAAACATGTAGAAAAAGAGATTACCTTCGAAATAGGCTTGTTTAAAATTCGAGTTAATGAAAAACGAACAGTCTAAAAATGTATGGTGTATGCAAATTTTATTTCATTGTGTCCGAAGAGGTGGATTTAAGCGTCTGTAAAGATATTTATTCCTGGTCGATGAATACCATTTTAAGTGCAAAACATTACTCAAACAAAAAAATTATGTTCACGACACAACGTATCTATTATATATGTAAAGGTATATTTTATGCCTTTAGATATTTTTTGTCTATTAGACAATAACAACTACAACTTTATTTATTGTTCAAGTTCTATTGCTATTATACATATATTTCTGCATGTAGTTAAAACTGTTTGCACCCTATAATTAATAATTTCATGCCTCACACTTTTGAGAATGTTTCTTTTAATCACCGGTATTAAACAAATTCGCTATTGCATCGCAAGAATAGATAACAGGGGAAAAGTGCAAAAAGGAATATAAGTTGTAACATTTATTTTAATTCATTAAAGTTATGCGAAATACTTAATTTTTTCGATTTGAAGTTCGGGCCATCTGAACAATTATTAAGTGAACAGTTAGTTACAAAAGTAAAATTTACAGAAATATTGATTATCCCAAAACAAAAACCTTGAACTATTCCTAGAAGTATTCTTTAGAAATCGTCTTTATTGTCGTGTTCACATTAAGTTAACATCAAACGGTACTATATATTGTTTCGATACACATAATTCTCAAAATGAACACAGTTACTTTAGTTTATTATCATGATGGAGCTAACAAAACATCCATACACAAATTAAAAAAAGTTATCTATAAAACTAAGATTATAGACGTCCCTATCTGTTTCACAATTTAAATGTGATAGTCTCTTAGTTAAAAGCGGTAACGGTAAAGTGGAATGTTTGAGTTATTAGTTGGGCGAGGGCCAAATTATATCTCTTAAGCATAAGAATATGTAAATTTTAATTACCTTTAAGGTCACATTTTTCTAGCGGCAGCGACTGCTCTCGATTTCTCTTCAAAAGAGGATTTTCTCTACCAAAGAACATGGCAGCGAAAAAATGTTGTTAACTTACAACTCGAAAAATCTCTTTTTTCTAATTTCTTCTAAATTCCACACAAAAGAACGATTAAAAAATTCATTCAACCCTTGATAAAGCTTTCTTGTCTTGTTGTCCATTGTCCTTTTCACTCGGAACGATCTTTAGATCATGATCAATGATATCCAAGATCATTGTTCAGGTTAAAGGCATGCACGACTAATGTGTACCTTGACATGGAGAAAACATCAGCTATTCAAAAAGTTAATTAGGTTCGATTATGTTTCGAAAGGTTAAATATAGCCGATGAATGTAAACATTACTATATCAGACCCGTTCCTCTAAAATAACAACCACCTTCTCCATTAATTCAACTCAGGGTTTTCCTGCTGACAACCTTATAATAGAGACAGTCTGGTGTACAAAATTCCATAGGCAATACTGAGCTCTCTTAAAAGTGACTAAATCCATTTCCAATGCACCAAAGATCCTTTAAATCACACGACTCTCACACTTCTTTAAAGATGTAGAGATCATCTGTAGATAGAACACTGGATTCATAAGTTTAAGGGGTCGAATTTTTGTTGTAGATAGTTGAGATTATTCAAATAGCTCAAATTTCGGGGGGACGGTACTTTCTGGAATACAATTTAAATTATTCACCATTCCACATCAGCTAGAGTTCATTGTTTCCTGCACTTTCAGCTTCTAAGATCAGGACTGTGGAAACCACATCGATTAGCACTAAATTGGAAAGTTTGAGCAAAGTTGGATTTTCGTTGTAGACTGTTTAGATCATTTGAATAACTCAAATATCTTTCTTTTAGGAAGCGCTTTATAGCAACTTTAATCCCTTGTTGTTCGTAGAGTCAGAATTTGCGTGACGCTTTCAGCAAATGATTGAAATGGGAGTGTCGGACACTCTTGGGAAGTACACAGCTTAAACCATTCACCAATGAATAATTCCACACCAGTTCGTCATTTCTTGCACGCGTTCAGCTTCTATGATCAGGATTGTCGAATCCACATCGATGGACCTATCCCGACAGATTTCTTATGAAGAGGCCCATTCAAATCCGCGGGTGTATAAGATTCGCAGCATTCCAGCAATGAAGACATTTCAGCCATCACTTAGTCGAGGAAATAGTTTCACGCTGTCGACGTGGAGAAAATTGAGTAACGAGAAATAAAAGACGAATTTGAGGTGGGCAAGGTGTAAGGCGTGTGAAAAGCGTGATTTGGATTTGTCGATAAGCGATTGCTCGTGACCTAGCCCTACCTGGAACACTCGTTTCCGCTAAACGCTCTTTCCACAACCGAGTGTATCAAGAGAGGCTGTAGGGGGTTGGAAAGAACGTGCAAAGAGGGATGTATTTTTACGATGTGTGGGGATTTTAAGGGGTCAATTAGCAAATTGGTGAAACTTTTCAATTTAACGCTTCTAGAATATCTATTGGATGAGAACTCATTTACGAGCTTCCATTTCGTCGTATGCAGTATTGATTAAGAGAGAGAGAGAGAGAGAGAGAGCAAAGAGTGTTTGACATTCTGTGATGATAGTCCCTAAGTTTTTACGACCATTCGGGGTCACTTTTTTCCGTTTCGTAATCTGTTTCTCGAGAAAGACGAGCTTGCTCTGAGTGCCCTCTTCGCGTCATGCTCGTTACGCTTCCGTAATTAACTGTCAATATATATCCCAAAAATATTTTCCTCCTCTTCGGTCAGAGGTTTTACTGATAGGTTCACTGCACTTTTCGTT
Organism: Metellina segmentata; assembly: GCA_947359465.1. Classification (NCBI taxonomy): domain Eukaryota; kingdom Metazoa; phylum Arthropoda; class Arachnida; order Araneae; family Tetragnathidae; genus Metellina; species Metellina segmentata. Next base: position 60,343,041 of record OX375875.1, read on the forward strand.
TTAAAGCTTTTAGGATCAATCACAAGGACTTTGAACTATTTGGAAATGAGCGTGAGCATTGCAACATTCAGATAGTTCGTAATAATATTGTCAGAGCGCTGGTAAATTGGAATTAGTTTTCATGAACTCTAAAAATCAAAATAAAGAAGGACCGTTTTTTCTTAAACAGAATATCCAGTAACCCAATGTTAATCTCATCTTAATAGTTAATTTTATCTTAATAATATCTTAACGTAATTTTAGTTTAATCTTAATAGCAATACTGCTATGTTTTGTTCTGACGGGAGAAAATATATTTTGTATCTAAATGATAATTTTTTTTATATAAATACGAGAAAATTTAGATTTTATTTACTAAATATTTATTTCCACATTAGAAAACTTATTTGTTGAACAATTCATGTGAATTTTGTCTAATCCTTTATTTTTTTTTAATTTCCAGGAGAGAAAATCCTTTTCAATTAGAACAATGAAATTCGCTTCTATCATTCGCTACATAGAAAACCATTATGCTTACTATAACTAGGTGTAGTAGAAATAAACATGTGTAAGTAAGCAAAATAACACTACAGTTTACTACTGTCGATTTTGTATTTGCTTGTCAAACCATTCTCATTCACTATTCTACTGTAAAATACCATGACAATATACATGATAGTTCACCTCAGTAGTATGACAATAAAAATCACTACCATGAGAATATAATTGTTCTTTATTCAGCACAATGTAGATTAGTTTTAAGTATACAGTCGAACTCCGTTATAATGAACCGTCACCGGACCCGATAAAAAGTTCACAATATCCAATTTTGTTGACACATAAAATTTCTTAGCATTTGATGTTTTTTTGTTGAAAACAGTCATTGGGATATAACACAATTTCATAAATAAATTATTAAATACTTATTATCTAATTTAATACTTATAGTATTAAATATTAAATACTTATTATCTTATATTTCTAATAAACACTTATTATCATGTTTATTAGAAATGAAGAATTCAGTAGTTTTACTTACATTTATTTTTACTCACTATGGAAAAAATTCGTTTGTTTGGATTGGGTACATTTCGATTTCAAGTACAGTTAATCAGTTTTTTTTTATCTACTAGGGGGCTCCGCCCCCTGCTCGCTTACGCTCGCCAACCCCCGGGGATTGCTGCGCAATCCCATTTGGTTTGCTTCGCAAACCAACACTCCTGTCACAGATACCATTTGGTTTGCTTCGCAAACCAACATTACTTTCACAGAGTGAAACTATCTGAATAATTCGTATTATGCTGATTTCACTTTCCGGTTCATGACGTCACAGCGAGGGCTTCGCTGCGTCTCGCTTACGCTCGCCGACCCCGGGGATTGCTACGCAATCCGTTTGGTTTGCTTTCTCAAACCAATACTTCTTTCGCAAGTGATTTAACTTTTTTTTGCTTTAACACTTAATGCACCCTAAACTAATAGCCGCATCAGTAAAAAATCTTCTGCATCTTGTTCCCTGTACAATTTTAACTAAACATTGTTAATATCCAAACTTTACGATCTGTACTTTGTCGGTAAACTGTCTTGAAAACAGAGGGAAAAAAGCGAGCCTTTTTCCTCGCCAAATAAAAAGAAATCGTTTTTATGGCAATTGTTGCTACGATAAATTTGATATCTGGCAAACCCGATAGTCAAAAGTGTAACCCACTACTGCTTTCGGAAGCAGCTATGCGAACTGAAAAATACGAAATTTGTGTCACCAACTTTTGATTACATCGAATTTATTTATGAACCAATTTTAAAAATAATTGTACCGTAAGAAAGAGTATATTCTGAGGTATACTGCAATATTTTTAAAATTAAAAATTAACAGTAATACTATACAGATATGGCCATTTTAGTTTTGTATCGGAAGTTACGATCTGAAAGTTCCGAAAATTGTATGACCCACTTTTATTTGCATCGATTTTATTTATTAACCAATTTGAAAAATAATTGTACCATAAGAAAGAGTGTAATGTAATGTATTCAGTGATGTTTTCAAATTTAAAAAATAATGGCTTTTGCCGTAGACAAAACGGTTTTAACAATAAGTAGCGAAAATATCCAAAGATTCCGAATTTTGTATGACGAACTTTTGATCGCATCCAATTTAATTATTAACCGATTTCAAAAATAATAGTACCGTAAGAAAGAGTATATTCTGAGGTATACTGCTATATTTTAAAAATTAAAAACTAATAGTAATTAGATATAGATATGGCAGTTTTAAAAAAAAGTAACAAAAATGTCCCGATTTTTCCTGAATTTCAAAAAAATATTATCAAGAACCAAATTTAAATTTCAAAAAAAACTCGACGAGCTGCAAAAATTTACGTTGAGAGGTACTCTTAAAAAAAAACTCACGACTAAAGACTGAAATTTTGAATGTGTTTTGCTCACTCGCGGAAGAAATTTCACTTCTTCAACTTTAACACTTAATAAAACCTAAACTAATAGCCGCATCGGAAAAAAATCTTAATAATTATCCAGGGAATACGATGAAGAACAAAGCATGTTAATTTCATATTTTTCCGATCAGTACTTTCTCGGGAAACCGTCTAAGAATGGAGCTAAACAACAAAAATTTCAATTCTTCGGCGGCGGCGGCGGCGGTAACTTTTTTTTAATATAGAGAGATTTATTTATATTTATATTTACGAAGTATTTACGAAACATTACATAGTTCAACTGTCCACATTTTCCGTAGGAAAAAAAATATAGAATTACCTTTGAAAATCTGGAAAAATTGTGGAAGAGAAAATTCAGTTCACTAGAAGCGAATTGACATTTTCTCAGGAGTTCACTATAAGCGTTTAAAATAACGTTAGTTAAATAAGAGTTCAGTCGGGACCAATGAAAAAGTTCACTATAACTGAGAGTTCACTATATCCCGGGTTCACTATAGCGGTGTTCGATTGTATATTGGTTCAAAGTAAATTATTAAACAAGCTGCCGTACAATATTAAAAAAAATATTTCGAAATTCATCAAAAGCAAAAAACACTCAGAAATAGACGAAAATAGTAATCAGACAATATGGTAAAGGAGTATCCACTGCAGCATAAACGCTGTAAATTCGAGAGTAATGAAAGAATTTTTAATACTTTTTGTTAAGCTAGCATTTTATCGGAAACAGATTTTTATGGGTGGTAGTTTAGGACTCTTTACAACTGGTCACGATACCGACCTGTAATCTGTTTTGTGCATCGGGAACGAAAACCAGGCTATCAGCCCACCTGTTTCTTTGCTGATCCATCCAGCTTGTTTCAGTTAAGGAAAGGAGAACACCGCTTTTGATCTCGTTGAACCAGAATGTTACCAACCGCTTGTTAAATAACAAAGTCAATGGCTATCCACTTCCATGCAGATCATTTGAAGACACCCACTGAGATTGGTTTGATCTATCCTCACGTGGGCTTGTAGGCCAATTGTTAACATTTAATGGAACCAGTGCACAAAAATGTTTCAAAATTTCGATTTATTTTAAATTTTAAATAAATGTTTATACAATTCTGTTTAAAGTGATACCTTATTTATGGAGATTCGTTGAGTAGAAGTATTTCAAAATTTTTTTTTTTAAATACCTGTACGTACCTGAAGTATTGTTAATTTTATGTTTTAAACTTCAATATCTCAAAAAGTGTATTTTTTCTATTAAAGGAATATTTTTCCGTCTATTCAAGCAATTATATAAAAAAAAAAATTTAACATACCCTATAAAATGTTTTACGCAGGCATTTTTTTTTTCTATCTGCTCATAAAGTTCATTTTTATCGTTAAAAAGGATGCAAATTGGTAATTTTTAAAAAACAAATAAAAGTTGTAGAAAAAATAAAATAAAATTTTAAATTTTAAGTTAAAAAAATTTTTTGTGTTTAAGTGTTTAAAAGTGTCTTTGTTACCTGTATACAAAAGTTCAAACGAATACACATAAAAGATTCTGAGAAACTGTTCCTTAAAATTTGACCATTTTAACATTAAGGAGATACGACTGCAACGTCTTTGCTGTTTGTATGATCTGTTTGAAATTTTCATAAAGTGCTGTGATTTTAGCCGCCAATAAAAGTTTGAGTATTAAATTTTTTTTGTTCAAAATGCTCTTTATGTAAATGCTATGGACAAAGAATGTATTCTACAATGGATACCTGCACACGTCGGTATAGAAGGGAATGAGGCAGCCGATGTACTGGCAAAGGAAGCGAGAGACCTCAATGAAGATAAATTTCCCCTCGTCACCCTTAATGACATAAATGCAGTGGCAAAATCAAAATTCAAGGACAAGACCATCAAGTTGAAACATCAGATCTGTGAACTAACTACAAGCAGATCACTTGCCAAAACCATAGTAAGACTGAGAACTGGACACCTTAGGGGAATGAAAATTCAGCCGGATGGAACAAGAACATATCCCAGCTGTAAAAACTGTGATACAGAATTAAGTCCCGAACACGTCCTCTCTTGCCCGGGCATCTTGGCGAGCATTCAACAAATTAGTGACACTCCCTTGGAGGACCTGTACTCGGACATTTGCCTTAAAATAGCGGAGATTGTGTGGATCGTTCATGGCCCTATTTGAAGTGTTCTATCCATGGACAAGACAACAACAACAACAACATTGAAAGCTTAAATTTCCATAGAACCAACTTAATGAACAAAATTCACATAATTTTTTCGCCCAACAATTTTTCTAAAACAATTCTTGAAACTTAAATCTAAATATTAAGAGTTAAAAGCTCCTCAAAGTTAGACAGAGGGAAATATGAAAAAACATTTTCATAAATAATTTTCCTCGGTTATCATAATATTTAAGCACCCGTCATTCCCGATGCTTCAAAGTTTTTTTTATTGCAACTATTTCTTAACAGTAATGTTGAGATCTCAAAATTAACGAAGCATTTTGGGATATTTTTTTTTAAATGTCATTAAAATTTTTAATCTTTTTATTCTTTTAAAATTATTTTATTATATTTAAAAAACTGTTTAACCAATAGATTAAATGAAATTTAGGTATCAAGATAATTAATGTTACCAAGTAATACTGATACAATAGCGTCCGTTACTAGCCGGGCTGTGCTGGCTTAGACCGGGCGACTTGTAACAATTAGTGGTAAAGCAAAAGTTCTAAACCCGAAAGTAGAAATGTGAGTTTAAGCAGGAAATTAAGATGTGAGAGAAAAATTCTATATGAAGGGAGATTAAAACTGAAAATAATTATAAAAGGACAGTAAATCAGTAAAATTTCTAAAACAAACATCTGAAAATTTACTTTAACGATATATCAAGTTTGTTTCATCTTTGAACTTAGTTACGCTCGTTTCATGAAAAAATATAAAAAGAAAAAATATAAGATAACTTTTAACGAACAATAAAAGGGCAACGGTTTTCAATAGCGGATGCATGATTTATCTATTTCTATTGTTATTTTTTTATTACAAACTTATAATATACAGTTACGCATTCGACAAGATTTTTGCAAACAGAATATATGCAAGACAGATTCTGCAGGAAAAAACTAAATTATACTTCCGCTTGGTGAAAATGTTCAAAGTGATTTGATTTCTGAAAACCAACGACTAACAAAAAATATGCAGTTCTCATTTGGTTTACGATGAGAAAACGAAAAAAAATATATATATATATATTGAGGATTATCTTTATCTAATCAAAAGAAAATTTCCTCAGCTGTCACTGTGTGTTAAATTATGGTGCTGCCATCTCCCGGTGGAACTGTTATTCTAATTTACACCTCAAGTAGCTTTACTTAAACGTTCCTACAACTCTTGAACCGAGAAAAACAATTATTCCGCTGAACAGTTATTTTGAAAAATTCCAAAAATAATATTATTTAATAGTTTTTTGACAAATATAATTCACTTGTTCAAGAACCTTCGCAATTTAGACTTTAAAAAATCAAACTGTACACTTTTTAAAAATTTTAAATTATTTATCTTTAGTTTGTCTTAGCCTTTCAGCTTGACAAAAAGATTAATTATACGGTATATTTTTAAGATCTGAGATCAAAGGTAACTCTTCTAATTGTGTTCTTATAAATTAACTAAGATCTTTATCTTTTACAAAAAAGAAGGTAAATAACTATTTTTTTAAAATATAAACATAAATATAACTATATTTCTTATCACAATATAAGTTCTGATGTGCTTCATCCACTGTTGATAGCTTCTCATGAACTAAACTTTGCCACAGTTGACTACATTGGTCGTAAGAGCTACAAATTACCTTGATCCAATGAGAGATGGAGTCAAATATTAGACCTTTCAAATTTAAAAAAGTCAAAATAGTATTCATATTTAAAAATATTATAATGTTTCTAAAAAGGTTGTCTCATGTCGACGAATAGATAATTAAAACAATTTTCTATAATATTTGCGTTCTCACGATAATATTAGCTGTGGTAATTCGAATTATTTTTGGTTCATATAATAAAATGAGTTCTTTATTCAGTTCGATTCCAAGCTGAGATAATGAAATAATTTATTTTGATAAGAACAAATCAATACTATAATATTGACTCCATATATGCATTGAATCCATAAACACTAAATTTTTTTTAAATGTCGGCCTATTTCTTGTAAATTTAAGCCAAGCGTTCAAAAATCATCCCTAATATACATCCCAAGTACTCAATGCATAACTAGCACAAATATGTGAAATTTTTTATTTTCCTTCATGTAATCGCGTACCTTTATTGTTACATAGCAATGAAAACTTTTTAAGTTTTCGAACCTCGAAAACAGATTACACATAACAATACAAATCAAACACAAAATAGTATCAATGACGGGAGTTCTACCTTAGAATCCAAAATAATTAATCTGAAATTGAATAAATTTAAATTTCGCAATGATGGGTAACTTTTTAAGAGATTAAATACTCTCGAATTTTTAACTGTTGGTGAGTTAAATTGTGTGTGTGATTATCTTATTTAACGGAAAAAAATATCCCTATAACGAGAGTTTTAATCTTTCACGCATTCTTGAATAGCACGTCATTTCAGGCAATCAGAGGACCACCTGTGAAGGTTACTATGGTTTGATTAAGCTCCTCTCATACTTTAAAAGAGCAAAATAATCCTTATATAGTTGATTTCTTTAAAAATCGCGTATGAAAAGATGTTTCTTATTTTATCTTTGTTTCAATAAACAAATAGTTATCCATTACATTTTTAATCCTTTTTTATGCACCGGAGTTGGACAAAATACTATTAAAAACACTTCGAAAATACTTTATGTTCTTTATTAATAAAGAGTAGTGCATCCTTGTGCCTTCAATACATATTCGTTTCGTCTTGGAATAGTCAGTCACTCTAAAATTAATATTCAGTAGCATTAAAATTAATCTATACATCAGAAAAATACATTTTAACTATTCATTAATTGAGGACATTTTTGACAAAACCCTAATGGGATGGTGGTGCATCTATGAGGTGCTTGGTGCTTACTTTCCTAATTACACACGCATTAATTATCCATTTAAAAAAACATCGTGTATTTTACGAAATTACAAACATTTGTAAAAAATGTAATATTTAAATTGATGTATAGTACATTCTTGTTATTCTTTTCATTGCGTAACAGTGAAAAAAAAATCCGCCCGGACATGTGCGACTGAAGGAGGATTAAATATAAAAGCCATAACCGCTTAGAATGGCTCACCTACTACACCTGAAATAGAGATCGTATTGTTTTAATATAGCCCCTGGAGGGATTGATACCCTGAATGCGCCCTTGCTCCTATAAGGTGACTTACGCGCAGCATAGCGATTACGCAGAAGTCATTCAGGTGGCCCAGTGAGAAAGGCACAAGTAAGGACAGGTAAGGTGTGTAGCGTGCAAAGGAGTTCCTGGGAGCCGCATACTTAATGGCTTCGCCGGAAGCTCCTTTCATTCATTCATTACGACAACGGGCTTCCTCTGTTTGTTTCGGAAGCTCTCTGTCCCTGCTTTTGGAACTCGTGCGTCCACCTCGCTCTCACTTGTTTATTTTCTTTTTAATTTCGCCAGACTATCGGCGCCCTTACAACGCATTGTGGTCGGGACTTGATTGGGAGGAAACAAAAGAAATTACCCCGGCTCTTTTATATTCCCTTGGCTGTCATTTATCCCTTGCTCAGACGGAGTCGTGTTGCTTATGTGGGTTTTCTCGGAATGGTGCTTTCGGGAATCTGGGGTGGGCAACTGGAATTGAAAAGAGGTGCGATTCTCTTGAAATGGCATGATCTTTTTTCCTTCTGTTACTCCTTTCATTAAGTAATTGGAATTGACAGTCAAAAAAAAATATTGATTAGAGAAAATTGCTAAGTAGTGTTTCTTTTTAATCCGATAGTATTCTATACATATTACATTTCATAGAACATGTGTGTTGTGTTTTGTCAGTAATCAAAACTTCCACTTTATAACACACTAAAAAAGTATTTTAAGTTTTGAAATAAAATTTCAAAAATGGACCTATTATTAGGTATGGTTCATCAATCATGAATTATGAACGTAAAATGCAGTAGTTTTACTTATAAAGCATATGATTTTTAAAATATAAACATAAATAGGGATATTAGTAAAATATAATAAATATAAACTGAAACACAACGTGTTTACTTTTTATTTATCTTTCTCTCTTCAAAGTCATTTAACATCTTTTGCACCGATTCATACTTCAGTTATTACAGTTACACGTGCTTAAGTACATATTCCTTGTTCCAGATGAGTTCAATTTTGGATCTTTTAGGCTCAGACCCCTACAAGAGCTACGGAAATTCAGTATTTATGTGCAAACAGTAATGCACTAGGTCAGTGTTCTTTCCGGAAACAATTACTTAGAATGTGAAGAACTGTATTCTTATTTTAAGGGCAGCAATCAAACCTAATAGGAAATATTAATTAAAACCAATTAAATAATGCCTCAATTCACCACTCAGGAAGGACGACTTTTTTTTAAATAAAAAATGTTTTGCCTTTTGAAACAATCGTTGTTTTTCAAGCGAATTTAATACATATTTTGTTTTGTTGTTTGATCAACTTACGCGAAGGCTAACTCGAACGGCATCTAGGGTTATAAACGGATTCCGAACCATTGCAAATACTATAGCCATGACTGAGAATTGAACCCTGTTGATATTTATTTTGTAATTTTATCAAATAGCTGGGCAGCTGTATAAAGTTTTCCTAACACGGATTTTGTGAGAATCTAGCATGCATTCTTCATCTGTTTCCAAACACAAAACGGCACACCTTTGACTGTGTAAAAAGAAATAAAACGAACAAAAGAACAAAGCAAATGTTCCTTCTACTCAAAGAAAACGAATAGTTATTTTGCTCAACATTTTGTAAACAGCTTTAGAAAAACACTCGAAGTAGCTCGAAAATTCAAGACGTAGATTTGAATCAACACTGATATATTTTATAGAGGTTCTTTCTCTCCTGAAACATTTCCCACTTTTATTTACCTAAGACGTAACCTTGAGATATAATCTAAGAAATTACTGGCTACTAAATGGACTTTGAACGAGCCTCCGCTTCTCTGCCCAGAAGCCATGTCCTATATTCGACGTTACCCGAAAAAGTATATATAGTACGGTGACCTTTCTCACATTTTTATTACTTACTACTCATGATTTACTTACGCTGGATGCTGTTTTTTTTGTGTTTACTTCGTAATTACTTTTATGGTGCTGTTGTGCAGATATGTATTTTGTTTGAGACGCTCTTTACCTCATACCCGCAGTTTCATACTTTTGTGTTTTGACATTATTAGTGACTATGACAGGCGATTGCATGTAGTGAGCAAAAAAATTCCCATGAATGAATATAGATAGTTTTTCTAATGCATTTTAAGCAGTGCAGTTATCATCAAAGCTTAACTGGTTGTTTAAGCTAACCAAAAAGTTTAACTGCTTGGTTTTCTGGCACAAGGGCCGTATTTGGCCAAGCTCCGCCTAACATAAGACTACAACTAGATAGGGCTAAAAAGTAGAAGGTTAGGCCAGTTTAAAACAGAAGTGAGGACAGACCACTTGGATACCTCGGGGTTGTGATGCCAGTACATATCTAGAGAATATGTGCTCCTGATGGAATAAGCTTAACTGGAGGTATCACAAATGTTTTTTTATCGTCAAAAGTATCACACTGGCTTACAAGTAAGATAATTTCTTACAAAAATAAATATCGTAAAACAAATACAAAAATAAATTCAAAAGAATAAATTGAAAAGGCAAAACAGTAGGAACTAAAATAATACAATGTGAAGACAAAAATAAGAAAGGTTGCTGCAAGCAAATAAGAGGGAAATAACAATCACGTGTATCAAAAACAAGCACTTCTCCGTAATTAACAAGTAAATAAAATTAATGAACGAGAGAGAGAGAGAGAGAGAGGGAGAGACTAATTTTGAAATTATTTCTCTCCTAAACTGAACCCTACGATTTCTTAGCAGTATGTCCAGGACCAGTATAGTCATTGCTCAGCAAAAAAATGAAACCAAAGCTAACCTAGCTACGGTTTTCCACAGAAACCTTCAGCAACTATCAGTTGCAACTTCAACGGGCTGCTGTTTTTTACCTTTCTCGGAAGTTCACGTGTGACGAAGGATTCTTATCTCACAGGAAAAAGAAAAGAATACCTTACCAGTCAAAACATAAAAGAATTGTGGGGGGAAAAAAACGCGTTTTTATTCCTCAGAATCCCGAGAGAATCTTTCTTTTGTACTTCGAAAATGAAGCCACGCGACCATAAAAAAAAGGCAACGCCTACCTTTTGTATTACATCTTTCTCTACGTTCAAGCAACTCTTTATAATCATCTCAATGCAACCAGAAGTAATAAACAAGAAAAGAAAGAAAAATATCTGATAAATCGTTTTGAAATACCAAGCTGTGTATATTTTCATTTGGAAAGAAGCTGCTGCGGGAGCTCTTATTATATCATTTTCTTTACGAATACACGTGAAACTTGGGGAAATACTTCCTGTTTGAAAAGAGGAAGAAGTTTAAGCAAAAACGGTTGGTGTCATTATCGCTGTCTGGCCAGTACTGATGTTTTTCTTATCAGGTCTTTTAATCGCAATCCACATTGTGCATTGGGAGAGAGGCTACCGCTTTTAGGGTCTTCAGGATTTTTATCCTTTTCTGAAAAAATTTTCTTAGCGTAATTCTTTTAAGACTCACCTGCGGATGGTAGGTATTGTTAAATCTAAAAGAAACCTAGTTTCTTTGCTTTGCGATCGACATGATGCAACAGTTTGTAGAGTTGCGTACACTTTGTTTCATCTATACTTGAAAACTAATAATATGAAAGTATATCAGTGCAAACAGAAAGGACAAGTATAGTGTTATGATTGTCAATTGAATCGATTTTTTACATTTGTTACAAATTAAGGTTTGCATTGCCATTTTCAGCTATTTAAAAATGATGATAAAAATAATCTTCCAATAAAAATTCTTTTCTTGTCCCTATAATGGTATATTTCTGAACTATAATAAACTAATGCTCTTGCTTGATACACATTAGGGATACCTTAAAATCTATTTATCAGCATTTTGGTAACGTTTGGTGTTTTATCTAATTGGTATTGACCAATGAACTATCATGCGTTGATTCAGAATATATTCCTTAGAGTTTTTACTGTCAAATTGTATTAAAAAAACAAGTCGTCTTCACGTTCGGAATATGTATAGGAAACACGTATCGCCGCAGAAACACTACAGTCACCTATACTTAGCTTGTTAAAAAATACCTCTCATAAAATTATAATAAACTAAATAAAATGGAGGAAAAATATTTCCAATGTTTTAAAGAAATGGCTTCATAGTGAACCCATTTCTTCAACCTAATCTACATTTGGTTGTCCTAATCTTTTTTTTCAAACACTTAACGAAATAGTATGGTTGCATAACAATCGATTATAGTTTTAATTTAAGTTCAGATCCATAGTAAAATTATCAATTGACGCCCAAAGTTTATGTTGTAAAAAACGATCGAATCCTTACTTATGACGAGACATCTGAATCTTGTCTTCTGTTTTTATTGATTTATTTCGATTAATTCGTATCTAAAATGCAAAATGCAAATTCATCTAATGACAAATTAAAAAAAAAAAAGCTACATAGAATAAACGTGTAAATCGCAGAAAGAGAACTAACAATTTCTAAAATAGTGATCGAAATTTTCCTTACAATGATACAACTCATTACAAGGCACTTTTTGAATTTCGGATCTGTCACTTTTTCAAAAACATTTTCCTTCTACACCAATGATCAAAATTTATACCAATTTATGCAATTATGTCTCGATCTAGAAAGTGCGTAGGATTGTAAAAACACTAAAAACAAGGAAACTAATACAACCTCATATAAGAAATGCAATTTTCATGACTACATGAAATGTGTTACAAGCCTTCAAAAAGATAAGGATTGAAAACCCATTTACATATTACGGAAAAAAGAAATATGAGCAGTTCTGGGAACAGTTCAACGTTCTAGATGGATTGTTTCCAAGCCATGACATTTATGAAACATACAGTACCGATTTTGAATAAAATAAGTGTATTCGGTTTAAAAAATAAAACTGAATTCGCCTTTTTAGTTTCTTGCATTTAATTTAACGTCTCCATATAATTCACCAGAAACTGTAAAATTATTTTTGTGAAACCTTTAAAAAATAATTTATGTAGCAATTTTGCTAGAAATAGATTTTTCATACTATATCTCTTTTTCGGAGGTGGATGTACATATTTGTAATGATTTAAATTCAATAAGTTATATATTTCGTTTTATCTTTAAACTAACTGTATTTGATACGTGTCTTTTTTTTTCCATTTTAAAGATCCTGTATTTTGTTTTTGTTTTCTGTAATTGGATATTTTTCTGTATAAACAGCAATTAAATATAGAAATGAATAACATCACACCAAAAAGAAAGCAAAGAATGTAATCCGAATATATTTCCCAACCAACACTTCAGCAACATCAGTTACAATCAGGATGAAGTTGTGCATTAGGCTTTCACCCATTAGTTTCAATCTCATTCATCGTCAATCCTTTAAACTGTATCAAGACAAATTGCTAATGCCACAAAAAATGAACTTATTCTCAGTGTAATAAACCCTTCCATCACTTCGCATCCGATGAGAATGACTGGAAGCCGTCTAGTGACCGAAAGAAGAGTCTACTCTTTTAATTAAGAAGCGACTTCTTTGTTTTCTCCGGCAGTAGTCTTGTCTCGTCAAGAGGGGCCCCATTCATGCGCTGGGAAAGGGCCCGGGGCCATCGTAACGGAGACGTAGTAAGTTGTAGTGAAGGAAATGCGGGGTGAGAAGGGAGCCACGTGACTGCCGGGGGTGGGGTAATGACGAACGGACGCAACCTTTGACCTGCTACCAACTGTCTTTTGCAGGTAAGGTTGCCGCATCAAGACGGTGTTCGCACCTGTCGCCAACTACCTCTTTACAGCCACTGTGAGGAGACAGCGGTAAGCTCTTGCCGGCGTTAAATAAGATAGGATTTGATGTGACAGAATTAAACTGTTTGATAAATCATCCATTGAAAACTCTACCTAAATCTGAAAAGAACGCGGTCTAAATCATACCATAATAACATGCCCTTATTGACCATGTTTATTGAAAAATTTTCAGAGCAAACAAGAGAGATATGTTTCAAAGGTTTTGCTCATTGCGTGTGTTCATTGACTTTCTTTTGTTCGGGGAATACATTATATAAAAAAGAATCAAAATTATAAAGAGGTGTAAACAATACGACACTATCTGGGATATTTGTTCTAATCAGTGTTTAATGTATGTAAATACTCTGTCATTAAAGTTTAGCAAAAGAAAAACATTGCAGATTATCTGAATGTAAATAACTTTAGAATGAATAATCCTTTAAAACGCGAATACTGTTTTATTATTATCATTTTTTAAATATTAGTCATGGGCTTCGCACGATTAGTTATAACTAACTTTTTTTCCTTAGTGAAACGCAGACATATTAATTCATTTTATTTTCATTTCATAGATAAAATGCTTATACAAATCTGGAGTAAGATGTCTTTTGAAATATTTCAGACGAATTTGTGCTTATAAAAGTTAAGCTTTCAGCAAGCTAAAGACAGCTTTCGAAAAAAAAATTAAAACCCGTGTCACTTGTACGCTCTATGAATGGTGAGGGCAACAAAAAAGCATGAATGAAGCAGTGTGTTCGTTTCGTTGAATATCGCCAACTTGGCACAGTACGACGCGTGAGAATCAGTAACCCTTATGAAGTAGATTGCGTGAGGAGGGTATTGGTCAGGGGAAGGGCAACAACAGGTGGATTGCGTGACCGGTAACGGTAACAGGTGCTACAGGCACCTACCGATGCACCCAGACTTCACTCCCACCCACTTCTTAGGTACAATATGGTTTAGTGGAAGCGTCGGGGTGGGGGCTCGCTTATTGTGGTTGCTCTAGCCACAAGTGTCATAGGTCGTTCAGAGTAATTGGCACGATGAGTTTTGGGGTATCAAATACGACAGCTTTGTGGTTTAAACTGTTTCTATCATTTATAACATTTTACTAAAATTGTTACTTTGATTAGAATATTGTATTTTATGCAGATAACCGTCCTTAACCTTCTATTCGTAGAAAATTAATGAATCGGTTTACGTATTACTTTTTACTGAAGTTCGAATTGATTCATTCATAACATTAAAATGGAAAAATGAAAACATAAATTTTTAAGCGTTTAACTCTGTAATAAAAGCAATGAAGGGGTGTGCGATGAAATCTTTCGTTTTGAAATACAACTTTTTTCTTTATGACAACAAGCATTGGAAAGTTCCTTCAAAGTATGTTGCAACTCTTCTGCTTGTAATCAATTTCAGATGTTCCTATTGTTGAATAAAGAAGTACAAGGAATATAAGTTTGGAAATTGTAGAAAAATTCTCGCCTTGAAAGCGATGATACACCCCGGACTACTTTTAAAACATTAATAACAATAAAAAGGAAAAAAATATGTATAACTATTTCTTGTTATGTTTTTTGTCAAGTCGTTTTAAAGCGAATAGAATATATACGTTTAATTGAATTTTCGCCTTTCTGTTCAACCAAATATTTTATACATTTGTTGCTGTACTATGTTTTGTATAAACCATTTACCAAACACTACGAAAATCAATCTAAATGAGTGCCTTCAATTAAAAAGAAAGATGTGTATTGCAGGCTTTATACGTGTTTTTAAATTTAGAACGACCTGTTTTTTGTCGAAACAGTTTGATTTTGAAATCCTATTGCTTTTCACAAACCTTTAAAAAAGTATAAACTTCGCGAAAAATAATTTTTTCGTTAGAACGTAAACAAAATTCAACTCGTCAATCGTATTCAAAACGGCATAAAACACATTACTTCAAGGAGGAAGTGTCAGTAAATAGTTTTGAGGCCTTACTTAAATCATCAAACTACGATCGTCAAAACACTAATTTGCCCTCTTTTTAGGCATTTATATCACTAAGCACAAACAAGAGCAATTTTCTTGAAGACTTTGCACTTAAATATTAGCTTACCGAGAAAGCAGTATTTCCAAGTTTGGTCCTTATGGATAGACGACTGTTTCCTGTTGCATTTTCGAGTATTTGTTTCACCTCGTTAAATGGTAATGTGACCATTCAATTAGCTGATGACTCTGCTCTTACTGATTCCCAGCATTATAAGTTATGCGATATATTTTAATAGTATGTGTTGCTTGTAACAACCCTTAAGGTTAAAAGACCAGATCTGGAGAGACTGCCCCTCGATTGTGCAGGACGATGTAAAAGTCGTCGAAATCGCTATCACTATTTCTAACGCCTTTCTTAAGTCTGCTCACACTTGGCCCCTTCACCTCTCATCATCCACTATAAATGTCAAAGTCGGTCGCCAAAGTGCATTGCACATGAACCATGGACTGCCCTCTGCGCAGATTTGTACAGTTACGATCCGTCCAGATTGGAGCAGGTTCTCTTTGATCCATTAACGAACTGTAATTGTCATTGTATCATCGAAGAGCAACAGGTAGGGGAAAACGGGGGAGGGCAGACGAGTGCTGAGCTTGTAGGAACAATGCACAATGGAGGGGGGAGGGAAGGTGCTGCATCCGGTGCGGGACAATCGGCCGACAGGACACTGCTCCGACCGGCCGACACCACTACCTGCACTCGTATGGGAATGTGGACGGTTTCATCTCCATGGGGTCTTTTCAATGCAACGTGTACCCACCCTGTTTATTAAAATAAACATGACCTTCACTCCTAAAATTTTATATTTGGAGCATGCGTTTACATCGCACACCCTGTGACTTGGAGAGGTGTTTTTTGGTAACAATAGCCCAACAGCTCAAATATAAAACTGGATATACTTTACTAGATAATTAGCTATTTATCTAATCGCTTGTGGTGACCGATGATATCAATTAGAATTAGTATCCTGTGTCTGGAGGTATATACTGGCTATCCTATCTCCAGAGGTTTTAAATATGATCTGGTCCTCCAGGTTAGAGGTTAACGACCCCACTTTGTAAAAATCTCTTTGTTACGAAATCTCATGATATGGAGATGAAGTCTTAGGTATTTGCAAAATTAAGAACTGGAGAACTATTGTCGATAACCGGCCAGGATGGAACAGAATCATCGAGAAAGCTAAAGCTCACACTGGGATGTTCAGTCAATGAAGCTATAGGAATCGAATAGCGTTAACAAGTCTAAAATGTTTGTCTGATCAACATCAGATTCGCGTAATTCTTGAACTCGAAAATATAGCAAACTGCTCATTTGGACGATTTAGTGTCTTTCCTGTGGTTCTGACTCTCAATGGTACTATCCTTTTAACTAGACCCCATACTTTTCAAGACACTCCTAATGTATGTGTGCAGTAACTTCTTTTGCCAGGGGTAAAGGGATGGTTTTATATATGATACACCGGGTGCAAGATTGCTATTAGTCATTTAAGAGTCATTGTCGAGACCCCCTATACTGGTCCGAATTGAAAGATATCCACCTCAAAATTATTCGTGAAAATACCCGAATTCAAGCTTGTTCAAACCAATTCAAAATAAAGAGAAAATGCTTATCTAAATGGTACATAATTTATCGTTGATTCTAAAACGAATTAATCTTACAGCACGCAACCACGAATTAATTTTATCCTTTCAGCTAGTGATTTAAAATGAACATTAAGATGTTTAACATCCAATCACTGCAATTAATGACGAATTGGAGCACTTGCAATGAACTACATTTCGGTAAACACCGAGAGAGTCACATAGCGTGACTGTGAAACACGCGGCACTTTATTTACTAAATAAACAGAATGGCGTTGAGAAGTAACACAAAAGCTCGTTCACCGTGACCAACATGGCGTCATCGTCTTCCTGCATTCGCATCGTGTTACGATAGTGATTAGTAAATAGGGAGGATTTGTTCCTTCGATCGGCTAATGAACTCACTCTCTTGAAACCATTTTTCTCATAGTTCCAATAATATCTCTAGATATCAAGCATCAAATGCCATTAAGTGGTTATAGAAAATATCAAATAGATCGTCTTTTATTTCATTGTCTACATGAAGTGTAATTCATTCCTGTGACAGCAAAAATATAATCTGTATGGAAATTTATGAAATTTTGCGTTCCTAAAAAGGATTTTGATAGAAAAAACAAGAAGTTTGATGAAGTTTTGACGCATTTAAACATTTTTTCATTTAATATTTTGGTAATTTGATAATTAAGAGTAGTACATTGAATTTATTTTTAATCATAATCCTGACATTTCGAAGTGAAAATTCGACAGGAACAAATTTTCTCAACAAAATCAAAACTTGGGCTATAATTTGTAAAACAATTTTTTGGAGCTTATTTTTACTTTCTTTTCTATACATAACATGAAATAAATTGCAACAAAAACTATTTTGACCAACACATTTATCTAGGTATTTATGTTTTCACACAAATCTCTTGTTTTAATTCTACAAAAATTCACTTTCCTACTTCCGAACTTAAAATAAATTTAATTAATTGAAGTTCGGTTTCATTTGCATATCCGAATGTTCGATAACTTAATGCATAATAGCGAAATAGACTGGGATGAAGCATCATATTTTTATCTAGATATCTCATGATGGATGAAAAAAGATGGAATGTTTGCCTTTCATCTTCTGACAGTCTTGAATGGTTTGGGTTTTATTGTACAAGGTCTTCTGAGAGGGATTTTTAGTGTAAAGAAACAAAGGAGACCGTCCGTGAAAATTTTGTTTCTGTAGTCTAAAAGCTCTCGTAATATACATATTGGGGATTACCTGAAAATGCAGTTTATGGCCGTTTTGGCAACGTTTTGCGTTTAATATAATTGATGCTGACCAATCAACTGTCATACATCACTTTGGAATTTATTCATTGGAACTTTTATTGATGAAGTACTAAAATCGAATCCGGAAAACATGGCAAGTGACTTTACGTTCGGAATGCAAACAGGAAATTTGTACCGTCACAAAAAAAAATTCCGCCACCTGTTAGCTTGATAGAAATGATTATTTTGCGTAACTTTTTATATAAAATTCGTTCTAGGTATGAAAATAAGAAAATATTTTAAGTGGGCCAGAAAATTTAGAAAATAAATCAAGAACCATGTTCTCCCTTGCCATCCTTCAAGACTCGTCTTTATGGCACCAAAAGTACTGAAAATTGCTTAGAGCAACACCCCCGCCATCTGTCTAACTTGACATCAGGGTAGGAAGGAGGAGCCCCTTAAAGCACTTATACTTCGGAATTTCATAGAAACGTATTTTCGACACATAATTTTCTTCTGAGATTATATACATTTACCTAAAGGGTAAGTAGGTAGCCAGGATTATTTTTATTTAAAGAAAAAGAAAAGAGCAAGACATGGCCTGCCTATTTGTGTGAAGCAAAAACCCGCATATGTATTGGAGGCTAATAACAGCGCACCTTTGGAGACACTGAATAAGAGTGAGAAGAGAAAGGAACAAACGACAGGTGGCGAAACCGGCTTTTTGGCTGCCTGTTTTGAATCACTCCTCCACAAATGCCTCTTTGCTCTTTTTTCGCACTTCTCAGTCTTGGAAGGACCCTTCTTTTCTGTTAAAGGGGTCATTTCAACTGAAACATTAGGATTTTATAAACCTTAAGCTTATACATTTATTTTCATCGAAAGCTCTTCTGTTAATAATAGACTTTCTTTGTGCATATATGTGTTCATTAGTACATAAGGAATGACAAAACTTTACATGGATGGTTTGAAATAAATATCCTAAAATTTATTAATATACCTTGGATTTTTTTTGTTTCCATGAAGTCCGACTCTTCTGTCTTTTGAGAACAAAGAGAGTGGTATATTTTTTTATGAATTGACTAGGTATGTTTTTACCCTTTTTAAGGCAAGATGTTTTTTCTTTTGATGTTAAATTGGAAATTGATCAATAACATCGGCTTGTGGCAGTTTTTTTGCAACTGATATTTTTTCGGAGTCTCTAAATGCCTACTTTCGTGATGTGAAATACATTGTCATTTTTTTATTTGTTTAAAATATGTATACAACTTCATCAAAATGCTTATAACTTAGTTTTAATTGATGATCTAAAAACAAATAGTTAGTCTTTACAGCTTACAGTGAGTACAGCTTTTCAAAGCTCCAAAAATTAAAATGTTTTTGTCAGACACTGAGTTTGTATTCAAAATCGACGACATAATTGGTCAACCATAGAAAGACTAAAAGATTTCATGATTTTACTAATAAGATTTATAGACCGTTGAAAATGTACGGATATTAAAAACACGCATTTCAAGTCAATAATTGTAGATAAGTAATGTTTTGGGCTACTTATAATCTTATTGGTTCATTCAATTTATTGTTTAGAGATTTGTTTAAACAAAAAAATATCAGTGTTTTTAGCATATCGCTGTATTTATCATTGTACTTAAAGCTTAGCTGTGACATAAGTAGTAGCTGTGTAAAGTGTTGCTGACAACGTAAACAAATATAACCTAGAGCTGAACAAAAAGTAACAGCGTGCATTTCAATGTAGCACTATAATACTCAGTGCTTTGTGATTCACTTTTAGTTAATTAGGGACATAATACCTTATTTTTAATCAGTTGCAGCCTAGTGAAGGAGAATTTAAAGGCGAAAATGTTTGGGATTTGTTACAGTAAAAATATTTTAAAATAATATCTAAAATATATTTTAAAAATTAGTTCATTATGATGTCTAATAAAAGCTAATAATAATATATCCAACGCAATAAGTAATTTAGCAGATGCATATGGCCTGTGATCAAATCTTGAATAGGGGTGAAAAATTGTAGTTTAGCCTATATGCAGCAAAAGAATAAGTTATCTTATCGTCTTAGGGAATAATTACCGTATTTAAAGCAAAAAATGTCTTTGAAATATCGTAAGCAAATGAAGTTGAAAGAGATAAATTTACATGTCATGATGGTCATTATTATATTTAACAGAAAAGTATTGACATCGTACAGTTTGAAGCCCTGAACGCATCTCTTCATTTTCAGGGAAGTTGGTTTTAAAGTGTCTCGGATTTTATGGCGCATGGGCCATAATTTGTCAAGCGTGTTAAACTATAGATAGACAACGTCAGGTAATGGGCAAAAACATAAGGAAATCTGTACTGACACAAGAAGACAGGAATACGCTTAGGGTAAATTGCAGGAACCGCACATGCTCTACCTTCAACTCGCAGGCTGCTAGCGCAGTGGGAAAATCTGATAGGCTTCTTTGGTTTTGAGGTGATAGCTGGATTTGAAAATCAGCCTTTCATATTTTCACATTCATACCAAAATCGTAATAATTGCTTATTTCCCCTTCCCGAAATTCACAAACGTCCATCTCGCTTCACTTGTGAGGAATGACAGTCCAAACAAGGCAGACAATTTTCATTGCCTTAGCTCTCTGGTGGGACTCCGTGCCTACAAGAACTTCTTACCTAACTACATTCGAAGAGCTGCTGAATGAAGAACCCGATGGTGGGCTCTTTCAGTGGCGCGGAAAATATGGAATGAGTGACGTGGATCGCGAAGATCGGCTACTTATACGCTTGGATGGACGGAACTCTTTCGGGAAGCCACGTGCCTCCACTGCCCTCCGGGGCCTGAAGTGTGCTGTTGCTGCTCTCCGAATAGCCACACACCGCGGCTGACAGATGAGAAGAGAAACTCCTATACTAAAGGGAACTCTTCAAGGCGCCTTTAGTGGGAGCGAAAGAAATAGAAAATGACCACCTAATTTGTCAATCTTCTAACTTCTGAAGCAAGGTGGACGTGAAGATGGGTGTCGTGAATATTAGCGAGGAAAATATAAGCTAAAAGGTTGGAATTTTTTATATGAGGGTGGAAGATAAAAAAGTCTAATTTTGGAAGTTGGCTACCTCATATGCAAAGTTCTGAAAAGATGAAGTACAGTGTCCTCAAAATCCGAGCTGTCAATACTTTTTCTATTATATATATCTTGTAATAATAGTCTTGAATTACGGCTTGAAAAATAATTAATGAAACAAAAATGATAAAAGGAAGTATTTTTAATGTTAAATGAAATATTGCGTTTGATTGGAAATATATTGTTCTGTAACACCCCGGATTTTCTTAGGAAGGTTACCGTTTAATCTATTTTCCTTATTTCGCTATTTTATCAAGTTTTACTGCATAGCCATTCGTTGCTTTATTTAGGAAGTATAAACAGTTTTAGGTTGGGGTTGTAATATTTTTGGAATATTTAATTTCGCAGGTATAGATGAGAAATGTCATTGTCCTAAGGCATGGATAGAATTTTGATTTGTCGTAAGAATTTATAAGAATATTTTTCTTTTAGATTTGAGGGAATGGTTTTCTATTTTTATAAGTGCTTTATCATGAACAGTGTTTATTTAATGATGTCTCTTCTAAGAGACATGGCTTAAAAATGATTTTTCACTATTTTAAAACCTAACTCATGTACACCTTATGATGAACAAATTTGTTTTCATTGTTATTCTAAACTTTTGGACATGCGTGTTTTAGCGCCATTTTAACGATCTTAGATTATTAACACCATTCTATTTTACTCTCATTTAAGAACAAGAATGAGAAGTTTTAAAAAATCCATATGAGTTTTCTAGAGTTTTAAACCTTACGTATCATTATGCGTCATCTTTCATCAGATATATTTTGGTACGTGACTTGTTTTCTAAAGGCATGTTCCCCACCAATAAACGTTGTGCTGCTCTAGTATGATGTTAGTTAAAAATATTAAATATCATATACCCACCAAGCAAAACAAGACTACAAAAATAATACATGTTAAGGAATACCACGAAACATACCTTTTGATTTATGTAGGACACACATTCTTTTATTTTTATGTTAGGAAAAAACATTTTTTAATTTCGTTTGATGTTAATTTTTCAAACGTTGGAAATGTACCACGTGTGCTTGTCTAACTCTAAATTTCCATGACAATTCTTCAAGATCAGGTAATATATGATACTTTGACAATTTTGCTATCCGAGAAATGTAAAGAACGTATGCTGTGAACAATGACCTGATTGGTTTGATAGTTGAATTTAAGTCGCTCCCTAGCAACACAACGAACAGTGACGGATGACATGAAGCACACAAGTAATAATGAAATTCGTTCTCTGTACTCGAATGCAGAATTTCGAAACAATCAGTATCATGTAATGAAATGAAATGGAAACTTACGCTTCTTCTTGCCATCGACGTCATGGTGGTCCACCTGCTGACCGGGGGATGACGAGACCAGGTTGGTCATCATCACCCCAGTCATGTCAGCGTACATATCCTCTTGCATCCGCATCCGATTCTCCACTCCTCTACCTCACATGCGCATCCTTTCCAACCTGGAAGTAGAGTCAAAGGGGTTGTTTGAATGACCATTAGAAACCAAGAAGCTGTAACACTCTTTACAAGTCGCAATCAATTTAGATTGCAAAATATAGTTTGAGAAACTGTTTATATTTTTGGAAATTTCCAAATCAATAAGAAGGGGAGGACCTGACTGAAATGTCATCCAATGCCATAACATTTCAAAATAAATAGCCATCCATGTAACTTTTATATCCCTTTAAATGAAGGGCCAATTCTAACTTATGATATTCAATAAAGTATTTTCAGAGCAAGAGTTATATAATCTTCTTGGAAGTAGTTTTCAAAAATTTAGTTTTTCAAACTGGATGCTGCACTTGGCGAGTATCACTCTTAAATTAAGATATATTGAATGAAAATATCAGTCTAGTTTAGATTCCGCGTTCAAATTTTCGAATAATTTGTTATTAAACAAGATTTTACTGTTCGTAAGTTTTAATTTAGTTACTGTATTCACAATGAACATGAACTTGTGTTGTAAGTAAAAATATTTAAGAGCATTTGATTTGTGCAACCTTACGGTAAATCACCTCGATGAAAAGCGCAAATACTCAAGAGCATGTTTTAATGGCTATCCAATACCCACGGAGATATCATAGACTTATTTGAGTGGTAGCATCTCGTCACCTTACAAATTAGTGAGATTAATTTAAACCTAAGGTCAATGAACACATACTCTGTTTTACATTCTCTAGATCATTCGAGAATGGAATCAATCATTTCCCTTAAGTTTATCACTAAAAATGCACCCCTCAAAAGTAAGAACGTTTTAATTAAACTAATTACTACTAAGTATTGACATTTAAGAGAAGTACCTATAAACATATTTTACTGGTATTTTTCGAGCATACTTAGTGCCTTTTGGGTAAAGAGCTTATTCACAAATGAATGAATAAACTTTATATATGTATTTATACAATATTTTTGACAACATTGCCAATACTACATCTATTTATACAACTATGTAGTTAGATATTTATGATCAGTTCATTGAAACACGCGTATCATCCTTTTATTAGACTTATATCATTAAATTTATGTGTAATTATTGTTATAAGAAAGTATTACGAATTTCGGACCAGGTAAACCAGGATATATTAGGCCCACTATGTTCATATGTAGATTTACCCCTTGTGTTTAAGATTTCTGAAAAATTCAGATCTGGCATATCGCTATACATTAGCACACAAGCATGATCTACCAAAACGTTTTCCGTATATCACAAGATATCCTTTTCTGTTTGGAATCCCTAATTACGGATTATAATACTACTCAACCCCATTTCCCATTAATTCGTGGCGTCATAAACTTAATCGTTCGGTTGTTAACTCTATAGAACAATTCACATCATTAACAACTTTATAGAGGATTTTATCTAAAGGCAAACAGGAGTTTAAACTTCTTGCTTCCTAATCCTTCAACAGAGAGCTACAAAGCTGTTTTAACCAGTCGCACTTCCTCTGACATATGTTTCTATCACATTGAAAGTTTCCTGCCCTTTAATAAATTAGCTCTAGTAATAGCATGTACTGGCATTCCTCATAGCCCACGCCCCTGGAAACCAATATCTCGAGGCATTAAAAATGAAACAACTACAAGGGAAACGCTTGCGAGCATAACAATCTTCCCCAAGTATAGATTAGTCTCATTAAAGTTCAACATACGCAGTATAAACGCGCTTTATTATTGATTACTTGACTTATAGGTTCATTCCCAACCTATGAATAAGTTACACAGATAAGCTGTAGTATTTGAATGTCCTTTATTTCTATTATTATAGATTTCTGCGTGACTGAATTATTGTTTTGGTCAACCAGTAATTTTTGATCGAAAAAAAAAAAGAGAACTATGACTGTAAATATTTACACTTTTTGAAAATTTATGTGTGTGTTTCACGTAATATAAACTTCTTTTAAAAAAACCTTTAGATTTTGTACGTGTTTGATAGTACCTTACATGTTTTTATTATGTCTTACATTGTCTTTTAACATAAGATGTTACATTTATATTAAAACTGTTTTTATAGTAAAAATTAATTAGATATAAAATAGGATATAATTTTAATTTGTAGAATTTATTAGTAGTTATTTTAAATTAATGCATATTACTGTATGAATAACATGCACTTGTGAATATCCATGATGTATTTCAAGATAACGTATCTAAAACCGTATTATTGTTTCTTATTAAAATATAAAAAATAGGAATTTTTATAACATTATTTTTCAATAAATTCAAATATTTTTATGACAAAAAATAGCAGATTTATCCAGACAAATGGAAAAGTACTTTTGATTCTAAAATCTCTTGGCCTTATAACCAGTTTATTATTTGAACTTAACTAGGGACGTTTATGAGTCATGGGAGTGCACTTGAACGTAATCAGAGAAAAAATGGGGTAACAAACTTAAAAACCCATTAAATAATACCATGCTTGGTTCCATGATGCGGCTAACGTTTTAGAAACAAAATGAGATGAACTGAAATATTACTTTTTTGTAACCAATAGACACAAGAGACGGAGAAATTCTGAATGTCAATATTTTTATATTTGATTTGTGTTTGGTAAAATATACCTATGGATATTTTAAAATTTAAATTTTATTTAAAATGTAAAAAATATAGAACAAGGAGGATTTACTTAGAAATTAAAATGTTTTTAGAAGAACGGCTTGTTGAGGTTTGCACGTGGGCAGTCATACCTCAGGAATATCCTACACCTGTCAAGTTCAAAAAGTATTTTCTAGATTCAGGGGTTTAGGTTATGATCATATTTTCTTAAGTCTATTTTAATACAAAAACTTAAGTTGAAACTATTTATTTTTCATCTATTTTTTAAAACAATAGATTAAAATCATGCTAATCATAAAATAATTCAGATTATAATCATTCAAACACTCCGCAATACCCGACACTTTTTAAAACTAAAACCACATATTCTCACTTCATTTGAGAAATATGTTGATGAGTACTAATTCAACAAACACACCATCTCACAAAAAAACGTGTGCCGCAGTACCAGCGTCCTTTCTATTGCTCTTTAAATCACAGATAGGGACAAAAGAGGACAGAAACCAAACTCGCGAACTCCTTCATCCCAATGTACATGTCTGCCGACATTCCAGAAAGTGCACCACTGCACCTGAGATTGACGTCACCGATAACGGTTCGTGGACTCCCAATCCAGGTTGTCGAATCCCAACTTTCTTCGCGGAGTACGAGGAAAACAAAGACCGCGTATACGATCTGTCTTTGCAACAAATTGTCCAGTCATCTTTTTTTTCTTTTGCGTGACGACGCGAAACAAGGTCGCAAGAGGGAACACTATGCGACAATCTGCAGGCTTTCCTCGAGTTACCATCCGACGACTGATATTGTGAGTTCTGCTTTTCGAGCGGTCGCTCCTTTTTAGACGATGCGACACTTCGTCAGAACCATCGGAGAAGTGTTACTTCAACATGAGGTTTCTTAAATTCGCTTGCTGAATGGAATAAAGCACAGGTCCAAGAATATAATCAGGGTATCCACATAGGGGAGGTTACCGGTACGGGAGCACAAAAAAGTGAAAAGTTTTTTGTTCTATAATGAGATGACAACAATTGCCTTCGTGTGTTTTAAACAACAATATGCGATGTATTTTAAACAATAACAATAATATGCAATGTATTTTATACACAATGGAAGGATTTCGAAAGTTTTGAATATTTTCATCGTGTTTATCATATTGAAGGGTTTCGAGCAACATAATGATGTGCCACTTTTCAAGTTTTTCAGGCTAGCATTTTTCAAGTTTAAAAAATTAAAAGCATTACATTTAAAATGATAATGGTTTAGTTACTGTTCAAGAAGTTACGTTATCCTGAACTTTTAAGTATTATGCACTCTCATTCAAGCAATAAGAAATTATTTTGTTACTAAAATGCCGGGAGCCGTACAAATGTATAAGGAAACAAAGAGAAGCACCTATTTGTCCAAATTACATATGGAATAAACACTTTTTATTAACGAGCGGCTTGACATCTAAATGGGTACTTGTGTCTGTCCTCTGAACCGGTACTGAGGACTGTTGGAGTCCTGAATATGGTCACAGCAGTTCCCAATATTCTTATTCTGCGAAGTATCTTAAGATTTTCACTCAATGAATATTTACTTGAAAATAATCAAGCAGTTTAAATAATTTTCACTTTAAAAATAATGTTTTTTGGAGTGTTCGTTATTTTTGTGTCACACTACTGCATGGTAAATTTAGCTTGTTCAATTACTTCAATAACACGATTTAATTACCGGAAAATATTCAGAGATAATATTTACATTCAGGACTGTTGAAATATATAGATACTAAATATGATAAACAGATGTGATTTTAGCCGCAGTTACTTAGCTAAATAACTTGTAACATAAAATATCAAAGTTCGAAAATTACAAATAGTTCAATATAATTTATAATTACTAAGAATAAAAAATCACAATCATTCCATTTATTCCTTTACTCAAAAGATACGCAATCTTTTAATCTGTAAATCCTCAATATGGAATGAGATTATTTTAAGAAAAAATAATAGTTTTTATTACCCTACAAGAACAGATAATGTTAACTGTGTTGGTATAAAGTTATCAATTCATCGTGTTTAGAAAACCTCCTAGTATTTGCTTCTTTATAGTTTAGTCTATCGCAAACCGAAAAACAAAAAATATTATATAATCCTTTATAAAATATGGAATCATATAACAAATATTGGATTATTATATATATGCATAATAAGCATTCTAAATAAATTAAACACTCATAACAAATTGGATTTCACAAAACAAACATTAAATTCATTTCATCTTTGAAATGTCAAGCAAAAATATCTGTTTTTGAAACACATAAATCTTATCAAAATGCTATAATATATTGTTTTAAAACTACAATTCAAACATGTTATCTTGTACATGAGGAATCAATGTACAGTATAAAGTAAAAATTTTCCATTGAGCCTTAATCAATAAAACGAATTGAAAGTGTTTGTCGTTTATAAGTTTAACACCGTTGTATATCACATAGTCGGTTGTCATATATAAGTTTAATACTGTCAAACGAATGGGTATTAAAAACCATGCTTTTTGAGAAATTTGAAATGTCTAAACACAAATATCAGCGCGAACGAGGTTTTTAATCCTAAATAGCCTGTATTGAAAAAGACACTCCACCTGAAAATTTCACGTTTTGTTTTCAAATGACGTCAATGGAGTAGAATTAGGTGGCACACGGTGAACATTTGGTGTTAAACCTACATAGGGTAAACCACAATTTCTACCCATGTCACTCCTTCAGCCAACATAAAATCTGTCTGAGTCCTACTCTTAGTCAACTTTGCGATGTTTATGATACGGTGAGTATCCACAGCGAGTTTGTCCCGTTTGCAGTCAGACAAGCTAAAATGTCTCATTTTCAGGTGAATTATTCCCTTACCCCATTCTTAAACAATAGGCGAAGCTATTTAAAAACTTTCTTTTTAAAGATATTTCTTCTGTATTTATTTATATGGAAGGAGCAATGAAGAGGATGGAGGAATACGACACATTTATTTTGCGCGTGCTCGTGTTGAAGCCCTACAATGAATGTATTCATTTTCTCAATGTTTATTTAAAAGTAAGTTTTGACCAGTGAAAGTTTATTAAGTCTACAAACACATTTGATTTTTTTTCGAAGGGTCATTACATATCTACCAAAACATTTTGAGTATAGAAACACTTTGGAATATAAACGCACTTAGAAAAATAGAAAATAATTTTCCATATTGATGGAAGTAAGATAGCTTCACTGGTTTTTTAAATTTGTTTAAAGGCAAATGAAAGATTGGATACAAGGTCTTAAGAGGCGTTTCACATTAAACTTTGAACAAACTATAGCCCTTTTGAAAAAATGACAATAAAGGATAGCGCTGTACTTTGGAAAACATGCTTTTTTTATATACATCAGCTATGTAGTGGAGAAATTTGATAATAAGTGCATGTCATTGAGATATTTGTGACACGTAGTGCTATAGACAATTTTGGTGATTCTTTTAGATTCTCAAATACTGTGCAAATGACTTATTTGTTTTTCTATATATACTAAATAAATTTCAAGGATGTTCCATTTGAAAAACTTTACCATACTGTACATAGTAAGCGGAATAAAAGTAGATAATCACCTCAATTTCATTTTCAATGAGCTAAAATCTTACGCTTTTAAAAAACACAATTTACATTTGTTAGATTTGAAAAATAGCAAAAATGGTTACTTATTGAACCTTGGACCATTGTCACTTTTATAGCTTTAAATGGCGTATGGTACATCTTGAGTGATCTTATATTTCGATTTCAAATAGTTTTTAATTAATTAATCTTCAATTCATTAAGATCTAATGAATTACAAAATTCTAAGCTATTGAGAAAATTATACCTTGCAAAAAATTGTGTTGTGCAAATTGGTTCCATGTACCCTTAATAGAATAAAAAATGTTTCAATTTGTTAAATAGATAATGGGATACATTTGTTTTCTATTATAGGTGAAAAAGCAAAAAAAAAAAAAAAAGAGGCTGATAAATTCAAAGGAATTGATACTCACTATAACATTGAAATTTGATATCTTCATGTAATTGGCTTATGACTCAGACGTATTTTAGTATAAAAAATAATATTCGCTCTGATGTATGAAAATAGAACTTTATATCTCATTATAGTTAAAATAAAAAAAAATTACCTTACATAATATAACACGGTTGTGACGAAGTTATTTGCAACTTAACCTTAGAAGAACAAAAACTAAATGGATTTTCAGTGAATTGTTTACCGTCAAGGTATTTGCAGTTCAGTTTTCTATTCCAAACCGTGATGGAAATAGACAGTTAAAAATAATCGTTTGCATTTTTAACTTCTATTTATAACGCGATATTGTTAAATTAATTATTTTATTTCTTAGTTTCAGAAACAATTGGAAAATTAAAATTTTTTATAATCGTTAGCTTTTTTTTGCAGCTGTTAGAATGACTTTGGAGAGAAGAAAAATATTTTCAGTTTTGATGAGATTTATTTTATAGTAAAATTTATACAACGTATGCGTTTTTACGATTATATGATAATGGACAATAATTACTTTTACGAATAGAAAAAAGTATTAATACATTTGAATGTCTGTAAGTTTTTTTAACACTTTTCAGACGATTGTGAAAATAATTATATATTTGTATTTTTTACATTTAATTTCCTCTAGACATAACTTATAGTCTGATATCAGTGTTGTACTAGTCATCGATGTGTTTCAGGTAATTTTCATCAATTATACATTTAAATGTGCTCAGTTTTAGCTTGAATTGATTCATTTCCCAACAACGTTGAATTAAATTATAGATTGGTTCTATCACTTTTTTAATGCATAAACATGCTTTATTTTTTATGGCCTTTGAATTCAATTTTCAAATTATTCCACTATTATCCATTCAGTTATGAAACATATGACAAGAAAAGAATACAACGAATTTTTTATTCGTTATATTAAATCTTTAAATTTCTGTCATTCTTAAAAATTTGTAAATCTGAAATATCTATACATTCTTTATAAAAGTTTTCAGTTCAGAACAATGATATCCTTTGCCTTAAATTTTTCTTACTTTTGTTCCAAGGGCATTAATAATTCGAATCGTATTTGGATTCACTTTTTGTTGCTTAAAATCGACGGTAAACACGCAGAGAAAGACCCGAATCACCCTACTCTCGAACCGCAACTTTTTCAAAATGTAGGGTTATCAGCACCCTAAGCGTATCGTACTGTCGCCTTTCACGACCTTTCTCTGGTGTGTGCGCTCCCGTCCGTCATCCCTGATCCTCCAGGGACGGGAAGGATTGCGGTTGCGGTGAAGAGAAGGCGACGTTGCGTGACGGGTCTTTAATTTCGATCGTGACCCGCCACTTGTGAGGTGAGAAAGTGTGACGGACACGAAAAATCACCGTCAAATCTCATTTAGGTAATAAATGAGTGAGAACGTATTTATTTGTGAACTTTAAAGGGATTAAGTGGCTGTGAAATCCTTCCGGAAAAATATTTTAATGTGATAATGTTAAAGATATTTTCCGTGATAACCAATGATAATGCCGTTTATTCAAGCATCTCAATGATTAGAAATGAAATCTGAATAGTGATAGGCGAAATTCAATTTTAAAATGGTAATAAATTTTGGTTTAGTGTGAATCTAAATCCTCTGAGCTTCACTAGATTTCTGAGTATTGTAGTGCTGATTTTACTCCTCAACACACATGACTAAAGTACCATGTCTATTGATTGAAATAATCCTGTGATAAGTTATATTGGTCAAGATGGTAAAACTGATTAGTAGTCATGCAGGGAAGACTGCAGGTTTGCACTCCGAGGGTATGGAAATGGTAGTAAATTTTACTTTAGTGTGAATCTAAATCCTCTGAGCTTCACTAGATTTCTGAGTATTGTAGTACTGATTTTACCCCTCAACACACATGACTAAAGTACCATTTTGGTTTAATGTGAATCTAAATCCTCTGAGCTTGACTAGATTTCTGAGTATTGTAGTGCTGATTTTACTCCTCAACACACATGACTAAAGTACCATGTCTATTGATTGGAATAATCCTGTGATAAGTTATATTGGTCAAGATGGTAAAACTGATTAGTAGTCATGCAGGGAAGACTGCAGGTTTGCTCTCCGAGGGTATGGAAATGGTAGTAAATTTTAGTTTAGTGTGAATCTAAATTCTCTGAGCTTCACTAGATTTCTGAGTATTGTAGTACTGATTTTACCCCTCAACACACATGACTAAAGTACCATTTTGGTTTAGTGTGAATCTAAATCCTCTGAGCTTGACTAGATTTCTGAGTATTGTAGTGCTGATTTTACCCCTCAACACACATGACTAAAGTACCATGTCTATTGATTGAAATAATCCTATGATAAGTTATATTAGTCAAGATGATAAAACTGATCAGTAATCATGCAGGGAGGACAGCAGGTTTCCACTCAGAGGGGTAATTATTAGCTATACGACAGTAGATTACACTATATGATTGTTCATTGAAACATCTAATATCACTTCTCATGATGCACGGAATACAACAATTAAATCAAACAAATATCTGAATTTACCTCTTAGACTTTCATATCTAAGTTTAAAAATAAATCAATATATTAATGAAAGAAATCTGCTGAGGTTTGCATTTAAGGGTATCGTGTATTAGCTGATTTTGTATACCGCATTTGAATGACAAGTGCAGACTATTACTGAACAAGTTCTTTCTGTAATGCAAGGTAAACAACAGTTAAAGAACTGTTTAATATCTAATAAAAAGAAATAACATTTATTTATGTTGATAATATTTTGGGAATTTCAATTAGATTAATATAATCGTTGTCTTAGGCATGCTATTGCGCCAACAGAATACTTAAATTCAATGCTATGCTGCCATATAAAGTATTAATTTGATTTTTAAATAGTATTTTATTTGGGGATGTCATATATTCCTAAGCTTTCGAAGCTTTTTAGGATACTCAGAATAATCCCAGTATACACATAACTTCTGCTCTAATCTTCACGACCTTCATATGGTAAATTATTGAAACACAGTTTTCGCACCTTTTTTCGAACTCCAAGGGATTGAAAAAGTAATTTGCGGTACGTAAAAATAAAAATTCATGAAAAGATAATTAAAACTTGTTCTACGATATTTGATCTTTTACGATATTTGACGGGGTATAACTTTAAATGATGCGGGATCGGATGAAATTTCATAAAATCTAGTGGTATTGCAAAATAAGAGCTCAACTGTACAGCACAGTAGAACATTGGTATACACACTGTTGTTGGTAAAATACAATTTGAGAGATTTCTTGAATTTATTCTCCCTTCCTCTTACGTGAGCGCCTATCTTCCGTTCAGGTAATCCCTCTCTAGATAGCATCGTCGAGGGAGTCGGCAGGGAAACAGCCCTCGCAACGGGAAATGGTCGCTAGCCACCTGTTGTTTACTTTAAAGAGCTCCGGGCGACGAAGGGTTTCCTCCCGTCCCTCTTTTTCGACTCTCCGTGAAGACCACAGCTGTCAATCATGGATGTCTGCGGATTGCTTAATTAGAAACTAGCCACACTCGACTCCGTGGTGGTATTAGCGCCTCTGTTACCTTGTCTATTTTCCCAACTGAGCAGTTGTGACTCACTATGAAGGTATTGACTACCTCTTCCGAAAAGCGATCGAAATTTATTTGTGTTGTAAAAGTTGCGCTTATTTATTTTACCAAAGTTTTGGCAAGAAATGAACCACCATGGAGATTTTTACTAAATTTTACATATTGTAAAATGTGATTGCTTTTTAGTTTATAATGTATTCTGTAATGGCTGTGCATAAGAAGGCAAGCGACTTAACTGCTGTGGTGATCATAGCATTTGTCTATCACTCAGTAGATGCTGGGTTCCAATCTTGGTTTGTAAGCGCATGAATATGTGATCGTTCCTAAATAGCTGCCTGTTCACCCCTTGGAGTGAAGCAAAACCCAAAGAGGTTTGTTGACAGGCATAAAAAATAATGTATCCTGTATTTCTATGTCCAAAATAATTCAGCACCCATGCAATTTAAAGGTGAATTTAGCTTTTCCTTAAATATTTAATTTGATGTTGTAAGACAATAATATGAACCAAATCGTTAAAAACGAAACTCTTCAGTCCCGAGAAAAACCTCCTATAAAATTATTTTATGCATGCTTTAATAAGGTACGGTGAGTTGAATTCTATGGTGCAAGGGCCATATATAAACAAGTTGTGCCAAACAACGTCAAGTAAATGGATACACACACACAAGGAAAACTTTACACTGACGCATAAGAGAGACATGTTAAGCTATTAAACTGATAAGATGCTTGAAACGATATTTTATCCTAATTAGTTTGAACAAATGGATTCCTATGGGGTCAGAACATTAGGATGCAACTGAATTGGGACAACAGGAATTATAGAAAATGCTTTAACATTTTAAATTATAAAATTAATGTTATTATTTACCTTAATGAATAAAAAATACATAACTTTATAACTTTTTAATGTACTCAGACGTGCACTCCAGTGATGAAAAGGTTAAAACGCGGATGAATAAGGATTTGATTATGGTTTTCCAAACGAAACTTCGTAATTTACAAAATAAAGAAACCTTTGTCACTTTAAAATTTCGTTTGTTATTTATTCATATTCCTACCTGAAAGAAAGAAACACAGTCAAAGAGTGCGTAGAGTTTAAAATGTTTCGCATAATAATGTTGCTTAAGAACGAGTGAAAATATTATTTTTCTTCGGGGAATCGAAATTGGAAAAAATAAATTTATAAGCAGGATCTATCTTTTATGGTGAAAAGGAACTCTAATACAATTTCAACTAAATAGATATTCAATTTTATGTAAAATTTGAATTATTCAGTGAAAGCTTTTCTTCATGTATGTTAGTGATAGTTGTTTTATCACATGAAGACTCTCTCCATGCAAGTGACATAAACTATTTTTCAAAGACGAAATATATCTGAAGATAATATCTCAAGATGTAAATAGGATTTTGTCAAATTTAAATGATATACAGGTAAAGAGGTTACTTCGATCTCGTGCCCACTGGAATAATTCTCAATAATAAATTCATTAAAAGTACTCTACCAACATGAATGCTCTCTTTGGATAACTTGATCAAAGCATCAACGTGTATCGTAATAGCTCTTTGAAAATATCTACCGAACTGGGATCAATTTATAACGTCATTAAATAAATTATTTCTACTATCATCGCTTATTTCAAACACTTCAGGGAAATTCAAAAGACGGAAAAGACAGACAAAAGGATGTCCTCAGTCAATATGAATCCTTATAAAACTTATCTAATATAAAACTCAATAATTAACAATAACCTTCAAATGCGATTGGAAAAATGTTCCTAGTATCGATGATTGATATCAAAACTTCTTAAAATGACAGTACAATTGAATTTTTCCGGTTCAATGGAGGAAGAGGAAAATTTTTTTTTTCAAATGTTTGATAGCATGTAAGATTTAAAATTCTGGCCCAAAATTAATCACAAACTTTTTGGTCAATGGTCAAAGTTTTAAATTAAATTGCAAGGACCACGTGTAGCGTGAAGTCACTACCTAATTTTGTCAAAACGCTTCGAAAAGATAGGTGTTTCATCTGCAAAAATAGAGAAAATTAGGAAGAATTTAAAACTTTAGAGTAAATAATCAGTCGAAAATGAACAAAACGCATTTGGAAGATAATATTACATAATCACGATTTTTACACTACATACGCTTAAATAGTAAAAATCCTAATAAAATATCAAAATAGATAACACGCACATATAAAAGAAATAAGTAAAACGGTTCAGACTAAAATACTTCTCCCATCACATGACATATCACATTTGTTTATGCCCATCCTACTACCCATTGTTCTACAGCTCTTAAGGAGTTTTATAATGCAAAAAAGAATAAAATATAATAAGGCTGACTTTAAAAACAACACGCAAATTAGATCGTGTAAGCGCTACAGCGTAAAGAGCAGTATGTGATTACGCGTCAGTTGCGTCTCTTTACAATAATCTAGTTAAGACTGCTATAATGTTTTCATTAATAATGCGTTATTAGTTACATTTGTACTGCTGTATACAAATAAATACACAGTTCAAACGCGCTTTTTTTTAAATCTCGACAGTCCTTATTGAATAAAGAATAAATATGACATCCAATACCACTGTATGAAAATTATGGTATGTGCGAGAATAGAAAATGCTGCTATAAATCTTATTAATTTTGAATTCCGATAAGTATATTAAAGAAGCCAACTTGGGGAAAACGTTCTTTTACAAAATTACTTTTGTACAAGTAATGTCAGTTTAAGGACGATGTGTATGAGGGACCACTATCTCACTGTCTAGAATATATTTATGCCTAAAACCTCAAATAGGATTCATTGCTTGATTAAAAATAAAAACTATTTCTAAAGTAGAAATATCTGAAAAGTAAAATGGAAATTATTGGAATACGGAGTGATACATTTTTCTGGTGGAAGAAGACACTGTGGTAACAAGTTATCGCATCGTTACCGCAATTATGAAATACCCGATAAAACTCACTTTAAATAATTATTTAAGGAGTGTAGAAGGGTGAAACGGCTTTGGAAAGTTTAGTTTAATGCATTCCACAATGGATATAGATTGTCATAATTGCTTTAACTTATACTTAGATAAATATTTACGCATGTTCTTACATAAAGTTACGTAACTAACGCTTCATGATTTGTTTTCCTATTGTTTCTTTCTTTCCATTTCAAAGTTAAACTATTACAATTTGTCAGTTCTTTCTGAAATTAAACAAGTCTACATCCTTATTGCAAAGATTATAGCTAAATTTTGTGTCTTTAGAAATATCAAATTATTCTGTTATTGGCTGATATTATCAAAAAATTGTAATGTGTAACTTTAAAAACAAATTAAAAATGTACCGCAACCGAATTACTCTATAAATTGTTGGAATTCAGACTGGAAGACGAATGAAAATCATCATCTACGTATATTTATTTCATTTTTAAATTTCGGCTTTTATTTTTTAAATAGCAAAAATCCTTATGCGATCCTTAAATATCCTTTATAGATTAAGTAATTATCCTGTGCGTTGTATTAACTTTATTTTTAAAGACATTTCATGCATTGCTATTATAATTTTTCATTTTAGGATAAAATCACCAGTCCCTAAAATGATTTAAATGTCCGAAAATATTTCGACACGTTAAACTTAGTTGAAAGGTAGGAAATCCTATTTTAGTCAGGTGGTAGCCTTCCATTTTCAGCTAATGCCGTGTGTTTAGCTTTTATCAAGCATAAAGGCAATGCATTGTCAGATAGATTTCCTTAATTGATCCTAACAAGCTCACACCACCTCGTTTTTTAGACCCACCCCAGGATGGCTTAACCTGTAACTGAAACGTGAAATCTAAAGTGAACATGATCGACATACTAACATGAGTATGAAGTGAGTTCATACTAACAGCGTAACGGAACCCAAATAACCAACCCAACAACTATCCCGTGCATGTAAGAAACTGATCTACTCCCAAGGAAAACTACTAAATCGATAGATTTTCTCTAGGAGAGGCAATGCTTATATAAATATCTAATAATGACACCAGAGAAAAGTGTAACATATCAAAGCACTGTTAATTATAGTTTCTTAGAGTTATGATGTATTGTATTTCATAACGCTAGAAAATAAACCATGCGCAGAAAAGACACTTATACTTCTAGGATATTTTTTGTAGCACGTTAACAAGTTAGTCAAAACTTGAAGATATTGCTTTCTTGTACTATACTAACAGTATGGTTAAATTCCTAAAAAGTATTCCACCAATCGAGTGTTTTACCTATTATAATGACTCAATGGTATAAAAGAACCTGCACATATATAGCTAAAAAACAATATTACAACACGTAATCCTTAATAGCCAAACTTGTAGACTGCCTTCTTGACTATAGCATGAGTGTACACGAGAATGAGTACATTTCAAATCGTGATTATTCAAAAACTTCAGCGGAATTCAATAGGAAAAAGTAGTCTCAACGAGATGGGAAAATCTGCGCATATCACTGGAAAATAGTAAGAACTCGTAATCAACAATTGACTGAAAGATTTTTTGCAACACGTTTATATTCCCAATGACCAAACAGAGTACTATGACTAGATGCGTATGCACTTCAATATGAATGTATTACAGTATATACGAATACAATGTCTAAACCGGATAGAAAATCCTGTACATATCGCTAAGAAACAGTATAAGCAGGCAATCAGCAATTGACTAATGGATTATACGTAGCACGTTTGCAACCTATACCACCCATGGCCAACCTTTCAGCTGCGTAATTGATAAAGTACGTGTACGCACGACTGTATAAGTATACTTCAGTATGTATTGAACAGCACGACAGTAAAAGAATATCGACAGTGCACAACATGTGAGTATTCAAAAACTGAACGGTCAGAAGGAGGAACAGGAGTAACAGAGTCTATTCATGTCTGAGAGCATCGTTGGTGCATCGGTTAGAATCGGTCAAGCGAGTGGTCGTCAATAAGATGTGTGTTTGTTTTTATCTCGCGATTTATTTCGGAGGAGGTACGAATCGCATCGTTGAGTACAATAGACCACGCGTAGCTAACGGACCTTGACCAAAGACTTTCCCAAAGGATGGTCAATCGATCCCTCTCTCTACTCTTCCCCCTCCATTTAATGTATTCATGGACGAATCCCTTCACCTAGATGCAATAAATAAAAAACTAACTTAAGTAAAATGAATCTAAGTAAAGGCGAATATATACTGCCGTGATAATCATCAAGGTGTTTTCTCCGAGTTTGCGGTTTTGATTGCATATATCAGTAACTGAAATGGATGAACAACACTCATTCTCACATTTATATCAATATGATCATTCACTGAGAGTGCTATAATTGTTTCTAGGGTTATAAGGGATCAGATATTTACGTGCCAAGAATGTTGCACCAAAGATCATAAAATTTGAGGTTAACGTCTTCTTGACAGAGACTGCAGCATAGAACTCACACAAATAATTGGAATGCATTAAAAAAAACATGACTTTTATGTAATTGAGAAGGTTGTATTCTATGTAACTCAACATAGATAAATTATAAATGCAATGTTTTTTAAGTTGCTTGATTTTCTCCGCTACATGTTCCTGAATAGAAACTTAAAACTTCTTAGATAAATTATTCATCTATCAAATTTTAGTTTTGGGTTATTCTTTGATTCAAATCTTAATTCGAGAGTTTTAAATTAGCTGTACAATTTTCCGAAGTTTAAAATACAATTTTTATTTATTTTAAAATGTTTCAATAAAATATATTATTGCTATGTGAGTCTTAGTTTTTGTACTCGACTATTACTTTTTGCTACCCGATAGTTATTTGGTAGGTAGATAATTGAATTAACGCCGCAATGGAATAAACACAACTGTCTATTGGAGAAGGTTTGGAAACAATCCCGAAGGGAAAGATCAGAGGACAACACCTCGTATTTTTGAACTACAGTCAGATGACGAGGTCAACACCTGAGAGAGTAATTTGGACTGAAGAGCCTCAAGGACATGGTTTTATGAAATAAATAACAGAGAGGTAAAAAACTTTTCTATCATTTTGAATATACGCACAGAAATATGTTTTTCACAAAAATATATTGACTGTAAATTTTTGCTTATGATATTTACATCGTAGGCATAATCCAGAATAGAATAATGGATAACTAAAGATGACGTATGAAATGAAAATCAATTTTCCATCCTGGCAATTTTGTGATTGAGTTATTTGGCAATGCGTTCTATCCTTAGAGTTGTCTGGTTGAGTTGGGATTTATGACGCATGTTTGGTCGCTTCAAACACAAGACCGACAAGATAAACTCTATCCTTAGGGATCCACCTCACATTTTCTGCCCTTATATCACTAAGATAATGGAGAACCGTATTTACAAAACTAAATTTTTCTCTAATAAAATGCTCTTAACACATCAAAAGTGGACTTAGTCAATTTATTCTGCTTGTCATCAAAACTTTGACACTAAGGCAATAATACACAACATAAGAAATTGGTGCTCTAGGTAAAATATTGAAGAGAGAATTCGTTTCAATAATACGAAATGCATCACAATAAAATCTTGAATTCTGGTTTCGAAAACCGAAATAACCACCAACCTCAAACCACCCCAAGTTACCCAAACAATGGTTATGCCACCGTACACATCCTCAACAAAAGCAACATCTAATCATCTTCAAGTCCCAAAACCCGAAAGAAGTAAAGTAAACCGACTTACCTACGCAGAAAAGAAATCCTCAAGTCTTGTAATCCTCTTTTTTTTGTCCGCAGCGGAAATCTCTTTGATAGTTCTTTCACACAAGAGCAGGGAAGGTAGTGTTAGTAATCCAAACCTCACCAGACACCCGAATCCTTCGACACCGGGACTTCTACTACGGACCAGTGGCTGCGACCCCTTCGGACGGCCGCCGCGGGACGCTCCGATTGGCCGTGACGTCGGCGCTTGGCCCCGCCTGCCACGCGATCCGCCCCCGCCGTCCCAGTCGCAGATTGGGCCGTTTCCCATTCTTTGTCTCCCTCCCTGCTGCTCCTTCGCTTAATCATGCCATTCGAATGATTGCAGATTCGATACCGTTAGATGGGTGTTCCTATCGGCATGAATTCCAAGACTAGGAATCGCTCGCTCTTTTGAAGGTTACGGGACGAGCAGTTTCATTTTCGTTTCCTTCTGTGCCAAAAATATTGATTTCGGTTATGGATTTAGTTTCGGATGCTGGGTAGAATCAGTTAAGTCAATGCATCATCTTTTTGGGGAATCACTTGAAAAGTCAACATCACCTCTTCAAACAGCTTTGAAGGTTGAGGAGCGAGAAGTTTAATTTTATTTTCCTTCTGTACCAAAAATATTGATTTCGGTTATGGATTTAGTTTTGGATGCTGGATAGAATCAGTTGCATTACTTCCTTTATTAAATAACGAATAACTAAAATCAGCAGCTTTGTTACAAAACACACATGAATCGACTCAAGTCAGTGCATCATTTCTGTGGGGAATCGCTTGAAAAGTCAACATTACCTCTTCAAACAGCTTTGAAGGTTGAGGTAATGGTAATGGTAATGGTAATTTTAGTTAACGTCGTACTAGAGCAACACAACGGGCTATTGACGACGGTCCGGGATCAGTCCCTTAAGGGAAAGATCCGAGGACAACACCTCGTAATTTTGAACCACGGTCAGATGACGAAGCAACACCTGAACTGGCACCCCACTCTCCAAACTTCCACGCCAACCCAACGTGAGGACTTTCGGCCACGACAGATTTAAGGTGCACCAGCCGCCTCTACACCATACGCTTACAAACATCCATGCCCGGACCCGGATTCGAACCAGGAACCTTCCGATCTAGAGGCTAACACCTTAACCACTATACCGGTTGGTCGGCTTGAAGGTTGAGGAGCGAGCAGTTTAATTGTATTTTCATTATATACCAAAAATATTGTTTTAGGTTATGGATTTAGTTTCGGGATGCTGGGTAGAATCAGTTGCATTACTTCCTTTATTAAATAACGAATAACTAAAATCAGCAGCTTTGTTACAAAACACCCATGAACCGACTCAAGTCAATGCACCATCTTCGTAATGAATCGCTTGCAAAATAAATTTCACCTCTTCCAACAGCTTTGAAGGTTGAGGAGCGAGCAGTTTAATTTTATTTTTCTTCTGTACCAAAAAATATTGATTTCTGCAATTTATTCAGTTTTGAAGAGCTGAGAAGATTCAGTTTCATCGCTTTGGGTCTTCCTTTACCGAATCACGAACAATCAAAATTAGTCGCCTTATCATCAAATCCCCAGGAACTGTTTCAAATGAATGCAATATCTTGGTAGAATCGCTTGTAAAGTCAAACCTAGTAGTCAGCGCTATTACGCCTAGCCTTAGTAGGTCGCTCTACTGAATGTTCCGATACGAACAATTTTATTTTCGTTTCCCTATGTACGAATATATTGATTGATGCTATGTGTTTAGCTTTGGATGCAGGGTTCATTTAGTTTCATGCGACCGTGCTTTCTTTATTTAAATTACCAATAACTAAAACCAACCACTTTATCATCAAATCCCCAGGTACATTGGTCGGAAATTTAATTTACACATACACCGAAAAAACACAATGTGCCATTGGCGACGTTACGGGATCGATACCGAAGGGAAGGATCCGATAAGAACACCTTGTAATTTTAAGCCACTGTCAGATGACGATCAAATCCTCAAGAACTGGTTTAAGTCAACACAATATCTTTTCATAATCGCATGTATAGTAAGACTAATGAACCGCTCTATTGAAGGTTAGTTTCACTTTCGTTTCTGTCTATACGAAAAATATTGATTTCTGTCGTAGATTTAGATTAGGATGCTGAGTAGATTGACTTCCACCCCCTACGAGCCTTCCTTCATTAAATAACCTATAACTTAAATCAGTGTCTTGTTATCAAATCCCTAGGAACTGATTTAAATCAATGCAATATCTTTGTAGAATCGCCTGAAAAGTCATTACCACCGCTAATGAGTCGATATATTTAAGGCCCGGTGCACACATCCGATTTTTCAACGCGCGGTGCCGCTGCGGCAAAGCAAGTACGGTCTGAGATAAATTAGATCCAATGGAGTAGTCACATATACCTCCGGCGCGGCAGCGGCGACGCGCGTCCAACTTGCGCGCAATTTGTTCCGCGGTTCCCCCACAACGCCGCAGCTCGCCGCACACACATCTCTGGTCTCAAGTATCTTGTTTTCACAAATAAATGGAATATAAACATTAATTAATAAATAGTTGTATCCTGCAACGTCTATTTTGTTTTTGTTTTAAAATATACTTTTATTACACCAAGTAAGCGAAATAAACACGTTTTCTTCGATAGAATATTTTTCGTAAATGGCGCGAAGTGAGTACTTTCGTTACTTTGCGGTTATGTGTGCATAATTGGGCTTCGGTGCCGCAGCGGCTGCTTGAAAAACCGGATGTGTGCACCGGGCCTAAGGTTACAAGGATACGAAGATCCGTTTCTTTTTGAACCAACAACATTGATTTCTATTATAAATAC
Organism: Metellina segmentata; assembly: GCA_947359465.1. Taxonomy (NCBI): domain Eukaryota; kingdom Metazoa; phylum Arthropoda; class Arachnida; order Araneae; family Tetragnathidae; genus Metellina; species Metellina segmentata. Next base: position 60,385,666 of record OX375875.1, read on the forward strand.
AGTTTCGTAAGCTGGGTAGATTCGGTTCTTCTTCCATTGTAGTGACTTCATATAATCCTATTGCAATCATCAATAAAAAAAATCAGACTTTTGTTATCTAGTCAAAATGCACTATCCTTGTAAAATCGCCGGTAAATAAAGTTTAAGTTTCCGCTTGTAAAAATTTAAAATTCTTAATGGTATCGTCTAGTAACAGCTTCTCGTTTTACTATCAAAAACCCCAAATCCAATGATTTCAATTTTTGTGGTTTTAACATTAGTTATTACAAATATGCTTCTTGGACTGGAGCTAAAAACTTCTTGAACTAAAGCTCTGAAGCTAAATCACTTATAAAGTCATATGATATGTGCCAAAGCAATGATATGTGACCACCAAACTGAAAGGAAAGTTCGGCTCGCTCAGCACGATGCCAATTATTTACGCCTAACATTGGTCACCACAAATTTTATTACCCATCTTTATTGTTGTAAGTACTGTAATGATTAAACTTTTTGAACAGAAAACATAAGAGACGCATTGCACTATAAAAATCTTCCACCTTTCTTAGGTGGGGTGGGGGGCTTTATGTTTGATGCAATTACTTTCCTTGATAGACTTTTAGTGAGTTTTAATAATTTTCTTCAACACAATTCAAGGTCTTCAAGTGCCGAACTGAATGGTGCTTAAAAGAGAAGGGGAGGGGTGATGATATCAAGCGTCTTAAAGTCCGTTTACTATTCACCTTGAAGAGGGGGTGCGGCGAACCATCGGCACCGCGCCGATCCTAAGAAAGGAAGCATGCCAAGTCACCGCAACTGCTTGTTGATGCTTAAAAATAGTTTCCACATCTTGTGGAGATTGGGTCCAGTCCTCGCATGTATGGATTCATTAAGGAAATATATTGAACATTCATAATTTTCACATTTTATTGAACGTTCGTGAATTTTTGTGGTGAGAAACAACCTAAATTTTTATTTAATAATTGCTTTCATTCTTCTAGAGCTCTTGTTCTGTGAAATTCATTTTCAAAACTATCTGCTTATGTTTAAAAAGATATCCAAAATCACCCACAAGTTTAATGTTAGCCATGGTTTGCATCATTCAGAGTAGAGGCTACATATTAAATTAACGTACCACAAGCGTCGTTATTTATAGCTCATAAACATTTCCACAGTGGTAACTACCTTATTGTAAATGAGCACAATAGATAGCACCTCACAAATTCATCGTGCTGCGTGGACGTGAAGCTCGTTATCGGTTCTGACACCTTTTGGCAGGTACAAAGCTGTCGACACACATCCCTATCAATTGCGCAGAACCGTGAACTGGAACTCCTAATAAAAGGTAATGCAAAAGCTTATTTCCATTCCCGTTTTAATTTAGAAAAATGATTGAGGATTACTCACTTAGACAGCTGCCGTGTACTTCATCAGAGAAAATTAGCTGTTCTGTTCGACATGACTCAGTTGTTGGGACGTGTTTGCTGTTCTGTGTACTTATTTCCCAACAATGAAATGAGTGCTTGTACACATACTTAAGAGGAACAGTGCCTTGAACTGGGATCTTATAACATGATTAGGTTGGGGAGGGGGGTAGACATCTCGAATCTTTGAAGACCACTATGCAGAAAAAAAATAATTTAAGGAGAAGACATTATGTGTGGGAAAAGACTATCACACTTTATATCAACAAACTTCATCCGATGTGACGCAAGTACGACACCGGTGTGCCTTAAAAATGGTGGAAAGACTTAAATTGTGTAAGATCTCTTATTCCTTTTCGACGGTTTCGTTTTGTATTCTCGAATAATTTCAAGCAATACTCGTATTTTTACTAACCGTATAAATAATTTTGAGTGTTATTTTTTTATTTCAAAGTATCATCAATAAATTGTTTCAAAATTTTTAAAAATTCATTTTAGAGTCAAAAAGGTAGGTAATTTCAAAAATCATTTTTTTTTTGCAAAACCCCTCAAAGTTATACCTATTTTATGACAGATTGGAAAAATATATTGTTGTGCCCCAGGATTTTAGATATTATCTAAAGTGTGCCATGAGATAAAAAAGTTAAAAAACGCTGCCTTGTTTTTCGCACAGAACAAAAGTTAAAGTTTTATGGAGTGGAGAACCCTTTTATTTCTCACCCCATCTAGAGCGCTCCTAATCATCAGAATATAAATGTGAGAATGAAATTTACATACCTGCAGATTTAACACGTATATAGAATAATATTTATTACCTAGCCTTAACCACTTCAAGGAGATGGGACATCATGTGACTCACTGCTTCTGAGAGGGGATGAAATTTAAAAATTGCAAATAATACAGCCATTCGTGTAAAAATTGAAATTCTAAAATTATAAAAGATAGCTAGGCATTTAAACTTATAAAAAATTGATTAAAGAGAGAGAGAGCGAGCGAGAGAGAGAGAGAGAGAGAGAACCTCTTTATTTTCCTAGAAAGGTTTTCAAAAACCTTAATTTTACGTTTAAAATCAATGGATTGCGAATATTTTGAAGTGATTCATACCAGCTTATGTTGCTACTTCCATACTACTTGTAACTCAATACCAAGCTTATACCATAAGAGAAGGGTTAGAAGATACTTCAATATGTCGGAACTGTCATTCGGTATTTATTCTGAATTGTAATCGCTTATTCAATATTGTTCGTCTATCATTCAATATTGTAATCGTTTATTCAATATTGTTCGTCGATTATTCAATATTGTAATCGCATATTCAATATTGTTCGTCGATTATTCAATATTGTTCAAGTCGATGATTATCGAGTCACTCAAAATTCTGTGTAAGACCAAGTAAAAAATTGTTGCCTAGGGATTTGTCTGAAAAATTCAAATTGTTACCACGAAAATATTAATGGTATAGTGATGCAGTAATGACTTTAGAATGTATCGTTAAAACGTTCCATTCATTTTAGTGTATTTTAGAGTCAATCTAGTAGTTTGTATTAAGTTTCAATCTGGATTGCTTGAATTCTCTGAAGAAAGAATTGATTGCAAATCACAATGGTTTTACCTGGATGCTTCATTTAATTTCCTTAAAGAATCCGGTTATTGTTGATTTATCGTTCAAAACTAGGTTTTTCTCAGTGTTTTCTTGGAACTCCCTTTTCAAAACCTTTTTTCAACCCCCAACGGAATTTTCTCTAAACATTGCTTTCTAAAAGGCCCAGCTCCTTTGAATATCCTATTTGTTTTATCGCTTCTACTCTTCACCTTTAAAAAGAGTTAGAGCGTTTGTACACACACCGATAATTATCGGATGTCGGAGACCTAATTATCGGAATGGCTGTGGTCAGGCATAGTTTCTTGTTCATTGCGTCCGATTTTTATCGGAGATCTGCGACATTTTTGTTTGAACGTGATCAAATTGTATTAAACGATTTTATTCTACGTTTTTAGCAGCTTCGTTAAAATTATAGTTAAAGTGAATAAGCGTGTATTATTTAAAAAGAGAAAATAAATTGTTCTTTTGTACTAGATGTACTTGGCGAAAGCGTAGAAATTATAGACGCTTTTGGATTCATCTTCTTATAGCCGAATAATATGCGGAAGGTGCCTTTTATATAATGTTTTATGATATATAAGTTTATAACAAGTTTACAATATAAGTTTATAATAAGTTTGCAACATAAGTTTATAATAAGTTTGCAACATAAGTTTATAATATAAGTTTATAATAAGTTTATAATAAAAGTTATTAATAAGTTTACAATAAGTTTATAATAAAAGTTATTAATAAGTTTACTATTTAAGTTCATAATAAGTTTACAATATAAGCTTATAATAAGTTTACAATATAAGCTTATAATAAGTTTATAATATAAGTTTATAATAAGTTTACAACATAGGTTTATAATATGAATTTATAATAAGCTAAAACAATTTTATAATATAAGTTTATAATAAGTTTTTTATATTATAAGTTTCTAAGTTTTATAATATAAGTTTATAATAAGTTTTTTATATTATAAGTTTCTAAGTTTTATAATATAAGTTTATAATAAGTTTACAGTATAAGTTTAAATAAGTTTATAGTATAAGTAATATAAATTCTAACACACTAATTTTTGTATCGTATCAATAAGCGTGGGAAGCCATTTAATCCGTTTAAATACAGACGAATATGTAAACAACTGCAATTCTGGAATGCGATGCATATTTATCGGTCCGGTTTAGCAGACCGTCCGACAATTGAAACTGTCGGACAGCATTTTTGGCGGATTCGGTAACATCGGACGGTCGTGTGTAAAGTACCAATATAAAACAATATAATTTGAAAGTGTCCGACTCCGACATCCGCTGTTTACTATCGGTGTTTGTACAAACGCTCTCTGCAATTTAGAAATAGTGAAGTGGAACCAAAAAAAGGGGGCAGAAAGAGGGAAAGAGCAGAAAAAAAATTATAGTGGAAGAGTACTCTGCAGAGGCAATGTTTTGAGCAATCACTAAATTATAGTACTGTACGGTTTATTTATCATTCAAGATTTCCGGTGAATTTCAATGCTTGCCTGATTGGTTTGAAATAGTAGGTCAAGTAATCCGTGAAATGATAGTGGCTGTAATGCATATGCAATGCTTTTCTCCTATGGTAATTCTTTTTCATTTTTGTCTTGAATGATTGGCGTTGGTTTTTAAGAAACGCAAACCTTGCTTTTTTTATCAACTTCTCATTTTCGGTAAACACTGAAATATGCTAGACAGATCACATTCCTATTACATTTTATGGAAGCAAAGTTTTACTGGTGTTAATTTTTATTTATAATAAAATGAAATGACAAAAAAGTACATACCAGCCAAATTACCACGGTTTGACTATGAACGATTCCTTTATTTTCATCATATTCCCTTGTTGGATGTTGATTCCACATTTTTTTACGCTAAATCTATTTTGGCTCATTTCTATCTTTCCGATTATTCATTTTCTTCTGTATTCAGAATGTCGAAGAATTTTTTTAGAGTGGTGAGCTCGTCCGTGTAGTTTCAGTCATATTATACAGCCAGCTTCATAACTCAAATCAAAAATTTCAACTAAGCGGAAAAATTGAGGAAAGAATCTCGTAACGGTGGACGATTTTTATATTGTTTACTAGCAGTATTAGGCCCGGTGCATACATCAGGTTTTTCGACGTGCGGCGCCAATGCGGCCTCGCAAGTGCGGTCTGAGGTACATTAGATCCAATGGAGTAATGCACACATGCTTCTGGCGCCGCTGCGGTGACGCACGTTCAACTTGCGTGCAATGTGTACCGCAGTTCCCCACGGCGCCGCACTCGCTTCTCCGTTCTGAAGTACGTTGTTTTCATAGACAAATGGAATATAAATAATAATTAATAAATGATTGTATCTTGTAACGACTATTTTTTTTCAAAATATACTCTTTTTTTACACCATGTAAGCGAAATAAACACGTTTTCTTCGATAGAATATTTATCGCAAATGGCGCGAAATGAGTACTTGTGTCATTTCACTATGATGTGTGCGTAGTTGGGCTTCGATGCCGCAACGGCGCCGCACGTTGAAAAATCGGATGTGTGCACCAGGCCTCACCCGGCGTTCTTCGGGCTGAATTGGTTAAACGTTGTTGAAAAAAATTAGACTAATCAATTTTCTATCACAGAAAAATGTAAACATTTAAGTGTGTCACCGGTCATTTTAAAATAAGCAGTTACACTCTTTACTTTAAAAAATATTTGTTTTGTATAGTTTATTTATTTTTATGAAACAGAATTCTACGAACGATTACTTATTCAACCAAAGGAAAATTGATCGAAATATGCATATACCACCAAGAAATTACCAATGTCTAGTGGTAATTTGCTGAAAATAATAAAAATTTATTAAATATAACTCTTAAATAATGTATCTGCAATATGTAAAATACTGGAACACGTAAACACAAACAGAAACAAATTTCCAATCATTGGAGAAAAAAAATGCTGAATTCTGAGAAACGAAAGATATGAGCAAGCGGGTCAAGTTTATATTTCCTGAGTATAATATTCTAAAATAGAGCAATTCGGGGGTGAAAAAAAAAAGCTTGACAAATATCATTAAAGACAATAATGATTTATTTACAAAATATAACATATATTTAAAAAACTTAGAAATGCTCAAATATGACTGCAACCATTTCGCTGTCTTAAATCAAATACACAAATACGAAATTCTGAATCGAATTTATAAAATAAAACATTACATTTGGCGTTCGCAGATATCAAATAGCAAAATTACGCTATATTTATCAATGAGTTTTTTTTTGTATCGGCTTTTTATGAATATAACATTAAATATTTTAAATATCGTATTTCATTAATCAGATATTCGCTCAAACATAAATATTAGAATTTAATTTGGCATGGAAAAAAATTGTTTTTAGAACAAAACTCTGATAAAACAATTTTATTGGAAAAGTTATTTTTCCGTTAATGTTGGTAAAACAAAATGTCGCCAACTGTGCCTTATATACAGGAGCTTTTTATACATGGAGCTGCTTGATGTTTCTAAAATTACACGGAATAGATTGCCGCTTTAATGAAACTTCTATTCAGCTCTCAAAGGCAATGATAAATCTGGAAGACATAAAACAGTATAGAAAAGAAAATATCAGAGCAAACGCGAAAATAAGTCAAGAAACACACAAAAAAAATACTGATTTGCCTTTGAACAAATGAATGAGATACAATTAAAGTGAACGTTTAGATGCTAGTTGAGATAATACGACTAAGGTCTGCACTTTTGGCAGTGCAGTCTTTTGAAATATGAACTAACACCAGCACGAAGTTTCAAATGTTGCTTTATATTTTTTATTTATTTGATTTGGTTATAAGGTACGAAATACAGGCACATATAGATGGTTAGATTCATTACAAATTAATTTAATATGTAACAAATATGAGTGTATCTATCTCCCCCCCTCTCTCTCTGTGCTGTCAATAGACAAAATTATTTAGAAACTTTTGCGCAGATGCAATGCTTTCGTCTTTTATACATCATAAGTAATAATTTCATAATCTATATATATAATTCTCTTACGTGGCACGCAAAAAAGATGTTATTTGTAATCGCGTTTTGGCAACACTGTACGATTGTTTGCTTATCGCGAAGTCTCGCGCATCGATTGAATTTATAGCGTTATCGGATGAAATTTTATTGAAAAAAAAAGAAAATTTTAATGAGTTGTTGCAGTTAGTTTATAATCGAAATCAAAGAAAGCGGAGGATCATTTCAGGGCCATTTAAAAAACGGTCCTTTTCAGGGCCAACAATTATAGTTCAACAGCTTGCACTACAACTTTCGGCAACAAACTCAATGAAAAAGTGTGGGTCGTTTGAGTGCTGGGAAAATGTACACACAAACAACATGCTGGGTATTCAATTTCCAAAGCAACGCTCACATTTCGAGTCAAAATTTGCACAAAGTTTTCATTTGAATTCTGATTTTATAGATACTGTATATATTTTTTCTGTAATACAGCAAATTTAGATTTGAAAAACATTTTTTTGGTAACATATTTTGTAAACAATCCCTTCTGCTAGGACACATGTCTTCATTGAGGCGTGCGAAGCGAGCATAGGTTCGCGCAGCGAACCAATGAGGATTGCGAAGCAATCCTCCGGGGGTTGGCGAGCGTTAGCGAGCAGGGGGCAGGCCCCCTAGTTCGTTTATATTATTGTTAGCTGTAAAAATTAACACCCGCATTTAAACATATTGATGTCGTTTATCATCACAAAAGTGTTACGGAGCTTTATTATTTGATTTCATAAAAATCTAGGTTTCGAATCGATGGTTATGGGTTGTGAGACAAAACTGTGAGAATCAACCACTTAAAATAATCAAATCTGTTGGAAAGGAAGTGATTTTATACAGCGGCGGTTGCTGTACTAAATAACGAATGCATTGTGCTAAAATGCAGACCCATTGGACTGTTTCAGGCTGTTCAGTGACAACAGACTCTTTCGTTAGATCACCATTGTCGAATCACAATCGTAAACAAACAACATTCTTCTATTCTGTCTCTGAGATCGCTTGACTACATCGAGTTGTTTCAAGTTCATGTGTGTCTGTGTCATGCAAGGCAGGGCGATCTGTTCTAGTGCGGGGAAAGTAACGCGAAAAGGGTGTCGATGTAACGGCATGGTCCGGTTACCACCTGCGCCCACCCTTGCGACAGGTGGTGAGTGTGGTAACGGAAACTCCAGCGCCTCACGCCAACTCGTCTCCGCCGTTGCTCGTTACACACACTCTTCCTTTTCTTTTTCTTTCCCTTCTGGAAAGTCGATATCATTAGAGATACCGACAGTGATACTATCAGGATATTCACCAATTAAAAATCGTTTTTAATTGTTTGGGGGTTGGAATCCAACTAGCATCGGATGTACCATCCATATTCAATGGCTGGCTACTTAGGAGAAGTTCTGTTGTGTACAGATATTTGTAAACTCTTATTCACGGTAGTGCAGTCAAGGATGGATTATATGTGTCACCCCCCATCGATCAATAGTTTTTAACAAAATTAGTAAAATTGGATGGTAATGGTAATTTTAGTTAACGTCGTACTAGAGCAACACAACGGGCTATTGACGACGGTCCGGGATCAGTCCCTTAAGGGAAAGATCCGGGACAACACCTCGTAATTTTGAACCACGGTCAGATGACGAAGCAACACCAGAGCTGGCACCCCACTCTCCAAACTGCCTACCTAACGTGAGGACTTTCGGTCACGACAGATTTAAGGTGCACCAGCCGCCTCTACACCATACGCTTACAAACATCCATGCCCGGACCCGGATTCGAACCAGGAACCTTCCGATCTAGAGGCTAACACCTTAACCACTATACCGGTTGGTCGGCTAGTAAAATTGGAAAGTTTTCATTGAAAACCAGACTAATCTACTTAAAACTTCAAATAATGGCCACCTTCTAATGAAGAAATCAATGTTACTAAATGTCCCAGAAAAGTATTACACACGAATTTGGACAAATCTCTTCATCAGAAGCGGTGAAGAAACGTAGTTTGAGTCAATAATCCTTCGATAATATTCGCAAAAAATTACCTTTTAAGAAACTTTCTTCACCAAATGTTATTTAGAGAACTATCAATAAACCCACTTTATCTGAAGGATCATTAGTTTACTCCTTGATATTTTCACTGACTGGAAAAAATACTAGTAATTTTATAACTAGAATGATTGAATTTTTTTTTAAACTTTTTTCTTTTGTTATGTTTTGATCGAGAATTTTTATACGTCAGTTTTGTTCAATATAATTTCAGTTTTGCGTGTGTGATGTGTTTATGTAATACAATTGTATTATTATTTTTATTTATTTATTGTACTGCACTTTTGATCTTATTCCGCAGTTTCACCGAAAGTGGATTATTTTTACTTTTGAACGAATACTCTTTAACTTATGCTTATACTGATCTATAGTGTAATTTTTCTTCGATATGTATAAATAAATACTTATTTATATTTATTTATTTGTAGAAACTAAAGCTATATATATCCACATAAGTCAGTCGATTAGCTCGTTTCAATGTCTATTTTAAAAAAATTACAAACATGTATGCGTATTATTTTATTGACAAAATTTTTTATTACTTATACTCTTATTGATTCAAAATCTTCAAGTATCAGGTCATTTTGTATGATTTTTAATTACCGAGTAAAATAGTGTCAGGCATTCACATGGGGCACCCGGGTCATTTCCATTTTTGTCGATTGAAGTCTAAAAGGGAATAAGAGAGAAGAATCCGGGTACAATCATATCAAAAGCTGGAAAGTACTTTTTTGAACCAGAATGAGATTATGTATGAGAAACTTACAGATATTTCAGAGTTCATCGTGAAGACGAATTTTAGCTACATGAAACACAATAGACATAAACAGACATGAGTTGGTCTATAATCCCCTTGTATTATATGAACATAATAATTTCGCCACAGTATCCCCATCATTCATTTGAAAAAGCATGCTTTTGCCCTGTCACTTAACAGGATTGAATTTTTGTGTAACCTTTATCAAGTGATTAGTTCTAAGCGCAAATTTTATCACCATCGAATAGTAGAACAAATTTATTTATTTTAGATAGGTCCCCAGAATATTTGACATCTCTGCTGCTAAAGCTAGAATAGACGATATCGTTTCTCAAACGTAACTACACAGATTCCACCTTGCTCTCTGATTCAGATAATTGTCTTGTTTACCTCAAGAAGAGATATTCAAGAGAACGTTTTGTTCTTCATTGGTTGGTAGGTAAGTGGGTACTTTGATTAACGTCGCACTGGAGCAACACAGCGGGTTATTGGACTTCTTCGGTATTGGAGATAACTGTTTAAGGAAAATATTTTAACTGGTCTATAAGAGTATCTAATTTACAATCCATTGTCATGTTTATAATCATCTTTTTATGTCTAATGTGTTGCATGTTTACAGAAATCATCGTGATATCGGTGCCAATGCACCTTAATAATGAACCAAAATGTAATATATTATTATTACTTTAAAACAAATTGTGAATCTTTACTCATCTCAAATAATTCAAGAAGGTACTTTGAGTATTATCTTCTGAATAATCTAGGCCCCTAGGAATTGGTATTCCTTGTTTCTGATTCAAAGACGATACAACCAAACGTTGGTTCGTGAGTGACCCAATATATCTGACTACATAACAACATGACCAATCATTCTAGTGGTTAGGGCGTTGGTTTCTGGATCGAAAGGATCCTGATTCGAATTAAGGATAGGGATTGGATCCGTTTGATATGAATGTGTGGCCTCTCTATAAACGTGATGTACCTCGAATGTGTACTATGTATGAGAGGTGTAACTTGAACTCACCCTCTAGGTGACTCAAGGTAAGGTATATCTGCCATTATAGTATTATAAAAAGTAATCTTCAATTGGGTGGGCATTAGAAAATTTTTTTTCATACAAATATTACAATACATTTTAAAAATGTAATGTATTCCTTATGTTTCGGCGACGCCCGAATATATAGAAATAGTAAGAGTTTTTGATGAATCCGGATCCTTAGGAAATGCGCCCATGCTCTGAGCATCGCCTCCGTTTGAGCCACAGGCTAACTACGGCTCACAATTACCTTTAAGAAAAGAGAGTAGCGGAATCTATTGTACCAATTCCGCCCACCAATCGCGCTCTGTCTTCATCACAATCACCATCAGCTTTGTTATCAGACTTTTACAACACCCGCGTCGAAATAATTTAACTGGTCTATGGGAGTGTTATAGAGAGTAATCTTCTCTCTCAATTGGGTAAGCATAAAAAAAAAATTTCATAAAAATATTACAATACATTTTTAAAATGTAATGTATTCCTTATGTCTCGAAGCCCAAATATATAGAAATAGTAAGAGTTTCTGATGAATCCGGATCCTTAGGAAATGCGCCCATGCTCTGAGCATCGCCTCCGTTTGAGCCACAGGCTAACTACGGCTCACAGTTACCTTTGAAAAAAGAGAGTAGCGGAATCTATTGTACCAATTCCACCCACCAATCGCGCACTGTCTTCATCACAATCACCATCAGCTTTGTTATCAGGCTTTTCCAACTCCCGCGTCGAAATAAGCGCAATTGACCCCTCAGCGTTTAATGGCCATGACCGTCCCCATTCGCCTTGAAATGGTGTTTTGTGTTGGGGCTCTCGTTAAAACAACGGTTCACCCAGGCCCGGTGAGGCGCGTGTCGGGTAAATACCGTTGCTAGCCCGGGGCCATGCTCCGTGACGGCGGAAAAAAAAAAGGTACGTACATACAATATATATTATGAACGCACGCTAGGCTAGCTTCCGTCGCCTCTGGCAACACCACCTTGCGGGAGGCCCCTCTTCGACCCTTGACCCGCTTTCTATTAATACTCTTACTTTTAAGACCACTAACACCAATTTCTTAATGTGGTGGAGGGCTCCTTCTCGTATTACTGAGGCGTCTTCTTTTTTTTAAGTAAGTAAAGTTTGGTGATAATTTATTGCTTTCGGCTGCTGTTGCTACCTTTGCTCTTACCTTCCATTGAAGCAAGGAAAAATTGAAACGGGAAGAAGAATGTAGCGTTGGATTTCCTGTGTTCAAGAACAATGCCGAACACGGAGGTGGATGTAGACTTTTTAGGGGGCCAGTGATGCCCCCGAAGTGATTGATGAGCTTCGAGTCACCCCATAACGAAAAAGGATGATAATGTTCATCGACTTAATAGCATCGTCAATTGAAGTTTGGTAAATTTGCTAAAAAACTCTTTCCCAATCTCTGATTAAAGACACTAACATGGCGTAGCATTGATAATTGGAAATATCGAGACCTTTGTTGTTGTTGAGACTGTTTGTTTGAGATTGTTGCTACCCTTGCTCTTACTTTCCATTAAAACGAAGAAAAATTGAAACGGGAAGAGCTCTCTAGCGCTAAACGATACGCCACACAATACTATAAAAGGAAAGCGTCTGTTGGAAATGCCATTCAAGGCTCTATCGCTCAAGTTGGTAATTAGGTAAAGGGGAGAAGGGCCTGACATGCAGGTGAAATAGCCGTTCCTGGAGACGATTGAAAAAATCTAATAGCCGCAGCGTAAAGGTTAAGAGCATTAAAACGAGAGTTTACAGCAACAAAGAGATTTAATATCCTTCCTTCTATCATAATCATCCCCATGTGAGGAGCTCAGAGACGAGCTGCTGTGGATCAGACATGAATTGCCCGTGGATCTACAATTAGACTAAAAGTTTTGCATAATAATTTCTTTAATAAAATAATAGTTGAAACTTAATTATGGCTTGTCTTTAAACATGATATGTATTCGTTTAAAAATAAATCATAGTTCCCCAAATATTTTCCGTAAGCTGGGACATGAAATGAGTCTTCCATTAATGAAACGGGTTGCAACCCTTTTTCATATCAACCTCTAACTACCTGTTTACTCGGCAACGTTGAAGTTGAGAATTGTATACTCCCGATAATCGTTGACCTGGCAGCCTGTTTTGCTTTTCCCTTTATACTTAGGTTTTACTAAAGCGTTTTTACAAGTCAGTGATTGCTTTTTTCAGACTCGATGTAGTAAATTAAAACAATGTCTTAAAAACACTTTATCATATCTACTTGGCTCTATTCAAAACCTATTAGGCTGAATACTAAAATGTGGCAAGTGCCTTGAAATCAGTAAAACTGATAAGTATGAATTTCTGATGAACTCTGTCAGTACATAAAACACAAGGAATGCTGCATCAGGGATAAAACATGCAGTTGTAATCTGCTTCTGGAGAAGTAACTCCAGGAAAGTGACAGCGGAGAATGGTGTTGTGACATTTATGATTCAAGTGACATTTATGACAATATTTACTATCATAAAACTTATCATGTGATTATTAGTTGCATACTAAGAGACAGTTTAGGACCGACAGCTGTCACGAATGAGGAAAACGTGGATCGCAATAAAAGACAATAAACATGTCACAGACGCATTGAAGAAGCGACTGGTTATTTTAATATTCGAACGCATAAGTAACCCCTTTCTATATATACATCATGCTTGAAGACTTAAGACATCAATAATCTTCAAATATATCTTTTTATTAAAGAAATTAGTTCTACAGTCTCGTGTCGAGAGAGCTGAAATGATGAGTCAAGGCCAGAGAAACCAATTAAAGAACACGGAATGTATACCAATTCGCTATACTTAAAATGTTGTAACTCAAAACTTCCCAGTTCATTCTCAGAACCTATTAATGCCCAGAAGCTCCTACATGAGCTTTTCTACTCAATTAAACTTCGAATTACTCAGTTTTGTCTGAACGCGATGTTCTGCTGCTTGGGTTCTAGACCCCGATTTAAAAGGACGGTTTGATCAAACGGATGTATTGAAAATTCGTCTGATCGTAATTGGGTTGCGCCAATGCCTCCTATAACAATTTGTTATAGGAAGCATTGGATGCTCGCGCTTTCCCCTTTAAAAATAAATGTTCACTTCATTATTACTGTCAGAAACTTGAATTATGCTTCACCCAGTGAATAGAAATTGAATTGGTTCAAGACCAAAATTGTTGAAATACCTACCAACCACTCAAAGTTCTAAGAGCAGACCGCAGACCACACAATTACATCACTTCCACGCTTAACCTCCCCATCGTACACCACAATATCAATAACACGGTAAATCACAGCGAAAAGTGATTTAAAGCGACCTAAAAAAAACCCCGGTAAATTGAAAAGTGAAGCGCAACAGTGTTCGGCTCCCAAATTGCGGGAAGTGAAGTACCTAGGCGTCGCCCCGACCCGAACTTCTCACCTCTCTAATCATCGTGACTTCCGAAGATGTCTTCAGTCTCTGGCGCAAGATTTACTCACGGCGGCCGCCTCAGTGAAAACTAAATTACATACGCTGTTGCGGTTTGGTTAATGACTGCTACTTATTTGAGCGACGGCCGATGCCTGCCCGGCCACCGTGGGAGGCCGATCCTCCTCTCCCCTTCCCGATCTCGTTTAATAGTCGCCACCTTCTCAGCTCCTAATTTTTTTATCTGAACGCTCTCGTTGAAGACCCAAATGAGGTTGCGTTTGGGGAATGACATCTTTAGCATTTAAGTTTTGTTGTAGAATTATAAAATTACCTGAACATTTGCGAAGTATTTTTTTATTTTATTTAAACACCCCTTCAATCACACCGAGGGATGGAGGTTGCTGTCGTTACTCGGTGGGATGGTGCGGGCTTGATTCCTCCCTGAGTATACTTCTCTCTTCTGCGTCAGTAAAATTTGACTTGTGTGTGTATGTCCATTACTTGATATTGTCAGTCAGTCTTGTCTGGGGATATGCAGCGAAAAGTAACCTCCAAAAACTAGAAGCTATTCAGAATTATACTATCCGTCTTATCGTGGTTATCCCTGGTACTACAGAAACAATAAAATCCGTGAAGATCTAGAAATTACTGAACTTAAAAAATTCTTCAGTGAACTCGCTATAAAGTTATACGCAAAGCAAATCTCTCTCTCGCAAAAAAGACGTTATTTGTTATCGCGTTTTGACAACATTGTAAGATTGTTTGTTCACCACAAATCCTGGCGCCTCAATTGAATTTATAGCGTTATCGGATAAAATGTTATTTAAAAAAAATGAATTTTAGTCCAGCTGTTGCAGTTAATAGAAATCAGAGAAAGTGCTGGATCTTTTCAGGGCCATTTAAAAAACGGTCCTTTTCAGGGCCAACAATTATAGTTCAACAATACGATTGCACTACAACTTTTGACAACAAACTCAATGAAAAAGTGTGGGTGGCTCGAGTGTTGGGTTAAATGTACACACAAACAACATGCTGGGTATTTAATTTCCAAATCAGCGCTCACTTTTCGAGTCAAAATTTGCTCAAAGTTTTCATTTGAATTCTGATTTAAGAGGTTCTATATTTTTCTTTTCTGTAAAACAGCAAATTTAGATTTGAAAAATATTTTTTTGGAACATCATATTTTGTAAACAATCCCTTCTACTAGGACGCATGTCTTCATTGATGCGAGCGAAGAGAGCATAAGTTCGCATAGAGAACCAATGAGGATTGCGAAACAATCCTTCGGTGGTTGGCGAGTGTTAGGGAGCAGGGGGCGGGTCCCCTAGTAATAGATAATCCCGCAATTCAGTGTATCCCCAGATACGTACCTCGCAAACCACAGTACAGTAAACAGCCTAGGGTCATCCTAAATCTATATATATAATTAAGACGTTATTTGTTATCGCGTTTTTGGCAACATTGTGCGATTATTTGTTTATCACAAAGCCTCGCGCTTCAATTGAATTTATAGCGTCATCGGATGAAATTTTATTTAAAAAAAATGAATTTTAGTCGAGCTGTTGCAGTTAATAATAGAAATCAAAGAAAGCGGAGGATCTTTTCAGGGCCATTTAAAAAAAGGTCCTTTTCAGGGCCAACAATTATAGTTCAACAAGACGCTTGCACAACAGCTTTTGACGACAAACTCATTGAAAATGCGTGGGTGGCTAGAGTGCAGGAGTAAATGTATATACAAACAACATGTTGTGTATTCAATTTCCATATCAACAGTCACATTTCGAGTCAAAATTTGCTCAAAGTTTAAATTTTTATTCGGATTCAAGAGGTACTGTAAATATCTTGTCTGAAAAACATAAAAAAATTTGGATTTGAAAAATATTTTTTTGGAATATCATATTTTGTAAACAATTCCTTCTGCTAGGACACATATCTTCATTGATGCGAGCAAAGCGAACCAATGAGGATTGCGTAGTAATCCTCCGGGGGTTGGCGAGCGTTAGCGAGCAGGGGGCAGGCCCCCTAGTATTTAATAGTTTGCTTTTTTTTTTTCCATTTCCTTTTGTTTTTATTTTATTTTTACTCTCGCTTTAAATTAATCATCCTTGCATGTGCTATACAGCACTAACTGGACTCACCTATGACTCCGACTGAGTACCCATCCAGTCATCCTCATTGGTTCGCTAATTCAACACACGCCACCGTTTATTAGTTACGTCAAACTAAAATTCTGTTAAGTCTTAGTCAACCTTCAGAAGGAGATAGAAGGCCTTCGGCCTAAGTTCTCCGGAACACCCGTTATTTTCTATTGTCGATCGCAGCATGGCCAGTAATGTCCCTTTCTCCATAACTCCCCATAACGCAGTGGCTCAGTGAGCTTATCCAATGGTCCTTCAACTTATGAGTTGTAACCGGTGCAGGATTGATTACTCCCTGTCTATACTCTCTTCTGTGTCAGTAAAATTTAACTTGTGTCTATGTCAATTACTTGATATTGTCTGCCACAGCATGGTTTAGATAAGCCCCTTGCTCCATAACCCCCATCATGTAGTAGCTTATTCAATGGACTAGCCACGTACGAGTTGTAGGTGGCGTAGTTTCGATTCGTGTAACTCACCATGGGTGTATTTCTCTCTTCTGCATCAATAAAACTTTCCGTGTCAGTTTTCCATTACTTGCCGTCTTGTATTTGCACAGCTTGAGCCTCGAAAATTCATATATTAAATCTGAGTATTTTGATAAACCACCGCTGAGTTGCGCTGTGTCTTTTTTGATATCGAGATTCAACTTAGAACACGAGATTCAACTTAGTATGAGCGTAAAACGGGTTGCATAGAACTTGCTAACATTAGCTTAAAGAAGTAAATGAGTAATTTGGTCCTAGGAATATTAAAATTAACTTAAAAATGGTTTTATGGAACAATTAGGATCCATCTTTGAACAGTTAATTAGTAAATTACTTTTTTAGAAGAAACTTGGAATGGAAATTCATACGCACCTTTTACTCTCGTAATCAAACACAATAAATGTATTGTTCAATATGTTTAATCTCCAAAAAGATTTAAAAAAAATTGTGCTTCCGTAATTTTTATTTTTTATTATTTTTATTTTTCTGTGTGATTGTGTCAAGTTAATATGATTTGAGAAAATAAGTTTGCTATTGATAAATTATGGACTAAAAGGTTTGCACACACACACGTATTCACACTTATCCCCAATAAGAGTTTCTTACACAAATATGTTTCTCTTAAGCTACCCTTAAAATGATTTTATAAGTAACTCTTTTGTCACTCTTGTGTGTTAATTTTTTAATCTTCTAAATCCAACATTTAGATGGGGGGAAACTGTTTTTGTTAAATTTAAAACACTGCTTTTTTTTCATAGCTTTTACACTTAAGAATAAACATCCTGCAAGATTCATTATGCATGGTACTATTTCTCAATAATCTTTATGTCCATTCAGAACAAATATTTTTATTTAAATATCAAGTCTGAAATAGCAAACGCGTTTTTTTTTACAATTTGGTCTAACTGAACAGTACAAAACTTCGAAAGGTTCATTCGCACTAAAAGTTTATATCAGGCTTTTCATTATATTTGCAAGTAGAAACAATTTTAGGCATACAAACAGTTTGACACAACCAGTAGCCACTGAAAACACAATTGAAAACAAAATGAAACGAAACCCCCCAGCAGGTGTCAAATCAACAAAATCCTTCAACAGAGATGTCAAAGAACGACATCGTTTAAAACAATTACCTGCAGGTAATGTAGCATTTCCCCTCCTTTGTTTATTTGTCGAACAAGAAGAAAAATTGTTATTCTCAGTGGGGTCGTTGTTTACCCGGGTGGCTACCCGGGTGGTACTAAGGAAGTACTGTTGGAGAGGGAGGGATCACTCTCGTGGATGACCCTCGTTTAACTTGCCCTCTTCCGGCGAAATGGCATCTTTACACTTAGCTGCCGCTTCGCCAACTCAATTTCCATAATTGGGAAATTTATATTCCTCAGGAGAAATGTTTTACGTAATGAGGAATGAAAAGTTTTTTTTAGTTTGTCCAGTCTCGGTGTTTCTTTTAATGATACAATTTACAGATATCTTTCAGGTTAGTAGCCCTTGTGTAACAAAAAGCTATCGTAGAGTGGCAAACCAAACTGAATCCAGTATTAAGCAGCATTGTAATACTGTTAAGGTGAAGTGAGTGAAATGCTCTTAAAACCGCGTACTCACTATCGAGCTGTAACATGTAATGTAAGCTTCAGATGTGGATGGTATACCCATCTGCCTTGTAACCCCCAACCGAATTCACAACCTTTAGTACTCACAATGTATTAGCAGTACTCATTAGTGCCCTGTAACATTGAATGTAACTAGTTTCAGATGTAGATCGAACGTGCCCATTTGCAATGTTATACGCCACGTACAGAACAATCCAATCTTTAGTACTCACAATGTATTATCAGTACTCATTAGTGCCCTGTAACATTGAATGTAACAAGCTTCAGATGTAGATCGAACGTCCCCATTTGCAATGTTATACGTCACGTACGGTACAATCCAATCTTTAGTACTATCGAACTGTAACATGCAATGCAACCAACTTCAGACTTAGACGGTTGGTCCCCGGTGACCAATTACCTTATAACCACCAACCGAATTCACAACCTTTAGTATTCACAATGTATTAGTAATAGTCATTAGTGCCCTGTAACTAGCTTCAGATGTAGATCGAACATCCCCATTCTCAATGTTATACGCCACGTACAGAACAATCCAATCTTTAGTACTATCGAACCCCCCCCCCCCCTGTAACATATAATGCAACCAACTTCAGACTTAGACGGTTGGTCCCCGGTGGCATTGTAACACCTTGTGAACAGTCGAATCCACGGCCACCGGAGAGTACTCACGAACAGACGAATTCCGAAGGGAAAATGCTCGATATGAAACAAAGCAAACACTTCTTTCCAACATCCACTATCCTATTGGGAGACATATTGTATTTGTCTTCGAATCCAACAACTGATGGGATTATTTCATGCGTTACAAAGCTATTCCTTAGTATTTTAAGAAAACGTCCGAACAGCACAAGGGTGGCTACATTTCACTTCATTAGTAAGTTCATAATTTAGTATTTCACAACAATTTTCAATTTCTGAATGCTACATTCGAATTTCCTTTAGTTACGAAGTACTCAAAATCTTGAAACATATCAGTCTGCATAAATATTAAAAATAATATCTAAGCCGTAAAATGATGCAAGTGAAGAGCCTAGACGCGAGCTTCCCATTTTAACGCTTTACAATAGAATCAGAATGGGAGCCTAATCAACCTCAACTTTTCAACGAACTTTTCAACAACTTTCAACGTCAGTGAAGAATCGTCGCTTCTGACGGCTGGGCTCTGTGACTGTGCAACTATACCTGCCTCCATATATTGGATACAGAATAGAGACTTTACTCACATGGATTCGTATTTTGTTCACGCTTTTATTATCTACCGAAAACTAACTGATAGTTTTGTTTCGGGCACATTTTATTGTTGGTAGTTTTTTAGTATTTTATTCACGATTAGGAAGAAAATTCTATTTAATGGTGGCATAAAAGCTTTTAAGGTTTGATTTATCGCTCTACGTTAACTTTTTGTTAGACAACTGATAATTAGATCTGGAAATATAGGCGTATTCGAATCACTACGAACATCCCTGCCTGTGATGGGGTTCGAACACTAGCGTGTTGACCACAAACAACTACTTTCCAGGAAAACCTTTTTAGGGAAAAATTCAGTTAATTTTGTGTGTGAAAAAAATGAATATCAATTAAGGGCTTTCCTTTATTTACTTTTCACTGTAATATCTTTTTGTACAGTTCTTTTTATTTTAAACTACAAGCTACCAGTGTTGAATGTTTATTTATTGAAATATTTCCAATGCGTGTAGTGAAGAGATTAATTAATATACACTTTTCTTCATAACCAAAAGAAAATTTTAAAAGTAAGTTTGCCACATAAAATTAGTTTTGACAGAACGAACGTGACATTTATTTTGTTCTGATTTTCGATAATATTCGATTTTTGACACTTGAGAAGATATAAAAACTTAAGCGAAAAAATAGGTTAAGAGATTCCCACAAACTATTGAAGTGAAATGTATCTGAGACATTTGAGAGCTGTCATGATGATTGATGAAATGTTGTGTGTTTTAAGTGACTGCTTAGGTATTTTTTCCAGAGCAAGAGTATTGAACTTTCATGAAGAGAAGGAAATCATACAATAAAAGACGCTGGTTGTATGAATTGGATATAAGATTTAAATACCGTTTATTGGAAGTAAAAACGAATATGCACATTTTGATTTGTTTAATTAAGTACTTTCTCTTTACATTGCATATTTTTAAGTAATGCAATATTAATTATCCTTAAAAACTATTAAATTTACTCAAACAAATCACATTTAGGCGAAAAAGAGAAATTCATATTTAAGGACAAGAAAATATTTGGGTCTATTCCGTAATAATTTGGCGAATATCAAAAATGAGCATTAAGGAACTAAGCTACTGAAACTTTCTATACATTTCAGGGACTCACAATAAACAATCGAGATACGACAGTTGACCAACAGAAAATTTTTACTAGTTTTCTACAGACATTTTTGTATACACTCTAAGCCGAACAAATCGGAATACCCCGAAATACATTTTTGATCCAAATGAAACTTAACATGTGTACTGTACAGGAAGAGATATAGAAATGATCACAATATAAAATATTTAAGACTCTTTGTTAGTGTAGACTTACATCATAAGGTCATAAATTTGTAAGTTGTAGCCTTTCCTTCTGGTGGTAATGCATTATACATTTCGCAGCTGCGGCTCCTGATCTATTATATTCAGGTGGTTGTACAACTGACGGCCTATAATATCCCAGGCATGCTGAATGGAAGACTTATCTGGAGATCTTGGTGACCATGGAAGAGTTCCAACACTACGGAGACACTCCTGGGAGAGGCAAGCTGTGAGTATTTCAGTGTTACTGTGCTAATAAGTAGCCATTTGGATACATGACATCAGACAAAACAACAGGTTGTAGGAACCGCTGAACGCATTGCTTTGCTGTCCAACTATCTCGTTCCACAACTAGAGGAGACCACTTGACTAAATATGGTCACTGCGCCATAGATACTAAAACCAACCGACAAGGATGCGAAGTAATATATGACTATAGACCAGTGCTTCTTAAAGGGTGTGCTCCGGTGACATGCCTTTGTTCGCCCTATGAAATCCCAGAGAGATGTGACGGGATATAAAAATGAATTTATAGTCATATTGTTAAATATAGTACATTAGATCTTCATTTCAGCATTAAAATGTTCTATGGTGCAGATCATTATTACTATATTAAAGCATTGAAAATAGGCATTGCAGCAAAGAACAGTAGCAAGAAGGTTTATACAACTGTTTAAACTTGTTCAAACAGGGATGATTTGATGCGCAAGTGCAACTCTCAAGGTCGTTTTCCATTTATTTTGATATTTCTTTGAGTTTTGCCTCTTATTTCTTAACATTTCGTGTGGTGCTGTTTTTTGTAGGACTACAAGTGTGCTATAACTTCAAAAAGTTTGAGAACCACTGCTATAGAGTGAAAAAACGAATATTTCATTGAGCTTAATGTATTTTTATTGTGATTAAACGTTCGCGTTTCCATTTGCCTTTTCACCAATTTTGTACTTCTGAAATGTTTATCCCATACATATTTGAGAGAATGGGAAATGTTTAACAACCATACAGACGTACCTAAGACAGATCTCTGTAATGAGCTACCTCGAACGCAAACACATCAATCGATAAGAAACCCAGTCAATTGAGCTATGAACAAATCTAAACTGGAAGCGATAGGAGATAAAAAAAAAGAGCAAGAAAATCTGCCGATTTACCATGATAAGGGCGTACTGATCAGCGGAAAGAGTGGATAATAGCGGCAGTAAAACCAGTTCACGTCCATCGTCGCCGACAAGACAGACATGCTTTGGACTTCCCCCATGCTATTACGAGGGGAATAATTGTATTTTGATAGGGAACTGAGTACTCTAAAGAGTTTGGATGGCTATGCAAAGAGCGTGTTAGTGCTAACGTTCATAGGTTTAATGATAAAACGGTTGCATTTCGTTTTCAGTGCGTTTTTTTGATTTTTAAAAGAATTATACTGGTTTTGTGTGAATACATGTCTTTATATTTCATATAGCACTTCCTTAAATTGCAACGATACTTCAAATTTTCAACCGTGTGAATCTGTGAAGTTTTATTTTCAGCGTTATCAAAAGAAACTGTTGTCTAAAAAATTTCGAAAAGGGCTTATCAAATAAATTTTTACAAAAGTTATAGTTGTTGAAAGTGGTAATGGACTACTGTAGAAATTTTTTGTCTCTTTGACAGTTTGCAACTGGTCGTGTGAATTTTTTAATGAAGTTTTTTGCACTGTTACCTTTTATTTCTGTAATGGCATACAATGAAAGCTGTATCGATGACCGAAAGAAGCGGCTGGAAAATTGTAAGAAACTAATGGGTGAAAACCCACATGTGGTTTATGTATATGCGTGAAAGGTTTTATATTTCATTAGAATGAATCTGGTTCGATTGTATGAATTTATACCGGTTATTTTTCTAATGCCAGGTCAATTGAACATTTCCATCGTGGCTATACGAGGATATATTTGTGAACCACTTTGCGTGACCCTGTTGCACCAAGGGATTGAGTTCATGTTCCATCTTATATTCCTTCCACATATTCTAGGCTCAATCAATAGTGGTCAAACATTCATTCCAGTCAAATATCGTGTTTTAATCCAGATGTAAACAAGGAAACTTATCATCCAGAAGCATTCTCATTTATATTATATTGACAGAAGTGAATACATTTTTACTTTCCTTCAGCCGTCATCAGTTATTCAAATTTCTTTCAAAGATAATCGAATATTACTTTGGAGTAACAAGAATATTCCTAAAGTAAGCATCATCGTCCTTCAAAGGTTCTTATTGAAAGTATCATTTACATTATTAGCTCTCCTGCTATTAGTTCAACAGTTCTTCAAATTTTTTTGAACGACAGAACTAAAACATCTAACTATAGTGTCAGTGTTCATCCGCCGTATGTTGTTAAGAGACCTATAGATCACAGATCGGAGAATCTACAAGCGAGCCCATAAGAAATCGTACTCTGTGACATGCAACAGCTGCCTTCCGTGGAGGGAGCACCAGGGATAACAGAAATATTCTCATTGAGCACTACCTATTTTTTATCTCTAGACGACCGCAAGCACGCTCTTTGTTTTATTGTTTTAAAGTCCCTATTTAGTTTCAGTAATCTTATTATCCTTGAGGAATGATGAGTCACTAGTCTTAAGGGTCTTCATAGGACCAAAAGCCTCTTTTTTGGCCAAGCAATCGTCTTTTCATTTCCATAGATGCTACAATGTGCTGATACCCACGGAAAGGAAATATTTTATCTGTAAGGTCTTTTAACGTTAATCTACATTCCAAAACACGGAGAGGTTTACAATGGCTCATTCGTGGAAATGCCCGTAAAGCTGACTTGGAATCAGAGAGGACCTCATTAAACGCAGATATTAAAGTAGTGGTCAATGTGTATCTCCTGCTGTCTTGTGTTCAAAATTACTCATACATAGTTCTAGCTCAATTTTATCACTGTTAGCTTTAACTAAAACTGTTGGAATTCAGATTTCGTGTGTTACATTTGTTGTGCAACTCAACTTTTTGATTCAAACTTCTTTGTTCCTCCATTAAACGAAATGAAGTTGTTAAAGTGATTAATCTCACAGAAAACCACTGATTTTTCGAGAATTTTAATTCGATAGATGACTAATTTGTAAGCTGAAAGCTTAAATTGAAATTGTGAGAGTTGTTTTAAAAAATCAGATTAGTTTGTAATTTCTTAATGCGATCCACATTAACAAGTCAAAACACTCCCTACCCTTGACTAGAAGGTAGACATAAGCAGTTTTTGCTATGAATTTTTCAACTTTAGTTGTAAAAGTAAAAAATACTCGCAAAAGTCATGTATTCACCCATAGGCCAACATTATTTCACCCCACTGAAATCTTAATACCTTCGAGATCCATTATTCGAAGCAAATTTCACAACGAATTTCACAATTTAAGTTGTAAAAAAATGTTAACGAAAGTTAAATATTCTCTCACACATAGGTCGACATTATCCACCCCCCGATATCGAAATACCTTAAAGATCAATTATGATCTGGAATGGGAAAACATGTTTTCGGCAGATATTTCACAGAGGCCACGGGCAACCATGTGTGACACATTTGTAAGATACGCTATGGATAACATTTTCCATACAAATTGGCAATACAGCATAACATTCGCGGGAGGGGGTTGGAAATTGAAGTTCGGGGGTTTTCTACCGCACGGGGTCGAATTGAATCGTCGAAATTTGACATTTCCATACCGTTACCCCTCCTCCAAAGAAACTCAACAGCGACCCGAATTTCGTTGTTGAACTAATACGCAGCATTATCGAAGCGTGTAATTTGATGATCCCGGGAAAGAACCTCTCGTAGGTCGCGGTTTCCCCCCTTCCACAACCCCCTTCCCTTTCCGGATAAGATTGACGACGAGGATTACTCCTCCAGTTGTTTGTAGATGACGCATTCTCGGATTCTGTTCCTCAACAAGTCTATTTTTCTGGGATACTCCTGTTTTGGCCCCTACGCCGGTGGCCTGGGAAGACGCGACACGCCTTGCGCGATGTTTTCGCGGTCCCCTAATCGGGCTCCATCTCTGGCAGGACACATAAAGGGACAGACAAGGGCTCTCGGTGACAGGGACGGCGAGATGGGGCGCTTTGTGCGGCGGGGACACCCGGTGATCGGAGCCCCTATGGTCCGCCTAGGTTTCCCTTTGTGGGAGTTGTCGCGCTCAAAGGAAAAGGAGTCGGGTGTCCATCTGGGCGGCCATGCGTGACTCTCGACAGGAGATCTTCGCTGCAGAGACGATTACGGAGATGCCGCGGATCGCGTTCGATTTCTCGAGATCGCTCCACCCGATGCTCGTGAGACTGCTGCTAGCTAGGACAATTTACCTCACACTGGAGGGCTATTGGCGACGGTCTGGGATCAACCCCAAAGGATTGGTTTACGGGCTCAAAGGCCATGGTGCGCCAAATACGACAGACAACACCATACACAAACACACAAAAATAATTTTTACTGATACAGAAGAGAGAGAGAGGAAGAGAGATACATCTAGGGAGACGAGCCTGATATTCATTTTTTCATGTCGATGACACTTAAATTTACCCTTTTCAGGATACAAAGATCTCACTTTTAACTGAGCTTAAGAATAAATAAATTCTGTACTGGCTTTTAAGTAACATTGTTATCAATGTTAGTCAGGATTAATGTTGGTAAAAATATCAGTGAGTATTGCTCGTGAGATGGTAGCTAGCTAGTAGAATGTACCTCACACTGGAGCAACCCATCGGGTTATTGGCGACGGTCTGGGAACAACCCCAAAGGATTGGTTTTCGGGCTCAAAGACCATGGTCCGCTAAACACAAGACAGACAACATCATGCACAAACACGCACAAGGAAATATTTGCTGAAACGGAAGAGAGGAATACACCTAAGGAGACGAGCCTGATAGGTATAGAACCTGCGAATCTTCAATTCATTTTTTCAAGTCGATGAAACTTAAATTTACCCTTTTCAGGTTACACATATCTCACTTTTAACTGAGGTTAAGAGTAAATAAATTCTGTGCTGGCTTTTAAGTAACATTATTATCAATATTAGTCAGTATTACTGTTGGTAAAAATATCAGTGAGGATTTTGTAAATATTTTCATTAGAAGTCATAAGACATTCATGCAAAAGGGCACACGACTCTAAGAAAAACAAAGGGTAGGAACCTTGAGCTCTAGTAGCTTCCCCTATGGTCAGTTCTGAGGAAAACCGATGGTAAAGAGATAAGGAATCGGAGACATTTTGTCTATTAGAAATCTAAGTGAAGCTCTCAGTCTTAAAACGTCATGCGCATTAATCCATATATTCCATTACATTTACATCTCTGAACTCCATCAACATGTTCTGAGACGGATGGCAAATTAATTTCATACAATAATTATGATATCATTAAGACTAAACATATACTTTAGGTTTAGTAGTTTTGTAGTTTCCTATAAAGGGAACCGGGAGAAAAACCTGGGTGTTCATTTTCTGAGTAGGTGTTTGATGATCAAACGGTTTTGGGAAGAGAAGGCAGTTTACTGAGTTTTGCAGGGGAGTAGTTCGTACCTCAGGAACAGCCCTCTATAGAGAAAAGGATATACATTTTAGCACCTGTGCCAGATATATATTTGAAACTTAGGATAAATATTTCTATTTCTAGTCCACGTCGCTGATTTTTCTCTATACTAGACCCGCTATCTAACAAAGTACTGGGCACCTAACTTGGTACTGGGGCTCGGATTGGCCCTCTGAAATAGTTAAAATATGTATACCAAGTACTCAAATATGGTCAGTTCTGGTCAGCATTCAATACCTTACACAGATGGAAAAAAATTATTGTATTATATTGTGTTTTTAGCTTTATCACATAAAAACAACTAAAAAATTTACAGTATTCAAAACTTATAAAACAGAAAGAACATTACAGTCCAAACAAACGATTCAAATTTCCGAAATTGAAGAATTCCCATTATGGAAGATGTCCGATTCAGGGTCCCATGGAGCACTTGAAATATTTACTCTCAACGAATTCAAAACAATTAAAAAATTTTTTTAAATAGATTAATAGAAACAAATCGAAGAATTTTGCACATAAATAAAACATACGTATGTCTGAAAACCAGAAAATTTGCCTTTTTACAAATTGTACAAAAAGGCGGGAAAGTTCCAATCCTCGTGTTTATTTTAATTCGTGCTTAGATCAAAACAATTAGGGAAACCAAAAGTAAAGAACAATCGAATCTGAAATCCATTGAAATGGAGAACATTTCAAAACAGAAAACATTAAAGATAGATGGTTCTGTAAAACTGTAATCTGCGAGGTGGCAAAATGGGATGGAATCGTCAACGTTAAAATATAGCAATGTTTTTGCTGTTAATGTGTTATTTTAAAATCAGGACGTACTAACGGGATTGGGAAATAAGCTTTTAATATACCTGAATGCAGAGACCACATAATTTTAATATGTGAACGAAATACAATAGAATGAAAAACGAGTGGTAGACAACCTACATCTAGTCATGGACAAGAAAGAGTTAATACTTGCAAGTACGGTGGCTTGCAGTGGAAAATATTGATGAAATATTATTTGTGTAGTTATAGTAGTTTGGTATTATATTATTATATATAATATAATATTAGTTTAGTATATAATATTATAGTCATAAAGAAGTATTAGTATATGATATTATTGAATTTACTATCAGTAGTACTTAATATTATTGTAGTTTAATTGTTATTATAACTTTAAACGTAAACATGTGTGTCTACAGAAACAGATCAGAGAACCATTATAGATAAAATAAAATCAATGCAAAGTCGAAATTCCGATTTCTGTATCAGAGAACATTGTATGCGGTTCAAGGCTGTTTAGATCTGTTACTCTTCTCTTTATTGCTGTCTTTTAACTGGAAAAAACATTAAAACTTTATCCGGAATGAATTATTTTGAGAAATTCAACAATGTTTCCTGGTAGTCTTCTCCGTCGCCGTATTTGTAAAATACAAAAGTATTAGTTCTATGCTTTTGTTTTAACTACAGTGACAATAACTGTATTCGCTTAGTATATACACTATACACATATCGAAAAAAAAGACAGCGTAATACCTCTCGTTTCCTTTCTGTGCATTTAACCGTAAAAAGCGAGACATGAACGGGGAAGCGTCTTTGTTTTGTCTTCGAGTCGAGCACAAATGAGTTTCGTAGAAACGCTAAGTTTATATATTAAGTCTGTAGGTCAAAGAGATATGGAAACTTCTTCTCGAGAACTACACAGTGATTTCTTTTATATTACCTTAGTAAAAAAAAACTCGAAAAACTACTGAGAGGATGAAAGAATAAAACCTGAACATGTTCGTCCAACATGTACAATGTATTAATCATTAAAATAATGAGTGAGGACAATCGAGGTGTAATTTATGTTTGCAACCAACTCTGATGTCAGAGTAATTTTACTGTAAACATGAGTTGGAATTTTCTTGTTTTTGCAAAGTTCAGTTTCGTTGAGTTAAGTTCTGTTTTATTCTCTCCTGACGTGTACAAAACATCAACGCTCCTCCTTGAGAAAAACAATTGTGGAAGAGTAAAATTTCAATTTAATTTGTATGACCATGGTCAGAAGAACCATACCTGTGCACTGGAGCAAATAGACTGAGGCAATAAAGAACTGATACTGTCATACCGCTCTGCCTGGGATCTTCCTATTGAGAACATGCAATGGAGTCCATGAATCCATTGTACAACTGGTGAATATGGAATGGTTTCTAACCACGTTATCGTGTGATACGCAAAAGTCATCATTATAACATTGGACTAATACAGAAATTTTATATTGGTGGAAATGGATCAGTATCTGTGCTCCTGTTAGTCCCAGAAGTTGGATTAGCTCAATGTTACCAGTAAGTACCAATTGCATATTTCTCTCTCTATGAATATATATTTCGGTGACTGTATGTGTGTGTGTGCAACAGCTTTCCCCCCTTTTTTCAAGACGGATGTGGGTAAATTCACAGTTCCTATAATTACTTTAACTCAATTGTGAACATGTAAAGTTCCCATCAAATCCTTCACCGGCTTTGTGCTTTTTGAGGCTTCTAGAGGTTTAATAATCGTTTTTATATCACATATGCATTGATATAGTGTCATCTGCTTCCCACAAGCACAGATGTAGACTAAACTACTCAACCAAAAAATTTCCAACATTTTCTTGGTCTTTCTACTACTCTCGGATCCCGGTACCTGCTATATACCCTGCTATATACCTGCTATATACCTGCTATATACCCTTATGTGGGGTTTGTGGATGTCCTAGTCCCCAGTGATGTTCAACCAGTGTCATGTAAGAACGAATTGGTATGCTCTGCGGATGAAAAGTTTTATAAACTGAGTAAGATTGATTTGATTTCGATTTAGTTTAGAATACATTTCACAATTGATCATGCGTATAAATAATTTTGAGTGCTACATCATCTCTTTATGAAGAAAAAATTTACATTTCATTATAATATGTATTCTAAATAATTTGTTTTTAAACTGTTATTAAAAAAGTCACTTTGGAGCTATAAGGGATTTAGGCATTTAATGTTTTTGTAAATAAATCAAAATTATATATATATCTTGTCAGTTCTCTCGGCAAAACAAGTAAAGCATTTCTGGTGTGTGTGTCCCGCAGAATTTTAGAAGTTAGTTTATGTTATTCCCTCGAGTGGGATGAGAAAAGTTGAAAATCTGTGCCCTAGTCGTATTGAATGTTTTTTGAGGTCTTGGGGCTGATTTAGTAAAGCGATGGAAGAGGTGATCTGTCGATTTACGCAAACCTAATCAAATCGCATAGTGTCGGTCTGTGTGAGAATGTCGGATTAGTCGGAATTGAATGTTTTCTGAGGTCTTGGGGCTGATTTAGTAAAGCAATGGAAGAGGTAGTCTGTTGATTTACGCAAACCTAATCAATTCGCATAGTGTCGGTCTGTGTGAGAATGTCGGATTAGTAGGAATTGAATGTTTTCTGAGGTCTTGGGGCTGATTTAGTAAAGCGATGGAAGAGGTAGTCTGTTGATTTACGCAAACTAAATCAAATCGCATAGTGTCGGTCTGTGTGAGAATGTCGGATTAGTCGGAATTGAATGTTTTCTGAGGTCTTGGGGCTGATTTAGTAAAGCAATGGAAGAGGTAGTCTGTTGATTTACGCAAACCTAATCAATTCGCATAGTGTCGGTCTGTGTGAGAATGTCGGATTAGTAGGAATTGAATGTTTTCTGAGGTCTTGGGGCTGATTTAGTAAAGCGATGGAAGAGGTAGTCTGTTGATTTACGCAAACCAAATCAAACCGCATAGTGTCGGTCTGTGTGGGAATGTCGGATTAGTTGGAATTGAATGTTTTCTGAAGTCTTGGGACTGATTTAGTAAAGCGATGGAAGAGGTAGTCTGTTGATTTACGCAAACCAAATCAAACCGCATAGTGTCGGTCTGTGTGGGAATGTCGGACTAGTCGGAATTGAATGTTTTCTGAGGTCTTGGGGCTGATTTAGTAAAGCGATGGAAGAGGTAGTCTGTTGATTTACGCAAACCAAATCAAACCGCATAGTGTCGGTCTGTGTGGGAATGTCGGACTAGTCGGAATTGAATGTTTTCTGAGGTCTTGGGGCTGATTTAGTAAAGCGATGGAAGAGGTAGTCTGTTGATTTACGCAAACCAAATCAAACCGCATAGTGTCGGTCTGTGTGGGAATGTCGGACTAATCGGAATTGAATGTTTTCTGAGGTCTTGGGGCTGATTTAGTAAAGCGATGGAAGAAGTAGTCTGTTGATTTACGCAAACCAAATCAAACCGCATAGTGTCGGTCTGTGTGGGAATGTCAGACTAGTCGGAATTGAATGTTTTCTGAGGTCTCGGGACTGATTTAGTAAAGCGATGGAATAGTAATCTGACGATTTACCCAAACCAAATCGAACCGCATAGTATAGGTCAATGTGGGAATGTCGGAATTGAATGTTTTCTGAGGTCTTGGGACTGATTTATTAAACCGATGGAATAGTAATCTGTCGATTTACGCAAACCAAATCAAACCGCATAGTATCGGTCTGTGTGAGAATGTCGGATTAGTCGGAATTGAATGTTTTCTGAGGTCTTGGGACTGATTTAGTAAAGCGATGGAATAGTAATCTGACGATTTACCCAAACCAAATCGAACCGCATAGTATAGGTCAATGTGGGAATGTCGGAATTGAATGTTTTCTGAGGTCTTGGGACTGATTTATTAAACCGATGGAATAGTAATCCGTCGATTTACGCAAACCAAATCAAACCGCATAGTATCGGTCTGTGTGAGAATGTCGGAATTGAATGTTTTCCGAGGTCTTGGAGCTGATTTAGTAAAGCGACGGAAGCGGTAATCTGTTGGTTTACGCAAACCAAATCAAACCGCATAGTGTCGGTCTGTGTGGGAACGGCTTTTGGAAGTGACGACAACCGCAAAAGGGGAGTCGGACATGTTTCGCGGGGTGTCGGAGTACGGTGTATGCCTATCGGACAGGCGCGAAGCTTTCACTTTCTCTGCACGTCCCTTCGGACGATGGCGTGAGCGACGTCGTTTATTTACGTGCGCGCATCCTGGGCTGCGGTCACGCTCCGGCGAGTCCCGTCAATGGGACAGGATGTCCCGTCTCATTCACCTTTCTCTCCGCGGCTCTCTCTCCCCCTTTCGGACGCCCCGCTCTTCTGAAACAGCGGCGGATGAGATGTAGGAGTCAAATAAAAAGGTCCACGCGAGAGGAGCTCCGTGGCGACTTTTTGTGGCGCAATATGTCACTGTTCCTCATGGGATATTTGGCAGGTTTTTCGCTTTTATTTGGTGCTGTTGTTTTTTCCTCCCACTTCTGACAGAACTTTAAGGCACACCGAAAATTATTGTCCCGCTCCGCCGGTTTTGAGTCGTTTTCTCTCATGCTTTAACAGGAAACAGTGTATCCTCCTCTCATAGGACGATATTCCTGATGGGATGGAAGAGGGACACAATCAGATGACTCTCTCTCTCACTCCTTCGAGAAATTCCTCCCATTTTGAGGAAGTCATTTCGGCAGATAAAAACGCACATTATAAATGCGGGTCGTTCTTGGCACCGTGGTCCACGTGTCGTATCAGGAGGAAATACTCTCCTGGGCTACTTGGTGCGTGGAAAATGAATGGGATGGGAGAGAAACAGGCAGGATGGTTCATGAGGTTCAGCCAATAATATCACTGAAAACAACAGGTTGTTCCAAGGAAGAGACACTCTTATTCACACGACATGGTCTATTTCCATCCTCCGTGTAGAGGTTTATTAAAATCCATTAAGAATTGACACACCTCTGCATTGCATTGGTATTTTCCATTACAGTATTATGGCATGTGAAGACACTTGTCGATCACATTAAAATTGCGTGGCCAGGGAACATTGCTTTTAAAATGTCTCGAGGGTTATTTGAATTTTATAGACTAATCGAGAATGGATAATACTAAGAGATTGACTTTAATATGCCATCAGAAAAAACGCGTGGTAGCAGCCTGGAGGACTGACATATTCCAGACATAAATCCAAAACTTCTTTCTATGCGGAGACATGTAGCAGCAGTTATTGACGCCCATAACGTCTACGCAAAGTACAGTGAAACTTCGATTTAACGTCAGGGTCGGGACATTGACGGTTAATCGAATAGACGGATAACAAAAAACCTTACAACAACAACCCATCCCCAACCATTGCATATTAACGAATGATGAAAAAAATGCACGTTTGCAAACTGGAAATACACTGTACATAAATGTATTTTATTTTACAGAAACAAACAAGATACAATTTACATTAAGTGCAGTATAGAACATATTGTTACAAGAACAACTTGCGCTCTAGACGTACATATATATTGAAATTTTAAAATAGTCTGTAATTTTCTGTGTGTACGTACTAATAACTTTTAATAGTTTATTAATTAACTTTTAATAACGGACTGACAGTTGAAAGAGTGGTCGTCAATCGAAGTTTCACTGTACTGATTTCTTCGCGTTCCGCTAGTCAAATACAGCTGAAATTTCAGTCATTTCACCTTTGGGACTAATATTATTCGTATAAAAAATATGACTTTGTTATCTCTTGACCTTCATGGTGTTGTATTTTCAATGGCCAGCAGTGTATTGAGGAAAACGCTTTATTTTAAGCAAATGCTTGACAGAATAGGCACAGGCATAATGCGATTCTCTCAATTCAAATTATATGACGTTATTTTACAGCACATTTCAACTCGTTCATTATTGCTCCTATCTACGTCACGTGAGTCATTCTTTTATCATATTTAGTATCATAAAATAAACTATTTTTTAAAAGTCAAGCCGTTTTCGTATTAGGTAACCAATAAAGTTCGTGTCGTTTCAATCAACAGAAATTAATGGTACACAAAATGGATCAAATAATACTTTATTCAGAAAATTTGTCCCCTTCGGTTTCTATTACCTTTTCCCAACGATCTAACATCTTATTCAATTAACTTTTTATAAACATTTTCCTGTCCGGTGTTAAAAAAGTTCCTCGACTGCATTTCGACGTCTTGTCGATTTTGGAATCACCGATTTCATAAATGGTTGTCTATTGCTAAGAAAAGACGATTATCCAAAGACGAGATATCAGGGAAATGTGAGGGATGGGGTAGAAGTTCGCTGCCTATTGGGTAATCATTTCCTTGAATGCTCTTGCTGTGTTTGTTGTGGCATTGTCCTGGTGGAAGAGAATTCCCTTTCTGGTTAACCAATGCTGGCTACTTCTGGATCTATGCCACTAAAGCCCGTTGCAACTGTGCTCAGTTGACATCAGATGTAATAGTTCCATTATTTGGCAGAATCTCAAAGTGAACAATCCTGAAGGTGGTTCACCAAACACAATGAAACACTTTTGATTGGTGAACACTAGGTTTTACCGTCAATGGCTTTGAATTTTTTGACGACTACCAATGGTGAGAGCGCTTTATATTGTATTGTATCCACTTTTCATCACTGGCTCATGGTAGCAACAGTTTCGATGAAGTCATGTGGGGCCCACAAGCGGTAAAATTTTCGGGGCCCTCAAATTCAAGTTAAAAAAAAAGTTTCAAGAAAACTCATTAAATTAAAAACAAAAAAGAAAAGTAATCAAAAGCTTCATACCATAACACATTAAATAAATTTATTAAAAAACCCCATATTTTCACATGAATTTCCGTCTTGTTTCATTTCTTGCAAATTCTTCAATTATTTTGGCAGTGTCAATTTGGCTTAAAATTTCTTGCTCTATATACAGAATGGTCCTATTAAATAATCTTTCTTCTCCCATAGCACTCCATAAATAATTTTTTACACGCTTTAAAACAGAAAATGATCTTTCTCCTGACGCATTTGATAAAGGAATTGTTAAAAAAAAATTTAAATACTATTTCAACATTCGGTAATGTGCAAAACATTTCTTTGGCGGCTCGATAGATGTCTGGTGTGGTTTTATGGTATCGGTTTCTTTTAGAAATGTTAAAAAATGGTCAAATACATCTTCAAATGTACAAACAACAATGTCATTTCTGAAAATATCTGTCAACTTTTTTATCGTGTCATTTTCTTCTATTGATAAATACCAATAAAAAAATATTCGAAAAGGTTCCATAACTTCATACGTCTGAGTTCTTTGAAATAATTCTGCCGTGGTGTCATCACATAAGTCATAAAATGAATTTACTATGAAATTTTCTCGTATTGTAAATTCATGTGTGTCCTACTTTGTTTTCATCAAAAACATTCTTCTCTTTTGTTGTCTTCGAGTTTGTCCATCTTCCACATTAAATTTTAGACCTGATAAAACAGTTGCCTGTATTTCAAGTGTTCAAATTCTTCTCTGAAATTATTTATAAAATTTTCTAATGACTTCAGATGGATAGATCTTTTCAATAGTTTGCATTCCACCGATTGCATTGATTTACTAGCAACATTTATTCTTTGTAAAATAATATTCCAAACAACTGTCATAAGGGTGGTTTCATATTTGTCCATTTTTTTCAGAAGTGAAATATGGTAACTTTTTTTCTCAATTATAGAATTTCAGTTAAAGCCTCTTTTATATGGGTGAAACCAAGTTTTATAGCTAATACAGCATCAGCTCTTGCTGACCATCTTGTATCAGAAACTCTTTCCACTGCTCTTAAAGACGCAGATTGTAAAGACGCTGTCACAATTTTCCTCGAACCATAATGAAAAGACATTTTAAGACCTCGGGGGACCCTTCGGTATTCCGGGGCCCTACGCGGACGCTTAGTCCGTTTATCGCTTAATCCGCTTACCGCTTAATCCGCCACTATGTAGCAAATGGTAAGCAGCGCGAGCTTGTCGGTTGCACTCTGTTCTTGAGGAACTTACATTCTCAGAATCCCTGTTTTTCCAAGAGGATGCAAATCGGTAAAATGGTTTCATTGCTCATATAAATTTATTTTTCAAGTTCTCTAAAAATTGTATTTGAATTTGTCTTGATATTGGGCTCTAGCTTGGCCTCGTGGAGGCCTGATGGACTGACTGAACAGGAAGTATTTTCAAGTGTCCCATTACCAGAACCACTTTCGACTACAACGTTCAATCACTGCATTATCTCCAAATTAGGGATGCGATATCGACCACAAAACATTGATGTTTTGAAACATCGATGTTGATAATACATCACCCAAAAACCATCATTGTTTTTAAACATCAGTGTATTTAAACTCCCCCCCCCATTTCTTAAAAATTGTTTAGTAACCTCAAACATTAATGTTCACCCGGGGGAGGGGAGATTTAGATTGTCAGTTGCCGTGCTTATTAATTTATAGCTAAGATTTTTTAACTGTCAAGACAAAGTCAAAAAAATTAATACGAACAATTAACAAATCTTTTGTTTTTAAATTGAATATTACAAAAGAAAATAATATTTACAACAATTTGAAATAATATTTGTGAATTATTATTAATTATTTATCTATTTATGGGGGGGGGGAATAAACTTATTTTTTTATGCCAGAATATTTGTTATTTACAGTTTGTAAAAAAAGAAGTTTGTTAACTTTGTCCCCCTTAAACTGATTCCTTTTTTTAACTAACTGTCACACCAGTTAGGGAAAAAGCTCTTTCTGATGGGATAGATGTCGCCATCACTGACAAATACTTAGTTGCAAGGTTTTTATTTTTTTATTTTCACAGTGCTACTTTTTTTACTCAAAAATAAGACATGGATATCGTAAAAACATCGACAATGCAAAAACATCGATGCTAAACAAACATAGGCTCCAATAAATCGATGGTAAATAAATAGATGTTTTTTTACATTGAAGTCACATTCCTATTTTAGACCCTTCATCTTTGGCCACTTAGGTCTAAAAGTATGTTCCGTTTACGGATTATAAAAATTATGCTAATTGTCTATTTTTTTTATTTTTATAATTGTACTTTTTTCATTTTAAAATGAAACATCGACATCGATGTCACATCCCTACTCTAAATGTGGAGGATAT
Organism: Metellina segmentata; assembly: GCA_947359465.1. Lineage (NCBI taxonomy): Eukaryota > Metazoa > Arthropoda > Arachnida > Araneae > Tetragnathidae > Metellina > Metellina segmentata. Next base: position 60,422,224 of record OX375875.1, read on the forward strand.
GTGTTGAATGGCCTCCTGAAGCCCATGTGCCAACATGAATTCATTCTTACTAAGTATAAAGTAAGCAATTCCGAAAAACTGATTTTGTCACTGTCATACTAATATCACTTTTCCAAAATTTTAAATAATTTAAATGTTATGCACTGGTAAATTGTTTGTGAAGCATACACAACTACACTTTATTGATAGACAGACCGCATGTGCAGTTGGACAATGATAAGACCTAGAAACGCCACGAACTTTTTCGGTTACGGATAAGTTATACAAATTTAAAAGTTTAAATCATTGGAACAGCACAAGTGTCAGTTGCAACTTCAACAATGCTTGAATTCTTTTAATTGCCCGAGCACGTCAGGGATACAAAAATATATCTCAATTCAATAAATATTGATTTTCCTAGTATCTTGTCTGAGTATGAGTCAACTATCTTGTAATTCCTGCAAAGAGTTGAAGAGAGAGATAAACTTAATTTGCACCAAGTGTAGTAGATTGAGCATTTTAGATAGGGTAAGAAAATAGTAGCGTAGAGTAACATTAATTAATAACAGGGGATGTAGTGATTGGATCGAAAGCAAAAAATCTGATGCTGAGCTTTAGACAACATTAAAAGTTAACGTAGTTTTCCCCTTCAAAGACAATACAATACAAATAATTTCAGACCTAAAATTATTATACCTAAAAAAAGATGAAACGGCCTTGGCAATTCTGATGGCATAATCCAACTCTGTCTTAAGGTGCTTACAAAAATTGGAAAAGGAGGGGAAAAAAGGGGGTTGGGCGTAAGGACAAACTACTTATATTATCTCGACTGGATGCTAGCCTCAAAGGCAGAGGAGGGAAGAAGTCTGCTGAAGGTATTCATTAGGCATGATAAACACAATCAACCAATCACAGTGAAAAACCACGAGAAGCTGAAAAGATCCCGCGTCTGCATTTCTTGGTTAGTTTCTTGATGTAAAAATCAAGGACGCTAAAAATCGAAATTAAAATCTCACTCAAGATTACGTTTAAAAAAAATTGTGCTTCATATGTTATAGATTATTATTATTTTAAATTTTCCCAAATTAAAATGTTTTTTACTAAGGAATGCCAAGTTTTTGGGTGTACATAAACGCTACGTAAGTAATAATTTGGTTGAAAAAATGGAAATTAAAAAGTGGAGTCAGAATAGTCACACATTTGAGTTCTCACAGAGTGAATGAACCATTAAATTTTCATCTCTAAGATATGGATATAGTTCTCAGACAAGAGTTGTTGAACGTAAACTAATGCTTCCCCAGGTACAAAACCCGACAGCAGAACTGGTTTCTCTGCATGAATTAAGTAGTAACACATAAAAGATGTCTACCATGCAACTTTATGCAGGGCTTTCAGACACTATAGAAGTAAGAGTCTCGAGGCAAATTATTTATTGGATGCCCAGTGGAAATTATCTCTAGGTCAGAAATCCAAGACTTTAATCCCACTCTTACAAACAACTTTTTAAACTTCATCGAGGAATAGATTTACAAACAACTTTTAAAACTTCATCGAGGAATAGATTTACAAACAACTTTTAAAACTTCATCGAGGAATAGATTTACAAACAACTTTTAAAACTTCCTCTAGGAATAGATTTACAAACAACTTTTAAAACTTCATCAAGGAATAGATTTACAAACAACTTTTAAAACTTCCTCTAGGAATAGATTTACAAACAACTTTTAAAACTTCCTCTAGGAATAGATTTACAAACAACTTTTAAAACTTCATCAAGGAATAGATTTACAAACAACTTTTAAAACTTCCTCTAGGAATAGATTTACAAACAACTTTTAAAACTTCATCAAGAAATAGATTTACAAACAACTTTTAAAACTTCCTCTAGGAATGGATTTACAAACAACTTTTAAAACTTCATCAAGGAATAGATTTACAAACAACTTTTAAAACTTCACCGAGGAATAGATGGCGGATAGACTTTTGTTAAAGAGAACGAGGATCCTGTCGTAATGCTAATCAGTGCTAAACATCAGAAAAAGTGCGATGTTGCCATGGTATAGGTTGGCGTGCAAAATTGGATGCTCCAAGAGTTCTGATGTGCTTTTATTCAGTTGGGTGACTTGTCCTGAGCTCTTGGGTAAGTCATAAGATAAGAAAGTTCTCTTTATAGAGGGGGGTCACTGCACTCCACGTTAATCCTTATGCTCATCGCTTTCATGTAATGCATCGAAAATTAAGAGTTACCTTTTTTAAAATTTATATTGAATGGAAGAAAGTAGTTTTTCAGTTCATGGCTTTTTTTTTGCCATATTGTTATATTTAGAACAGGATATTACCAAAGTATTCCAAGTTTCATGGAATTTCGACAGCACGGTTGGTGAAATATTCAAAAGCATGTTAATTATCTTTTGACACAAACATACACTCAGTGTAGACATTAGATGTAATGAAACCGCTTATTGAAAAAAAGAATAATTCGAAATTTAGAGTTCCATTTATTGGTAGTTTTGGTTCCAAAAGTTAAATTCACAATTGAGCGACTGCGGGGCTTAATTTTTGTGTATAACCGACACGATTTTACTCTTCTGTACTCAGGGAAGTCTAAGGTATCCGGACACGTTGGAGGTTCTTTTTGTTTAAATGTGATTTAGAAACATTTTAATGATATATTTTTATGTTTAGTGTTAATAAAAAATAGCCCTGTGACATGAATATTTAAATGATATATTAATAATTTTGTAAAACTGATAAATATGTATGAAAATTTAAGGAAATTTGTGAAAAACTTCAAATATCCTACAGAAAAATCTATTCAATCTATTTGAAAAATAATGTTTCCAAAATAAACTACATGCAATTGTCTAGTGAATGAACTACAATCAAAAAGATATTTAAAAAACAAAAATTCGACAAGCGATCGAAAGATGAATGCAAGATTTTTGATAGTTTTACAGTCAGATTTTTTAAATAAAGGGCCATAATTTAAAAACTCTTCAACTCATCATAATTATAATAGTTCATTCACTCGACAACATTATGAAGAACAAGTTCTCAAAATTTTACGAGAATCCATCAATAACTTTTTGTGTCATAACATTTGAAGTGAAGAAATAGTGCAAAAACATTAATTTAGAGTAAAAGCAGTTTGAAAAGTATCGTTTGCTTTCTCCTTGCTTTTACTGCTTGCGTAAACAATTTTGTTCTTCACTTCTCTTTTAAAATGTTCACACTATTTCCAAAAGAGAAACCATTTAAACATTTCAGAAACCTTTCTAAAATTATATTTGAAAAAAAGTAAGTTTTAAATTTAAATGTTGAATCTTTTTGGTTTTTTAATGTCCATTTCCGATGGTTTCCAAACCTGCTTCCGCTTTTCCCGTCTTGATTAAAATCGTAAAATCTCTTCAACTAATTAACTTAGAGAAAAAATCAAATATTCTTTGGAAAGTCAAATAAATACTCTATCAAATAAGATCAAAAACTGCTTTTTGAATAATTGGTAAAAAATGACATTTTCAACGTGTTCGGATACCAATAGTAAAACAATACACCCAAAATAATATTATCCAAAAATTCAAGCTATTTAAAAGCTATTCAATAACCCTTAAGGTAGGGCTTGCAGTTTAAGCTTAATGGAAATTTCATTGCTTTAATATTCGATTTAAAATACTTTTTTAATCAAAACATCGGCGTTTTAAAACACACTGTATTCTGAATAATTAAAGAGACTCAATTTTAAAATTTCGTTCTAGACGTATTTATTTGTCAATTTATTTTACTCTATTAACTTCTCAAGGAAAAGATCACATAGATTGTAGGTCTGAGCAAAAACATAAGAGTCGGGAATTTATTCGAAATATGTAGATTGGCTGAAGAACTTCGCAAATGGTTCTCCTTAGATGCATATAGTAATGGTAAACAAATTGCAATTCGTAAAAACTCTTTCATCAAAGATAATAATCCAATATTTTTAAGTGTCCAATTGCTGATTATAAATCGCTCAAAGCTTAGAATTCAAATGTATTTTTAATGACGTTATAGCTGGGTGATAATTTCTTTCAAAAGCGTGCGTACATCGCACTCCGAGAGGAAATTGTCTCGTTTCTTGTCAGTTAGGATCTATTTTCCTTGCATAACCCGACTTTAGTTCTTTTTCTTTTTACCCCCGCCGTCAAAAGCCGTGTTTCCTTTTTATCTGTTGCAGCAGGTAGTTAAGTATGAGTAAGCGGGAGCGTTGGGCAATACATTACGCGTTGTCGCAAGCCATTGGATCAAGGACGAGATTATATTCACTTAACTTATTCCCCTGAAAGAGTTGATAACTACCGTGTATTCCAATGAGATTAAGGATGGATCAAGTAAAGGACCTGAAAATTATTTTATCTCGGGAGTTGCATAAGTGAGTTGTAGTTTCAGAATAATTCTCTAGTTTTAAGGATGGACCAAGTAAAGAATCTAAAAATTATTTTATCTCGGGAGTTGGATAAGTGAGTTGTAGAGTTGTAGTTTCAGAATAATTCTCTAATTTTAATGATGGACCAAGTAAAGGATCTAAAAATTATTTTATCTCGGGAGTTGGATAAGTGAGTTGTGGTTTCAGAATAATTCTCTAGTTTTAAGGATGGACCAAGTAAAGGATCTAAAAATTATTTAATTCGTGAGTTGCACAAGTGAGTTGTAATTTCAGTTTAGATGTCAAGTTTTCTTTTTAAAATAAAATGCTTTTAAGGCAAGATTATTGGAAAGAAAAAAAATTCACAGAAATAAAATTCTGTAGAATATAGAAGAGAAGTAAATTTTATAACGGTAAAAACATTCGTTGATTTTCAGTTGTGCACACATCATTTCAAGGTAATGATTGTTTAAAAAGGAAGAAGTACCTATGTCCTTTTGTTAATACATTCTGATAGAATCGGCACATTGGAAAGTATACTTTGCACGCTGTATTAAAAATTAAAAAAATAATTATTTTTCATCTGTAACCTAAAACTTGCAAATGGATATTGACTTGTTACGAAATGAGTAAGACGCTGGTGTTGAGCTGCCCTTCAGAATATATTCCAAGTATTTCTGTCAGCTAGTGACTATCGTGAAGAATATTGAATGGGAAATGTGAGGTTTGCAGTCCTAATAATACTGTTGTTGCTCCAGTGCAGCGTTAATTAAATACATACCTAATAATACTGTTGTTGTTTCTTATGCCTTCACTGGCAGACCAGAGGAGTGCCAGGCCCGTCGAAGACGGCAAGAGGCGAGGGGGGTGCGCCTTCCATGTTATTGAGCCCCATTGGGAGGAAGTCCGACTTTGCTCGACATACATGACACATCCGTTTTACAGGAAGGTCCCTTTCATACATCCATTCACTCACACATATCGTAATTTAGATCCCAATCAGAGGCCGATAACCCCCTGATCAGGTACCCCCAGAGGTATTGATTTGGTATGGGAACATGGAGGACATTGTGACCACGACCTATTTAACGTGCCCCAGTCACCATTAGTGAACACGACGGTCTTTAGCCAGATCGAAGCGCCGATCTCGCAATCATCAGAATTGGAGGATCCGCTGAGGACAGAACCCACAACCCTTCTGATGCGAGCCCGACGCTCTACTGACTGAGCTACCGCGGCTCCCTAATAATACTGTTTGCAGTTACTGTGTTTGATTAGTTCTAAATAAACTGCGGAATTGCGATAGCCCACTTGGAAGAATAACGGATTGATGACCGGAGGTTCGAAGTTCGAAACTAGGCCAACCAAAGATAGTTGTCTGTTGAAGTCTAAAATATTCTCAAGTTGGAGTGGTGTTGAAGTTTGGAGAGTGGGATGCTTGTTCAGGTGTTGACCACGTCATCTGACCTTGGTTCAAAATTATGTGGTGACCTCAAATCTTTCACCAATAGCCCGTTGAGTTGCTCTATGTGCGACGTTAAATTGACTAACTACCTACTTAGCTACCTGAACAAACTGGTTCTTTCGCCTAAGACCTGTATTGTTACAAATATTATCACTGAACCCCACCTGTGACACATTCGCAAACGCTCTTTTTCTAGCAAGGTACGGAATAAGATTATCTTTAATTTTTATCTGCTCAACTTTAAATTTTTAAAATGTAAATATTTATTTAATGATACAAAAACAATGCGTGGTCATTGTCATGACAATCTGATTGAAAATTTAGAAAAGTGCTATAGCTTTTCAAAGGACGTCATTTTTGATTCGTCGTTGGTATGGAAGCCGCCGTGTCTCATTGGTTTCCACTGTTCCAGCAATCTACGAGTTGTAGTTGGAGCAAGTTCGATTCCACTAACTTACCCAGAGTATTTTTGTCTTTACTGTATGGTAAAACTTTCTTTGCGTTGGTTGGCAGGGTTTTATAACGAACGGGCCATGTTTGGTCAAGCTGAGCCAATTGGATTGGATTGGACGCCGTAGGCGAACACTGTTTCACCTGTGCGGCTTTCATCTGTATAGTCCGCCTTACGGAGGAGATTCTGGGATAAGGGAGAGCTAAGCAATCCACAATATATACATACACATTTAAGTACACAGAAGGGGAAAGTCAAGTGAAGAGCAAAACATATAAGCACAAAAATATAAAATGACAAAAGAAGAGGATGACAAAGTTTGAAAAATTGACACAGAACAAAATGAGAAAACAAAAAAAGGACATAAACATAAACAAAAAAAAATCATTTTCAGGAGAAAAAAAAAATAATATTGTAAAATACAAAAGTCAGAACGTTAAATCAGATGTCAGACAGCCGAAATGACCTATAAAAGTTTCGAAAGGAAAGCAAAGTTATTTTGAGAACTTTCGACTTAGACTTCTCAGCTCTCACAGATATAATCAATATTGGAGCTGAGAAATTCCATCACTTTAAGGATTTTGTGGTGGCAGTGTATGTTCTTGGCAGTATTTTGGCACCAATGAGAGTAGTGTTGCAGAGAAGGTTAGCGTCCATTGGACAAACACACACAAAGAACATTTTTCTGATACAGAAGAGAGAAATACACCCAGAGAGGAATCGAGCATGCACCGCCTGCAACTGGTAGATTGCTAGCGCAGTGGGAAAGCCTGTTTATTAGTCGATGTTACCTGTCTTGTGTTTAGCGCAGTCTTGCCAAAAATGGCTCAATGGAGCCATGAAATCTAACCTACCATTGTTAATAAAATGTTTTAAAATAATATTAAAATCTGTGAATCTGCAATGATAGCAAGCTCAGGTGTTGCCTCGTCATCTGACCGTGGTTCAAAATTACGTGGTGTTGTCTTCGGATCTTTCTCTTGGGGGATTGATCCCGGACCGTCGTCAACAGCCCGTTGTGTTGCTCTATTATGACGTTAATTAAAATTACCTTACCTGCAATGAAAGCTTTCAGTGATAAACCTATGTTAAATACAGCACGCTGATAAAATAAATTTTTTTTAAAGTAAGACAAATATAAGAAAAATACAAATGATCTTGGATAGTTTTTATGCTTCGAATAATTATTTTGCTGTGTTAAGTAATAAAAAATGGATATCAAATGCTCTTAATTAAAAGGAGAAAATAGGGCAATGTGAATAAGTTTCTTTTCATTCAATCTCTTAATTATGGTATCAAAAATCCTACGTTTTTTATTTGCTGACATGACCAATGCATTTATCAATTATAACGTTAAAAAGAAGTAAAAAATACTTTTCAGTATTCACATAAAAAATCTATTCATACTTTTCTGCTATCACAGTTACGAAAAAGTTTTTAAACTTTTTGCCAATACGTACTGCATTAGCAACATTCTTTCCAGTTTAGGAATGACAGAAGGAAGAGCTATTTTAATTCTCAAGAATGTTTACGCATGACGGGTTACTTTGATGGAAAGAGAAAGCGAAATAAGGTTGAAACTGTCTCAAAATCCGACGCCATAACCATATGTTATACTTTTTCATTGGACATATCCTGATTCAAAGATTCTCTCCTTGGATTCCAGTCGTTTTGAGTTGACTCCATTCCTTGTAACTGAATTTTTATGAATATTCGAATTACAAACAAAATACAATTCGTAGGATCCGGACTTTGCATGACCATTTCATTTTTGAGCATTTAAGGGATTTATTTTCAACGTTTTGGATCGCCCTGATTTGTATTTTGTAGCATTCGAAAAAATTTCCCCTGTTGTATTATGCTTTCGAAACAGGATATACAACTGATCAAAGTAAAAACAAATCTTTCAAGGGAGCTTATCCTGTTAATTGTGTCCTGAGTAGTGTGCTACACTAGTATACTGAAAAGGGATAATATATAAGGGCAAGGATGAATTCAGTTAGCTCCTATCGGGATCGAATCCCTCACCCAAAATGGTTTTGGAATTTAAAAGTTATCCGATACATACTGAAGCTAGATACATCTGAGAAAGGTTCAGATTTGCGTCAGTAATCTGAAAACAGTCGAAAAAAAATAATGAAATGTACTGTTCATTTAACATTATTGTATTTAGGGAACCAGGTAGACAGGTAGTAGAATCAACATCGCACTGGAGCAACACAACTTTCGTCGACGGTCAAGGATCAATCCCGTAAGGAAAAATCCGAGGACAACATGTCGTAATTATGAACCTCAGTCAGATGAGAACGAGGTCAGCAACTGAGCTGGCACCCCACTCTCCAAACTTCCACATCACGCCAGCGTGAGGACATTTGAGGCCACAGCAGATTAAACGTGCACTATCCCCTAAAAGATGGTCTTTGATTCGATCGAGTTTCAAATTAGAAGCCCCCTGGTTGCTTATTTGAGACTACCAACTGAACTACTGCGGGCACTTAGGGAATTGGGAGGAAACTTTAATCAGGTTTGCCAGGCAAATCAGGCTTGTCATACAAATTATTTTCTGGAAAAGTGCTTGATGAAGCACGTTCTTATAGAAAATCAACTGCTTTTGAGAAGAGGCGATGGCCAACCTGAGGTTCACACCAGGGCAATTCACACATCAGGAACGGCTCGATCTCTTCAAGACTGTGTTTGATGCTTTCTACTTTGGAGAACAGGATCTCTAGTGTTCACTTTTGAAAATATCTTTGGGGAAGGTGTAGTATGAACATTCATTTTCTTTTCTTCTGCCTAATAGTTCATTTTCTAATGAAGGAACCATTTTTTACTTCATTAAATAACCTAGTATGAAAAAATGTATAGTTATTCTTTTGAAGCAATGTAATAAATAGTTACTGTTTCTTTTCCCATCAAATTTCTACACTGGTTTTAGCACTCGAGTGTAGTTTTAATTTTTAATTGATTATTTGTAAAGATAGTTTTCGATATGTTTGTTATCAACATCCAATTTCTAATAATCATATTATTATCAAAATTTCGAAAGCTTTATCCATTACGGAAGCATTAAAAAAATGAATCCATTGACACAATTTAACAGGAAGCATTATGTTCCCTAGAGAAATTATTAATGGTAATATAAGTGTATTCAGACACCGTGATATGTATTGATTCGAAGCTATCATATCATAAATCTGAAACTAATGATTTTGTAACTAATGAGTATGTTCTTTTATTTTTACTCCGAATGCCTTCCCTTACACTATTAAAAATTTTCTCCACGCTATTTCAAATTCAGACTTGTTAAAATACCTGGAATTCGCAAAACGCATCTAGTTATTGTAACATATCAAAATTTGTTAATTTCACGTACTTCCCGTCAGTTTTCTAATAGGATAATTTCATAAATTCACAATCGGGTCTTGAAAAAGGGTAACCAAGCTTATAAAATCAATTAAATTTGAATTTCACGAGCTGTTCCAAGATATCTTCATCATTAAAATTCAATTTTCTGATAGGATAATTTCATAAATTCACAGTCGGGTCTTGAAAAACGGTAACCAAGCTTCTTAATAGCAATTGAATTTGAATTTCACTAGCTGTGACAAGATACTTTGTCGTTAAAATTCGATTTCTAGAGTTAGAATGAAAAATCGGCTTCCGTCATCGTCCTTGGTTGGGACACTTTTTGAAGAATAAGTCATCTGTGACGACAACGTTTCGCAACGAGTCGGAAATCGGCGATTTACTTTGAAATCGGCCCATTTTGTGCCGAAGAAAACTCGCGACATCACCAGCGGACGTGGGGAGCATTTAATTTTTTGTTTGTTTGCTTTTATTTTTATCATTTTCATCACTGGAGACCGTTTTTCAACTCTTGCCGTTCGCTAAGGCTTGGCCGAGATGAAGTGCATGTGTGACCAGAGTTTTGATGAGGGACCAGAGTGCATTGCATGTGACCGAAGAGTTATTATCAGAGAAGGGAATCTTTTTCGGAGGGTGGACTTTTTATCCTTGAAGTTGTTGCTTTTTTCAGTTCTAATACTTCTGAATAATGCAATGGTTAATTCGCATCTTCCCTCGAATCAAAATTTAAAAATCCATCTTTATGAAACCATGTGTGTTTGTGTAGAATGCGTGAGACAGATAAGGTTGGAAAGTTGAAATTTTTGATTGAGATCTTGCGACTTCGTTATCAGCACATCGCCAAGCCTGAATTGAAGGGACTCGAGTGTGGGTCAGTAGTAGATGTGATAGGAAGAAGTGGACTTGGGATCAAAATGTGTAGTTTTTATAAGCTCCCCTAATACTTTAAAGTGAGGAACTAATTTTACAATGGCACCAAGTACCAGCATGTTTTATTCCGAGCGAAAGGTTATTGCGCAGCTCGGTTTTTTCCTCCGCCGTTTTACTTTCAATGGTAAACGAAAGATCGCAACACACGGCGTAATAGTTTCGAGTAGCAAATGCCATTCGACCTTGTAGTTGTAGTAGGTAATCTACCTCCCGTTTCCTCTCGACTAACGACCACTCTCCTACCATTTCCACTTCAGGGAGGTTGTACTGTTGGCAGGTGCTAATAATCCACGCCGCTTCAATTACCTGATTTTTTTCCCGTGCCTTTTTTTCTTCTATCTCTCTCTCTCTCCGTCTCCCTACTGTTTACCTCTCACTCGAAAGCCGCTTCACACGCAGTCCGCATCTCAACACCTTATTTTTAAGACTCCCTTCCCTTGGGCCATGATTAGGTCTTGTACGTGGGAGGCGAGTTTTTTGCCGAGATATTGAGACGGAGTTTTGGTTCTTGCGCTCCGAAGACAAGGAGGAAAAGTAAAACGCTCGGAAGTTACTGGGGTGTAATTTTTGAGAAATTGGAAGAGGTAAAACCGTGGGAATTAAAAGATGCCTTGTTAAGTCTCTTTTCTGTATCCTCGTTCCGACGATTGGCATGACTCAATTGGCTAAGACACTTGATTTTTTTTTCTTGAGGAAATAACGTATTATATATGATTACTAGAAGAGTTTAATGCCACTTGCCAGTAACTATAACTGACAGGGCTAAATTAGGCACTCCATTACAAGTGTGGATTCGTGCATGGATACATTCTCTTTGGCAAAGAAGAAAAGTAAAGCGGTATAAGGCCCGGTGAACAGATCCGGTTTTTCAACGTGCGGCGCCGCTGCGGCACCGAAGCCCAACTATGCATATAACCGTGAAATGACGCAAGGACTAATTTCGCGCCATTTGAGATAAATATTCTATCGAAGAAAACGTGTTTATTTCGCTTACTTCGTGTAAAAAAATTATATTTCGAAACGAAATAGACGTTACTGGAAACAACCATTTATTAATTATTATTTATATTTCATTTATTTATGAAAACAAGGTGCTTCAGAACGGAGAAGAACGTGCGGCGAGCTTCGGCGCCGTGGGGAACTGCGGTACAAATTGCACGCAAGCTGGACTTACGTCGCCGCAGCGGCTCCTGAGGCATGTGTACACTACTTCATTGGATCTAATGTATCTCCGACCGCACTTGCGTTGCGGTAGTGGCGGCGCACGTTGAAAAACCGGATGTGTGCACCGGGCCTAAAAGTTAACAACTTTTATTCGAGCATTAATACAAGATTAACAAGTTCCAAGAATCTTTTCGTACCGACATATTTGTGGAACATCAATTTATTACTTGCTTTTAACTCCTTTTTGCTGCCATGTAAAGTAGATAAACACAAAAATTTAATTTTGAAACTGAGAAAATTAAAACATTAATAAAAATCGTATGAGATTTTCAGTGTAATCTCTCTCTCTCTCTCTCTCTTAAACAAATCAAACGGTATACGAAGATTTTATTTCTGCTCTTCAAATCGCTTAATACATATCGGGGGTACCTTAAAATGAAGTTTATTGCCATTTTTGGTGACGTTTGGCGTTTAATCTAATTTATGTTGACCAATCAATCATATCTCCTTTAAAAAATTTTTTTTTGTAATTTTTATTGGTGAAAGGCTGAAAATCGTATTCTAAAAACAAGCCAAGTGAAGTCAGATTAAGAATACGTACCGGAAACACCACCGTAAAGTCGCAGAAGCACTTCCGTCACCGATATTTAACTTAACAGATAATGACCTCGACATTAAAATTTGCACTTTTAAATAAATAATCTATATTAATAAGAATGGAGTCTTTGTGCATTTGATATTTTCCCATTACAAGTTATTTATCCATTTTGGGCCATAGTAATACAAAATCAATGATTTTCACGTTCAGGGTCTGAATGTATACCCCCCCCCCGCACTACGTACTAGATATATTTTTACGAAACTTTGCATATTCTGAGAACTCATATCTTTTAGCGACTTAACTTCATCGCGTCATTCTGTATGTCAGTCTTTCCGTTTTTGTGTTTGTGTGTCTGTGCAAGTATGCCATAATTTTTTATGCCATGAATTTTAATAAAATATTACACCTTTTATAAAACATATTTTAGTTTAGTGAATACGTTATTTGAATTTGCTTTGCTTACATCTTTAGGCAAATTTTATGTTTTAACATCTGAGTAATTATTAAATCAAAAAACCGTAATTTCGAGCAAGGTAGAAATTAGTTTCCTTCTAATATTGCTAAAGAGTGTTTATTTTCTGGATGGCATGTGTGCACATTTCGATTAACTTTCTTCAATCGTCCTTGGTAAAACACATGTGGTCGTAGAACATTTTTGCACAAAACCTTTTGAACCAAGACTGATAGCTAATAGAATTTATTCAAACTATTTAAAAATTTTGAAATAGGCTTCGTTTACAAAACAATTAAATTAAAACTTGCATTTCTTTTCCATGTTTCAAATAAAACTACTTAGTTTTATTGTAACTGTACTCAATAGTTAAGTAACACCATCATTCTAATTCTAAACAGGTACGTAGCTTCCATTCAAAACTAAATCTCTGAATAGAATATGCGCTGTAAAGTGTAGCTCGTGCTCAAAGAAAAGAAAACTCGCATTCGTTGGTTAGGTGCAGCAATCCTATTTTCTGAATTTTATTTTGCTCACATTTTATTTTGCATTTAAAAATTTTGTCATATTTTTAGAGAAAAAATGAGGCAAGTATGGTGAAATCATGAGATAAAAGACAATCAGGTTATCTTCAGAACAGCTTTGTTTCCCGCCTACTTTAGTTTATTTCGTTCTGATTTCTGTGAGCAAAATCAATAAATATATTTTTAATAAATTGAAACTCTTAATAAATATTACATTACAATTTTTAATAAATATTACATCACATGCAACACCAACCACACAAAGGATTCGATTTGAAACTTCATAGAAATTAAAATAAACAAGTCTGAATGGAACTTTGCCGATACTGAAAGAATTTTAATGTTAGAAAATATACGAATTAGGACATTCAAAATTCTATGTTGTAGTGACAGAAGGTTGATGTTATCTACCTTATGAGTTGAAACTATATTTACGCAATTTTATCCCCAAAAAAAGTTTGAGGAAAACTGTGATTTTCGTTTAAAAAGCTATCGAATAGATATACCTTTTTTTGTTTTGATAAATGGTAATAGGTTGTCTTACCTTCATATAACTTTTAAAACTGTCGAAAAGGTGTTAAAACTTTTTGATTGTAGATTATTCTGTTCACTTTTTCATTCAATAGTTAACTAGTTCAATCCAAGTTTGGTCGGGTACTTCTAGTTGTATGATAAAAAGAGAATATAAATATTTACATTTAAACAAATATTGTTTTTTTTTGTAAAATTTATTCCGTTATTTCATTAATAAAGAAATATTTATGTTATTTAAAACATGTTTTTCGTTAATTAAGAGCCAAATGCTGCTTTATGCATTGATTGGTAATGGGTCACTTCTCGGTTTCGTTGCTTGTACATTTGTTGAGCATAGTGATGCAAACTATTTAATAAACATTGCTCATTTCTGTTGTAAGGATGATTGTGAATATTTTGGACTGTTTACAATGTAATGATTACTTGCACATACACACAAATCTAACTCTAAGAAAATGGACAACGCGTTGTTTTTTTACCAATTTAAACTTGAAATAAGAGATAAAACCCGAAGAATATTTTTTCCAAAGGTGCGTATACGAATTAAAAATTGTGTTTTATAATATCGTCAAGATATTGTCCCTTCTTAATTTTAAAATCTACCTATAAGAATAAATTATTGGTACCACTAAAATTCAGCGGTATTAATTATTGGTAAATAATTAATACCGCTGAATGAATTATCCAAGCATTAATTAAATTCTTCAATGAATTTCACTACTTAAACCCAACAAATTTTGAAGAATGGTACTCGAACTAAATCCTAACGGATATAAAAAGTTTGAAGCCTAGAAATTACGAATAAGCAGGTAAAAAGTAAGTATTCTATGGGCCAAAAAGAGAATATATTTTAACAAAGTAATAAACAAATATATTTTTTTGGCATCCTTTTCTAAATACTTTATATTCAACACATCACTACGTACTCTAGATAGCATTTCTTGTTATCACTCTTATCTCTGGTTCATCAATCTTAATGTCAAGAACAATACAAAATAAATGACAGAAAACAGGAAAAGAGTAATTCAGTTTTTAAGCGTAATTCAGTGAACAGTCTTATACTTTGAAAACACGAGATGTTGATTTTTGGGTCATCATCGCTCTTCTTTCTCATGGTACAAGTTTGTTGGGAGTTTCGTTCCCGAAATTTTTCGTTTTTTCCCTTCTTCTAGTGATCAAGCGAGGATTCCATTCGGTACGATGACCTTATGAAAACGCACTGCACTTAAATGATGCTAATCTGACAGGAAATTCACACACATAAATGTTTTCCACTATTGTTGGAGACAAGAGTATATTAATTGTACTATAATTCATGATGAACGTTATTGTCTTTTGTCAAAGTAGATCAAGATTTTCATACGCGAGTAACCTATCAAAATAACGTTTTGTTTTCGTTTCGTGAATAACATAGCAGCGCTTTTAGTAATATGTATTTTCGGGTTGTTTTATTTAAAGCTCAGAATTATTTATTAAACTAGATTAATTTTACATGAAGTCTAAATGCAAATTTTTTTGCAAGTCATGTTTACATATTTATCATGTCATGTCATGTTTATTTATTCATTTCTTAAAGTGAATTAAATTACTGATGATTCAGTTACTTTCTTTTTTGGTTTATTGAATCAATCCTCCCTATAGAAAACTGTGAGATTTATAAATATCCTGCAAGGGGGAGCATGATAGAAATCAAATAAAACATGGAAACTGTTGATACCAAATTCGAGATTGGTAATTATTTCGCATCATCAACATTTCAAAGAAAATTGGTGTTTTAAATTTCTATATTAAAAAGAAAATGTAGCCCCAATACCAAACTTATACTGCTAGGACTATCTTATACTAGATGTACAGGGCAGAGGGAAGTATTCCTGAGGGACCTCATTCAGTGGTCGAAAACGCGATTAAGGCTCTATAAAGGCTTTGTAAGCATTACCTAAGGTTGGTTGGAATTTTTGGCCAAGTTGTGTCAAACGCAACAGCATCAAGAAAATGGACATATATAAGTAAAAAGTTTTTCCGCTACAGAAGAGAAAAATGCACAAAGGGGTTAAGTTACAGAAGTTGTACATGTGCCACTTGCAACCCGCAGCAATGTCTAAAAAATGAACGAAATCAAGTAAATAACGAGGAAGGTAATGGAAATGTATAATCCGAAATGGTAGTTGGCTTTCGTCACTGATGTAGTGAATAACCAATAGAAATTGAAAGATAACACACTTCGATTTAAAGATTAGGCATATGGACCAAAAGAAAAGAAAAACTTAACCATCTTTATCAAAATTATCGATGTCCAAGATAGTGGAGCATAAAATATTCGCTAACAAAAAGACCTCAAAATGCAATATTTCGCATAGTATATAGAGATCGTAAGAATGTAAACACAAACTATTGTTGAAAGGTCATTGTGACTAGTGAATGGTCATGTAGATGGGAAGAGAAATACGTTATTATGCAGTGAATTCAGTTGAAGTTTTCTAAAGGATGACAGAGCATACTAACACAACAATGAAAGTGCCAGTTTCTCTGCAATGCCGTAACATCAGAAAGAAATAGGATAGCTTTTAAAATTTAGCTGATTACGACAGGGTGCACGAACGATTTTCTTTAAACTGTGCCAGATTTGGTTTACTGATTTTTCAGGTCGCGTTCTCTAAGTAAAAGTGGATTTAGAAGGCTACATCCCCACGACACTCTGTGTCCATGGAAACAAAAGGATTGGGGAAGAGAAAAGTTTCGCGGTCGAAATTTCTTCACCATTTAAATTTGATGTTTTGCAATCCTCCCAAATTACTAATTAGTTTCTAAATCATATCAAATCTTCTTTTGTATGACGAATAATTAGTTATAATGCCTATTTATAATTCTCTTAAAATTGCTGATGACTAAAACGCGTTCCTTATTTTTAACATGCGTAAATTAAAATTATAGATTAAGAAAAGGTTTTATATGTCGTGTACGATTGAGATTTTAATCAAAATTTCACATCGTATCTTGATTTAAAAAAAAAAAGCATATGTCCATTACAGGTTTTCAGTAACAGCTCATTTAGTAATATTTATTAACTAGGGGGCCCGCCCCCTGCTCGCTAACGCTCGCCAACCCCCGGAGGATTGCTTCGCAATTCTCATTGGTTCGCTGCGCGAACCTATGCTCGCTTCGCTCGCATCAATGAAGGCATATGTCCTAGCAGAAGGGATTGATTACAAAATATATTCCAAAAAAATATTTTTCAAATCTAAATTTGTTGTATTACATAAAAGATATATACAGTACCTCTGGAATCAGAATTTAGATGAAAACTTTGAGCACATTTTTACTCGCAATGTGAGCGCTGCTTTGGAAATTGAATACCCAGCATGTTGTTTGTGTGTACATTTCCCCAGTACTCGAGCCACCCATACACTTTTTGACTGAGTTTGTTGTCGAAAGTTGTAGTGCACGCGTATTGTTGTACTATAATTGTTAGCCTTGAAAAGGACCGTTTTTTAAATAGCCCTGAAAAGATCCTCCGCTTTCTTAGATTTCTATTACGAACCGCAACAGCTCATCTAAAATTCATTTTTTTCAATAAAATTTCATCCGATAACGCTATAGTTTCAAATGACTCGCGAGGCTCCTAGTAAACAAACAATCGCACAATGTTGCCAAAACGCGGTAACAAATAACGTCTTTTTTGCATGCCACGTAAGAGAAATATATATATAGATTTTTAAAATCGTAATAAAGAATGCAAAAAATACTTTTCAATGTTTTGATTCTTTCATAATGCTTTGACATTATGGTTATGAACATATGAAACGTTAGCACTTTTCTCTATAACTTTCATGAACGTGTAGTGATTTTTGGACATGAGTCGAAATCAGCGAATTTGGACATTGGACCTTTATATACCAAAGTACAAAAATAAGAGATTATATTAAAATTGTTTGTAATATGCCCCTTCAGGACAACCTTCTCCTGTACAATCTCATCATAATACAAGCAAATGAACTTCTTAAAGATACGTCATCAACCAAATCTCTGAATGCTACAATGCTTGGTGTATGCCTGCGAAAAAGGACGTATTGCAAATTAAGTAGAAACACCAGAAAAATAAAATAAAAGCAATTTATTGTATCTTTGCAATATAAAAATAATTGAACATTTACTGATTTAGCAATGGCAGTGGCAGCCCAGTTGGAGGTGTAACGGTCTAGCGAGCGGAGTATTGGAGTTCGAATCCAACAAAAGACCGTTGTAAAAAAAGGCTGGTGCACGTTAAATATATCGGGGCCTCAAATGTTCTCGCATTGGCGTGGTGTGGAAATTTGAAGAGGTGAAGTGCTCAGGTGTGACCTCGTCTTCTGATGCGGTTCAAAAATAAGATAGTTGTCCTCGTACTCTTCACTTCGGGATTGATCACGGGCCATCAACAATAGCCCGTTGTGTTTCTCCAGTGCTACGTTAATTAAATACCTACCTATTGTTTTAGTAATTAAAAAAATTAGTAGTCTTCAAAAAATACTTTCCACTGTTTTGATTCTTTCATGTTGGCAGAAGGACGCGAGAACATTTTTATAACTTTCATTATCTTGAAGTCATTTTGAACTTTCATTATCTTGATTAATATGTGGACATGAGTCAAAATCAGTGTATTCCGACATTGGCCCTTTTCCTCCCAAGGTATAGAGATAAAAGATTATATTTAAGCAGCTCCGAGATGAGATATAATTCCGCAGACACTTAATTATCTATATATATAATTCTCTTACGTGGCTCATGAAAAAGACGTTATTTGTAATCGCGTTTTGGCAACACTGTACGATTGTTTGTTTATCGCGAAGTCTCGCGCATCGATTGAATTTATAGCGTTATCGGATGAAATTTTATTGAAAAAAAAAAAGGAAATTTTAATGAGCTGTTGCAGTTAGTTTATAATAGAAATCAAAGAAAGCGGAGGATCTTTTCAGGGCCATTTAAAAAACGGTCCTTTTCAGGGCCAACAATTATAGTTCAACAAGACGCTTGCACTACAACTTTCGGCAACAAACTCAATGAAAAAGTGTGGATCGTTTGAGTGCTGGGAAAATGTACACACAAATAACATGCTGGGTATTCAATTTCCAAAGCAACGCTGACATTTCGAGTCAAAATTTGCACAAAGTTTTCATTTGAATTCTGATTTTAGAGATACTGTTTATATTTTTTCTGTAATACAGCAAATTTAGATTTGAAAAACATTTTTTTGGTAACATATTTTGTAAACAATCCCTTCTGCTAGGTAATGGTAATGGTAATTTTAGTTAACGTCGTACTAGAGCAACACAACGGGCTATTGACGACGGTCCGGAATCAGTCCCTTAAGGGAAAGATTCGAGGACAACACCTCGTAATTTTGAACCACGGTCAGATGACGATGCAACACCTGAGCTGGCACCCCACTCTCCAAACTTCCACGCCAACCACCCTTCTGCTAGGACACATGTCTTCATTGAGGCGAGCGAAGCGAGCATAGGTTCGCGCAGCGAACCAATGAGGATTGCGAAGCAATCCTCCGGGGGTTGGCGAGCGTTAGCGAGCAGGGGGCAGGCCCCCTAGTTCATTATAAACTAATCATTATAAGCTACGAGTATTATCATTAACTATAAGGATTTGAGTAAAATTGATTGTCAAATTTTGGAGTCAACAAGCGTAATTATTTTTTACATTTTGTTATTATTAAAAATTTTAAACTTTTTTATGTTTGAAATAAAATGAAGATTAGTCTAAAATAGGTAGCCTATTAATTCAGAAGTAGTACTTTACTCCAAACGAGTTTTCTCAGCAGCATGTAATGTACCAATTGCATTGGATTTTACGGCGCAAAGTTCTACGCAGATTGAGATGTATAGATATACGGGAAATGATAAATTGAAAAGAAGTTTATGCCTCGTTAAGTTATTCGAAATATTTTTGTTATGCTACTTCATATCTTCATTTTTTGTGTTTTCGTTTTCTCCTTCATTTCTAGTATGATTCATTTGAATTGTTAGTCATATGTACCGTTTAAAGTCATGTATGTACCTTTCTGTTAAGCTCTCTGGCAAACAGTGTGATCCAATTCGAGAACACATACTATATTAATGTATTCCTAAAGCTTTCCTATTAAATCAAGATTATTACTTGAAAAAATTTTAAGTTTAGATTAAAAGTATAAAAGAATGCTGGGAACATATATGAAAGCCTAAGAAAGAAGAGTGTTTACTTTCCTAATTCGCATATGAAAGAACTTCAACAGTATTTATGAATCGAAATCTCTAAAGTTAATCTTTAAGTTGTTAACTTTTCAAACTTGACATGTTTGAGTAAGATATAATATGTAAAAGTAATGACATATTTACAGAAATTCTTTTTAAATTTCATCAAAATAATTCTTTATCTAGCAATAGAATAATTTCATTTTAGAGAATTTGTGGATAATCTTGATTGAGGGATTTGGGCAACATAATGATAAGTCCTTTTCAGGTTAGCAATTTTCAGGTTAGCAATTTTCATATTAAAAAATTTCCAAAATTATAAGTTCTTATCCTAGGGATCCTGTTTTACCTTAAAATTTCAAGTGTTACTCATTATTTCAAACATCAGAATTTCTTTTGATTATCTTGTATATTTTCTTTTTCATTTCGTAACATATTTATGTGACACCCTCCATGTTATTCCAAGCCCTTCAATTATAAAATTAAATTATTTCTTTAAGCTAATGATCGCATACTTATTTTGACAATTTCATTTACAATTGATTAAATGTCAGTGTGTTCACTACAACTAAAAGTGAAACGCCTCCTATTTCTTCAGAAAATATCTTGCATTTGTTGAATCGCAATAATATCTATATAGTTGAATATAATAGTAATATGTATGCCAATAACATATTTTTGCATCAATTACGTTCATTCAATACCAAAAGAACTACTGAATTTCACCTGCAAAACTTTTTAAATCCCCGTTCTGGTGAAAGCTGTCATCTTATTTTATTTTTACTTTTCTTCCCCGGCCTGTCGCTTGAATGCAAAATACGTCAGCTTTAATGAGATACAGTGGTGATTATGATAAAAAAAATCTCCATCACTGTCTTTCATTCAGAGGGAAGGTATTGTTCTCGGGAAGGAAGTAAAAATAGCGGGAGTTATAAGTTTTGCTCTCTAGATGGGTCCCTTTCTAGGGGGAGGGACACCTTCCGCTTCCGCTCTCTCTTCCCTTCACCTCAAGCGGAATAAAATTGCGTTTTTGTAATTGCCTCTGCGTTTCGACCTGTCACGGACAGACCCCAACAGACTGCTGGTCGAAAATTTGAAATAGGGACCAGGTATTACAAAATTGTAGGATGAGTATTGTTACTTCAATGGGGTGAGCAGTATGCTTTTGAGTGTCACAAGGGCCATACCTGAGGGATATGCTGTCCACGTTTAAATCTCAGAAAGCCGCTCCATCCAAAAAAGATTCGACTTTCTAAAAGAACATCTTTTGTCAAGCGCGTATTAAACCCCCTAGTGGTTGTCTGGACGTTGTGTCTCGTCATTAGCAAAACTGACCAGATATCTCGTCATTAGAAAACTGACCAGACCTTTAAGGTGAGATATCTCGTCATTAGCGAGATTGGTCAGGTTTTGTCGGACGAGATATCAAATCAAGAGCGAAATTGGTCATATATTGATGGACAGATATCTAGTCAAGAGCGAAATTGGTCATATATTGATGGACAAGATATCTAGTCAAAAGCGAAATTGGTCATATATTGATGGAGGAGATATCTAGACAAAAGCAAAATTGGTCATATATTGATGGAGGAGATATATAGTTAAGAGCGAAATTGGTAATATATTGGTGGACAAGATATCTAGTCAAGAGCAAAATTGGTCATATATTGATGGACATCTAGTCAAAAGCAAAATTGGTCTTATATTGATGGACGAGATATCTAGTCAAAAGCGAAATTCATCAGATTTTTGATGGACGAGATATCTAGTCAAAATCACTTGGAAGGTTAAGAAAATTATTTCAGAAGGCCCAGTCTTCCTTCTTCCGGTTCCCTAAATGCAGTAATGTTAAAGGAATATTGTGTTTTGTGTCATTTTTTCGACCTTTTGACGCAAAACGTCTTGCAAGAAGGGGCGGTACGGCGGAACGATTATCATAACATTATGACTATTAGAATTTTGTTAAAACTTTTATAATTAAACTGATCTAGCAAAAAAAACTATATCATCAACGGATAGGGAAAAAACAAAGACCTAAAATAATAATATGGAGATTTTTGAAGACGTCATAACCACAAGCAGGATGGCCACCAAGTTGAGGTAGCCAGCGCGTGGTCACGCGTGCACTGAAATTAGTATAGCTCTTCTTCCCGACGAGCTCTTCTTTCCGACAAGCAAGGTGTTGTTTTGCAGCTCTGTTTAACTACAGAAAAAGAATAAATAGTAAGAATAAGTATATCTGGCAATTTGGAATAACTAAAAAAAATCAAATGCGAAATAGCTCTTCTTCCCGACGAGCTCTTCTTTCCGACAAGCAAGGTGTTGTTTTGCAGCTCTGTTTAACTACAGAAAAAGAATAAATAGTAAGAATAAGTATATCTGGCAATTTGGAATAACTGAAAAAAATCAAATGCGAAATAGCTCTTCTTCCCGACGAGCTCTTCTTTCCGACAAGCAAGGTTTTGTTTTGCAGCTCTGTTTAACTACAGAAAAAGAATAAATAGTAAGAATAAGTATATCTGGCAATTTGGAATAACTGAAAAAAATCAAATGCGAAATAGCTCTTCTTCCCGACGAGCTCTTCTTTCCGACAAGCAAGGTGTTGTTTTGCAGCTCTGTTTAACTACAGAAAAAGAATAAATAGTAAGAATAAGTATATCTGGCAATTCGGAATAACTGAAAAAAATCAAATGCGAAAAAAAATCAAAAGCGAAATAGCTCTTCTTCCCGACGAGCTCTTCTTTCCGACAAGCAAGGTGTTGTTTTGCAGCTCTGTTTAACTACAGAAAAAGAATAAATAGTAAGAATAAGTATATCTGGCAATTTGGAATAACTGAAAAAAATCAAATGCGAAAAAAAATCAAATGCGAAATAGCTCTTCTTCCCGACGAGCTCTTCTTTCCGACAAGCAAGGTTTTGTTTTGCAGCTCTGTTTAACTACAGAAAAAGAATAAATAGTAAGAATAAGTATATCTGGCAATTTGGAATAACTGAAAAAAATCAAATGCGAAAAAAAATCAAATGCGAAATAGCTCTTCTTCCCGACGAGCTCTTCTTTCCGACAAGCAAGGTTTTGTTTTGCAGCTCTGTTTAACTACAGAAAAAGAATAAACAGTAAGAATAAGTATATCTGGCAATTTGGAATAACTGAAAAAAATCAAATGCGAAAAAAAATCAAATGCGAAATAGCTCTTCTTCCCGACGAGCTCTTCTTTCCGACAAGCAAGGTTTTGTTTTGCAGCTCTGTTTAACTACAGAAAAAGAATAAACAGTAAGAATAAGTATATCTGGCAATTTGGAATAACTGAAAAAAATCAAATGCGAAAAAAAATCAAATGCGAAATAGCTCTTCTTCCCGACGAGCTCTTCTTTCCGACAAGCAAGGTTTTGTTTTGCAGCTCTGTTTAACTACAGAAAAAGAATAAATAGTAAGAATAAGTATATCTGGCAATTTGGAATAACTAAAAAAAAAATCAAATGCGAAAAAAAATTTATAAATGTTCGCTTTTTTTCAGAAATGTCCAAATATATCGCCAATAAGAAACAGAAAGTGTGTAGAAAACGTGTAGCTTACGAAAGAGGAAGACATAGGGAATCCAAAAAGGGAGCCATGACATGTGGAGAGCTTAAACGAGAGTTACGGCAGCGGCTCAAGATGGCGCACATACCGCTTCTGCTAATTGTAGATTTTAATATCCAGGAGACCAACAATCGATTGAAGGAATTTCTACATGACAAGTTCAAATTATCACTGGCTACACACAGACCCTACCGACTTCACGATCCTTAAAAATACTACGATAGATCTTACACTCTTATTGCGTTTTATGTTATTTTTCGACCTTTCGACGGAAAACGTCTTAGAAGGCGGGTTAGTACGGCGGAACGATTGTCGTGATCTTATAACTACCAGACTTTTATAAATAACTGGAATAAGAGATGTCAATGTAACCTGCAAATCGTATATATTCATATCATTGCCCAGTCTGATTTATGCCCCCTTCCGTATTGTCTTGAGTCTTGACCCTTTATGTTCTTAACCATTAGGCTTAAGTTTTGGATACAAGTGTGGTTGCAATGCTAGCAACCATGAATAAATCCAGACAAATCGACTAGTTCTGATTAAAAAAAAAGTATTTAAAAATCAAATCATCAAGCAAATGTAGTGTATATGATCTCTGTTGCTGAATGAAATTTGTTGTCAAGTTAAGTATGAATTAAACGGAACATTTAAGAATGACTTATACGGAAAACATTTTTAACAGTATGAGAGGAATTTTCAGTGTAAAAACAAACAAACCAGAGACAGGATGCAGATATTTTACATCCGCTACTCAAATGAAATGTGGTTTTTATGCCATAAAATACAATCGATAAACCAATCGCTACCCAAATTTGCCGCAAGATACTTATCGGGAATATCTTAAAATGTCGTTTATATCAGTTTCGGCGTAAAATTTTATTACAGTTGATCAATCAACTGTCATATTTAAATTAGAAATTCATTCTTTATAATTTAATTGACGAATGCTGAAACCGTGTTCGAAAAACGACCCTAATTTATATTTACAGAAAAAGTCTCATAGCAAATAAAGTCCATTAAAATTAAAATTTAAAGAGTTCATTGCAGCAAAAATACAGCAAAAGAAATAAAGCATTTAAAAAGAATTCGGCAGCACACAAAAAAAAACCACGTTTCAATCCACGTTACGTAGAAGATGCAAAATTTAACATGGGAGTTTTACCACATAGTGAATTTGAAATGGTAATTAGTTAAAAGTCATATCTATGATACTAAGTTTAAATTTTTAAGCTTGTTTTGACACTGATTTTTTCTGCTTTTATAATTCACTTTTTAAGTTAAAAATTATTTGTTATTTCTTTGCTGTTTTAGGGTTTAATTATCTCTATTTAATTTCTCTGTTATCATTGAAGTTCTTACGAGAACTTCACTGATAACAGAAAACACGTTTGGGAGCAGAAAAAATACCACCACTTACATTTATCTTTATAGAAAAAGTCAAATAGCAAATCAATAAAATCCATTAAAATTAAAATTTAAAGAGTTCATTGAGGCAAGAATACACACCGTCACTTAAAAAGTGATGTATTACATAATTTTAAACCCAAGACTAAAGCAGTATAATCCTATTGAAAGATAAAATATAAAAAAAAATAGACCGAAAGACAGGAGATTCGAAGGTGGAATTCGGAATTCTTTTTGATCTCCAGTCGAATAACCTCCATTTCCGCGAAAAGACGAGAATCGTTCGACTAGTTTTTTGAGTGAGGGTAGGTAGATCTTTCTTGTCTCGACAGATAGATATTCGAAGGAAGGAGGCGGGGGCAAACAATCCTCGTTCGACGTCGTTTCGAACGTTTTTATTTTCCTGAGACTTTTTTTTTTCTTGTTCTTTTTCTACTTCGGTGGGACGGGCTTGTTCGTTTCCGGTGATCTAAGAAAAATCGCGTTTTAATGAGTTTGCGACGAGTTTTTCCCCTCAAAAAACGATGGGAAAGGGAAAAAATGAGAACGAAAATCATACCACTCATCGATTAATGATAATCATTAAGAGATTTTGACACAATTACAATTTTTTTACTGCATAGCTGGAGCTCTATTGCGTCAAGTTTTTTTTTTTCTTTTCGGATTCTTAAATTATTTAATAACGTCCGAACAGCAATTCGGACTTGTAATTCGAATGACGGCTTTTAATGTGTTTAGGGGAACAATATTGCTTTGGTAGCTAAAATATTGATAGTTGATCTGCTACTTATTCCTTAACTATTAAATATATATGCGATATATATGCGTTTGTAAACAAACATAAAATATTTTCGCAGTACACATAACGTGTAAATTTTTCAATAGATTCGATATTTGGAATAGATATTTTATTTATCAGTATGAAACATTTCTCGTCAAACTACCAGTTGGAAGAATAATGGATTAGCAACCCGAGGGTTACTGTTATTTAAGTTTTAAAATTCTCATACATCAATAAAATGTAGAATATTTACATAGAAATATTTTCTGTTGACCATAATTGAGAAACGTATCAACAATCATGTACGGAAGGATACATAACTCACATGATGATGAGGATACCTCATAAAGGAGACAAAAATAAGTTCAAAATGTTGTCATTTTTTAGAATTGACGACATTGATTTAAGAACTACCCGCATGCATTTGTTTAACAAATATATTTTTTTCATTCGCTCATCATATGTTTACAGTAAGCTCTTTTCTCCAATAAGACTGTTCTCTTCAGACGATCTTTGAAAGTTCAAGTCCATGAATCGAGAGTATTGCTTTTTTAATACATGGAGGAGAAGCTCTATTTCCTATTTGGATCTTCGTAATTGTAGGATTTTATTTTCCAAAAATAGTACATTATCGAATATTCCATAATTAATACATAAATCGAATTTCAAGGCACAAGAATATATACAATATATTACAGTTTAAGTAACAATTCTAATACAGAAACAAAATAATTATAATTTCCGTGTGCCAATTTTCCACCATTTATACATGTTTAAAATTTTAAAAACAGAAATATATAAGTTTTTTGTAACCATTATTTGTCAAAGATACTATTCATCCTCAGATTTAAAGTTTCCGATCTTACGACAGTAAGCGGTTCGATTTCGCCTTGAGTGTATTTCTCTCTAACGTATCAGTAAATTTCCTTATGTGTATATCCATTTACTTGGCGTTGTTTGGCGAAGCTTGGCCATAATACTCAAACAATCTGGACAGAATCCTGATAAAAATATTCAGCAAACTTTTATACTTACTGTCCCAAGAACAACCTGTTTCTCAGATAGAAAAAGAACGAGTATTTATTATGGGCCTCCGAAATAACACTGAGAGCCATTGTGGCTTAGTGGGCAAACCCAACAATCTTCTGGTTATCTTCTAACAATCTTCTGATTGGAGGTGGGGTAGGTTCGATTCCTGTAACTTACCCTGGGAATATTTTTCTCTTCTTGGGCAGAAAAACTTTCCTTGTGTATGTCTATTGCTTGACTTCTGGATAGAAGTTGCCACAGCGTGGCCGTATATGGCCTCAGCGTCATGAAACCCAACCAACCAAAATGAAACTGAGAAAACATGGCTTGCCATAACTTAGTCTCTCTGACCTGACACTTGTACCAGAAAAATAACCAACCATCCGAAATGAATTTCTGGCTAATCTACTCTATATAAAATACAATTTTCAACAGGTCGATTGTTTTACCTTAATTGCTAGCAACATCTACCTTAAAGTATCATATCGACTGCACTCTTTTATAAACAGCCATTTAGAGAAAAAGAAATAGTCGTGTTATTATCAAGATCTTATTTTAAACAGGAGCAACTGTTATTACTATTTTATTCAAAGTTATTATTAGGAAGTATAGTTATTTATTTTTATAATTCTTTTTACTAAATATAGATTCTAAGGATTCTAATTATTTAAAAATATTTTTAAAAGCATCCTATAGAGCCAATCAATTTCAGTTTTTTTCAACTAAATCAAAACAACACTTCAGTCGGAAAAGAAATAGATTTTTAATAAAATGTACATGTAATATTGAATAATATGTATTAAGTCAACGAAGCTAGTGGTCAAAACTTTATTCGGTAATTCGTAATAAATTAATAAGGTATATCGGTTGTCGGAAACGAAAAATAAATAAAAACCGAGAACTTTCAAATCACACAGATTTACGAGGTTCAGGATTTCCTGTCAGATAAAGAAAACTGATTTCACATCGATGATATATCTTTAATTCTAACCGGAATCTCTTTTTAAACTCGACAGAGAACAATGCTTATGGATTTTTTTACTTTTAGCTTAATTTATATATTCACTGATGCTTTTTATTTTTACCTTTCCTCCATTTTGATTGATACGTCAAGCATTTGAAAAGGAAAAATCAGTTTTTGACGTTCTGTTTTTATTGCACATTTCTTTACATTTTCATGCAATTACCGAAAGAATTGTAATTTTTATTTTTATTCATATTTTTCATTCAGAAAAGTACTTGTTCATTGAGAGGTCGAGAACCAGTAAGACAGAGGGAACCAGAATGGTTCATGCATGTAACATTACAACAGTATTGATGTTATTTAAAACAATTTTACATTGCAGCTTCCCATTTTATTCTAAGAGTTTAATGGAGCCGTCATAATTCAATCTTCTTGTCCATATACGTTAAATGTGAGTAGACTTAACATTGCTTTTGAGAGGAGCTTTAAAAAGCGAAAACATCATGTCGATTAGTAGACACCCATGACAACTCTGTGAAAAATTTACTTCTCTGGCCGATTTGGCATTTTATCGCCTTATTTGTCGATATCCCATCTTATGACAGGATAGGTGTGTAAATGAATATTTCTACAGAATGTTGAAACTGCCAAAGTTTATTACTATGTCGAGCTAAAAATCAGATGCTGAATCAATGGAGGGTCGTCTAAAGTCTCCAGTCCCGTGAACCAATTATCTGATGAAAGTTCCTGCTTGCAGACGAAAGTAGTCTTAGTGTCACGTATCACTAGTTACCACCTTATAATCAATAAAGACGGTAATCCTATTACCGCTAATTGACTTTATCTCCATTTATAACACAGTAGCAGTTAAAATATGAAGAAAGTGGGAATACAAACAAGAAAGCCTAAACTAAAAGAACCGATATTTAGTAACTCTTGTCACAAAATCCATATTATTGAACCCGTAGAGATGAAAATGCAAATGAGTAATAAAATGAAATTTCAGAATTATTAGTACATAAAATAAAATCGTTGCTAAACATAAAGAAACGATGTGAATCATAGGATTATTTAACTAAAACTTTTGAATATTTTTTATCTAATGCCCTGCCAACATTTTGAACATTTCCATCATGGCACTGTAAGGGAGGATTTTTGAACCGCTTAGAGTTATCATGGCGCACCATAAAGAGAGGGTTCCCGTTATACTTTACATTTTTATACTGCATTTTAGGCACGACTTTTATATAGAGGACACAATTCATCCAAGGCTTTGTCACCAACACGAACCTGGAATCGTTCGACCCAGAATCCAATATCTGATAGGTCAAGTAGTCGTAAAAGGAAGGTAGTTAAATTTTTGCCGCACTGGAGCATTAGGGTAGGTTTATTGACGGTGCGGGATCAATCCCGAAATCGATTGGTTAGAAAAGTTTAACATTATAAATAAACACACAGATATATCAATGGCAATTGGAAGATACATAGCCAAATGTTGAAATTTGTTTTCAATAAATTCATCTAAAATTGTGGAGCCCCTGGGTGACTATACAGCGTTCACGCACCTATATTAAGATGACATTATGTATTACATAAATTTTGAGGATGGATCCACTCCTAACTGATATGACGATAAGTTGAAAAAAGTTAAAAGATTTGTTGTGAGTGGATATGATCAAAGAAAGATCTGCGCAGTTGAAAGCAGAGTACAGAAATTTCTGTGATGAATAGTCTGAGATTTTCATTGACGTTTCCTGAGATACCTGTATATCCCGATTGTTTTTATTCATCCTTTCAGCACCATCACAGTTGTCTGTAATTGATAGATCATTATGCGATCAACGGAATACAATGCGAGAGAAGAGCAATTAAATGGACACGTAATAACTACATAGGCACCATCTAATTGTAAGTGTGATGCGACGAACAATTGCAATATTCTATTGAGAGACATGTGAAACATGCCAATTTACCCGTTAATGTGCATTGTATTGTTATTTTCTACTGATCAGTTATTTATGAAGATGCAGAATATTTGTAGTTCATTTATATACTTCCCATAGCCAGACATTGGATACGTGCTTATTTTGAAGCAAGAGTAGAGAATAAAAAGTGGAGTATAAAAATGTTTATGAAACTAAATGAAAAATATAGCCATGTAAGCGTACTGAAAAAATTACAATTACGTAGATAATTTAACAGTAATTAATGTGAATTCATCACAATACGGGAATCTGTTACACAAACACTATAAATCAATATTGCAATTTTTGACATTTCTCTCGATCATTTTTCATTTCCCTAAAACAGTAAAAACGGATTATTATCAGCTCACAAGCTACTGATGAAATGACAGCAGGTTTTACAGAAATGCTATTCCCACGTTTCTTTTCACCTAATCAGTTTTGTACTAAAGTTAATCCTAAAATTTTATTAAAAGCTTGCTCTACGCTCTGGATTATCTTCTTTCGTTGGCAAAAAGTAAGAGAATCTGAACCCATAAACATTTAAATCTCATAATCCGTTCAAATATTTGAGTATGTTTGCAACGCCGGGATTTCATCCATTAATCGGATAAAATAAGTTGATTCCTGTGAAAGGATTAAAAATATGTGAAACCTCTGTCATAATAAAACGATCATTTATACTTTGAATCAACTCCTATTAGAGCCATACATGTTCATTTTAAAGCATTTAATGTGTCTCTCATTTGATTTGTACTGCACTTCAACCATTGGGTAACAGAATGTTAATATTTTAGTGTTTCGATTCCTCTATTACCCAGATTGACTCGGACTGTGTAAGATGGGGATTGCCAGGAAATTTTGGAAAACATTTTCAAAGTTGGAAATTGAATAATTTCGAGAAAATAAATAACTAAGACTAGTAATTTTTGCATATGTCGTAAAATAACTCAAAACGGGAGGTGCAGAAACCATTGACTTTCTAATAAAATAAACGGAGCAAGTTGATGAGTGATCTATGATTGAATGGCCAGCTACTACAAACCATTTCGTATTAAACCAGACTTAAGGAAAGTTGATCGAAATATGCATATACCGACAAAAGAAATTATCCGTGTCTAGTGATATTTTGCAAAAAACAAATAATTCATTAAAGTTTAACTTCCAAAAAATATATATGGAATGTGTAAAATACCGGAACACACGCACACACACATAAATGCAAACATAAATGGCACTCTTTGATAAAATGTAGAATTTTCTGCAAACGAAATATGAGGAAGCGTGTCGAATTTAGATTTTTTGCATATACGTATTCTGCAACAACAAATACGGAAAGACTTTTAAAAATATGATATAATAATGGTTTATTTACAAAAAGAAAACATCTTGGTAATACTTAGAACTACTCAAATATGACCGCAGCATTTCGCTGTTTTACCTCAAATATGCAGAGTTTCAAATCAAATTTATAAATTAAATTATTAATTCTTTCGTTACCAGATACATACCGAGTAGTAGAATTACGCTATTATGGTCAATGAGTTTTCAGTTGGGCTTTTTTGTGTTCCATTAAAAATTGTAAGCAAAATGTAAAGTATTGTTTAAATACAATGTTTTAAATTGTTTAAATACAATGTTTTAAGTTGTTTAAATACAATGTTTTAAATTGTTCAAATACAATGTTTTAAATTGTTTAAATATAATGTTTTAAATTGTTTAAATGCAATGTTTTAAACTGTTTAAATACAATATTTTAAGTTGTTTAAATACAATGTTTTTAAATTGTTTAAATACAATATTTTAAATTGTCTAAATATAATGTTTTCAATTGTTTAAATACAATGTTTTAAATTGTTTAAATATAATGTTTTAGAAAACATTGTTTTCCAAGCAATACTAGTAAAGCAATTTTATTGGAAAAATTATTTTTCTAACTCTACTGGTAAAACAAACGGAGTTGCGTAAGTTTAGAGAGTTGTGGAAGTTTAGAGAGTGGGGTGCCAGCTCAGGTGTTCATCTCGTCATCTGACAATGGTTCAAAATGACAAGGTGTTGTCCTCGGTTCTTTCCCTTCGACATTGATTCCGGACTGTCGCCAACCTACCAACCGGTCTGGTGGTTAAGGTGTTAGCCTCTAGATCGGAAGGTTTCTGGTTCGAATTCTAGTCAGTGCATTGATGTTTATAAGCGTATGGTGTAGAGGTGGCTGGTGCACCTTAAATCTGTAGTGGCCGAAAGTCCTCAGGTTTGGTGTGGAAGTTTGGAGAGTGGGGTGCCAGCTCAGGTGTTGCTCGTCATCTGACCGTGGTTAAAAATAGTGCGGTGTTGTCCTCGGATCTTTCCGTTAGGGGATTGATCCCAGACCGTCGTCACTAGCCCGTTATGTTGCTCTAGTTAGTACGACCGTTAATTAAAATTACCTTACCGTACCTTACCTGTAATGATAGCTTTCAGTGATAAACCTTGCCGACCAACCGGCATAGTGGTTAAGTTGTTAGACTCTAGATCGGAAGGTTCCTGGTTCGAATCCGGGGCAGTGCATGGATGTTTATAAGCGTATGGTGTAGAGGCGGCTGGTGCACCTTAAATCTGTCGTAGCCGAAAGTCCACGTTGGGTTGGTGTGGAAGTTTGGAGAGTGGGGTGCCAGCTCAGGTTTTGCCTCGTCATCTGACCGTGGTTCAAAATTACGAGGTGTTGTCCTCGGATCTTTCCCTTAAAAGATTGATCCCGGTCTGTCGTCAATAGCCCGTTGTGTTGCTCTAGTTCGACGTTAACTAAAAATTACCAATTACCAGTGATAAACCTTAGTTAAAAATAACCAAATGACCGGATTGTCGTCAATATCCCTTTGTGTTGCTCTAGTGCGACCTTAATTCAATTAACTTATTAGTTTCCTGTCACTTTAATTCATGAGTGCTTAAGTTATAGCTAAAAATAAAAGTTTGAACATTTTCAGTATTACTCTACGGCCTGCCAGTTTTCCATATTTGCCGGTAATTCAGTCACCACAACAAGAACAATCCGAAGTCAAATATTTTGTCGATGAAAAACTGGATCATCAAAAATGGCACGCTTTACAGCAATGACAGGAAAACCAAACGACCGAGGTTTTCAACAATGTCGAGGTCACCCATAATCCGCGGGTCCCACCATATCCACCCCAAAAGCAATTGACCTCACCACAAACGAACAGATGCAGGACGAGGAGACGACCGATTTAAATAACAACAGTAGTTAAATCAATTACGAGCAATGAAAAAAAGGGCCTCAGGAGGCAGATAAAAATCCAAGGCCGATCCCAAAGGCACAAACTCGATCGAGTCAGCCAGAGTTGATTGTTCCCTGGCACATTACTCTTGTTTCCTTCTTAACCATCTTTTAGGAAGCCGTGGCAGATTTCGGACGCACATCGGTTGGCCGAAGGAAGAGTTGTCTCTGGAAATGATGCTCGCTACGGAATGGTGGGTGTGTCTGTACAGGATGGCGATCATTATGGCTTCCGGTTCTGTCTCT
Source organism: Metellina segmentata (assembly GCA_947359465.1). NCBI lineage: Eukaryota > Metazoa > Arthropoda > Arachnida > Araneae > Tetragnathidae > Metellina > Metellina segmentata. Next base: position 60,455,545 of record OX375875.1, read on the forward strand.
GTGTGTCTTTTTCTAATAGAGCCCATTTGTATGCCCCTCTCCTACCTGCGCTTCACGCATCGGCTCTTCCCTTCCCAACTGCACAGAACTGGGACCCAGAGACGAGGCTTCTTGGTGCTGCTCGACACATTCCGATTTCAGCTAATGAGGGAATTAGGCTCTGGGGTGGGGGATTTATGGAGTCCTTTGCCTGTTCCCTGCTCGTGAAATCTCAATGAGGGTCAGTCACTGCGAGGGGAAGTCTCTCAGTGAGCAATCGAACTACAGTCGAACTTCGATTAACCGCCAGGGGACCATGATTGTTAATCGAATAGATGGATAACAGGAAAACCTTAAACAGCAACCCACTCCATCCTTTGCATATGAACGAATGATAGTAGATGCACGTTTACGAACTTATGGAGTCCTTTGCCTGTTCCCTGCTAGTGAAATCTCAATGAGAATCAATCCATCTGGAATGAATGTGTGGCCTCTATAAACGGGTAGTGCCTAGAATGTGTGAATATGTGAAGTGTACCATACCCCACCTCCATTCCCATGGTACATCATGGGGATTCTAAGTGGTTCACAAATCCACCCTTGTATTGATTGTTGATTAGCCGAGCATTAACAAAAATACACTACCCTACAATAATGGACCGGACAGCAAGATGTGATGGTATAAAGGAAATAATACATGCTTTAAGATGGGGATGGTCACCCACGTGCTGCAATTACACTAGCAACCCTTCTGGGCATACTTTCAACAAGGTTCTGATACACAGGTACTTGTGTCCATTCCTGCTGCAAGAATGTAGTAAGCTCAGCTGTAGATTTCGGAAGTGGTTCCTTGGCCCTGAAACGTCGCTCTATCGCGTCCCACAAATGTTCTACGGGGTTTAGTTCGGGACTGAGCAGGTCAGGGAAGACGTTTTACATCCATATCTTGAGACCACTGCTTGACAGAGGCTGCAACATGACATGGTGCGTTGTCGTCCTGGAAGTAACATTCGTCGATTCCACAAATTATAAGAGCGTATGAAGAACCTGATTGTTCAAAATGTTCATGGAAGCGTCGGCCCTCCCAAGCAATACCGCGAAAAACACCCCCAAACATGTAGTCGGATTTTATACAAATCTGCTGGCGTCCGGTCCATTATTGTTGGGTAGGATATTTGTATTATATTTTATACATAGAAACAAACAGTATGCAATTTACATTAAGTACAGAGTATAGTACATATGCAATCGTGGAAAAAAACCCGAACCACCTCCTTTATTTCGAGCACTATTCATACTAGAGCAAATTCAAAGGTATCATTCAATAGGGAATAACGTCCTATACGAATTCAAATCCATAAACGTTGCATAAAAGGATGTCTTTCTATCAAATTTTACACAAACAAAATCTCTAATGGAAACCCGTGTTGTGATGCCATAATCAGATTCTGTATAGTTAAATTAGTCTAAATATAAAATTTCATGACTTTACTGTCATTATATTCCGAGATATTCTATGTTAAAGTTAGTTTTAATTTCAGGGATCATCTCCACATAGGAAGACGCTATTCTTAGATAGCGATTAATTGTAGTTATCGGTACCCGAATTTCAAATTTAAACACTAGTTCAAACATATTTTTCAGCAGTCCTAGGATTATTATATTTATTATGCAAGTGCAAATGATTTGAGAATTTTATTATTATATATTTACTATTGAAGTGGGGAGGGGGCAAACGATCCTAGAACAATTATCCGAGGTTTGTCAGGCGTTTTATAAACTTTTGGTTTGTCTCTAAAATCGCAATAATTGGGAAAATTTAATGTAGCTCAAACACTAATCATTGGAAAGAGCTGAAATTTTGAATGGGCATAAGAGAAGTCTTTTTGAATCGATACCATCAAGATATAATAAGGTTCTAATTGATAATATTTTCAAACATTAATTTAATAATTATTATTTCATGCTAAAAACTATTTTTTAAATAAAATAATATATGAATTGTGTTTGGGTTGTTTAGCAATAAAAGGCCACAAACTAGGAGTGCTACAGAAATATTATTTAGGAAGATATCCATAAAAGTCTAAAAAACTGATTTAACATTAGGAGTTCCCGATCTTTCTGTCTTCATAACCTCGAAACGGCACGTCCTGATGACATGAAATTTGGTATATGAAGTTAAACTGTGATATGGATTCGAAATTGCGTGTCAAATTCATTCAAGTTTTATGAATTTGAATTAATAGAAGACGTTAGTTCCTATCGAACGGCATCTTTGAATTTGCTCTACTGTTAAAATTGCTTGAATTAAGAGGGGTGGTTCGGTGATATATATATATTTTTTTTTTGCGATTACATATTGTTGCATGAACTTCGACTCTAGACGTGCATCCAAATTCAAGTTTTAAAATAGTCAGTCATTGGGTTGCTTATCTGACTGTGGCTCAAACTTACGAGGAGTTGTCCTCGGATCTCCCTAATCGCCCGCTGTGTTGCTTCAGAGCGGTGTAAATTCAACTATCTATCTGTTTGAACACGCAAATATTTTCAGTTTTGGGTATTGGTAATGTTAGTTAACGTCGTACTAGAGCAACACAACGGGCTATTGGCAATGGTCCGGGATCAGTCCCTTAAGGGAAAGAACCGAGGACAACACCTCGTAATTTTGAACCACGGTCAGATGACGAAGCAACACCTGAGCTGGCACCCCACTCTCCAAACTTCCACGCCAACCCAACGCCACGAATTTCAGTCACGACAGATTTAAGGTGCACCAGCCGCCTCTACACCATACGCTTACAAACATCCATGCCCTGACCCGGATTCGAACCAGTAACCTTCCGTACTAGAGGCTAACGCCTTAACCACTATACCGGTTGGTCGGCTTTTAGTTTTGGGAGAACGAGCGTTATTTACTCTTTAGAGACATATTATTTTGGTGAATATTATGGTAAAAATGTTCCTTTTTTTTGTGTATCGCATTGCTACAAAAGCCAAAAGATCGTTTCAAATGATAATTATTAGCTAACGTTGTACTAGAGCAACACGACGGGCTATTGACGACGGTCCGGTATCAGTCCCTTAAGGGAAAAATCCGAGGACAACGCCTTGTAATTTTGAACCACGGTTAGATGACGAAGCAACACCTGAGCTGGCACCCCACTCTCCAAACTTCCACACCAACCCAGCGTGAGGATTTTCGGCCACTATAGATTTAAGGGGCACCAGCCGCCTCTACACCATACGCTTACAAACATTCATGCTCGGACCCGGATTCGAACCAGGAACCTTCCGATGTAAAGGCTAACACCTTAACCACTATACCGGTTGGTCGGGTAAGATCGTTTCAAGTGACCGTTTCAAGACATCAGTAAAAAGATACTTTGATATAAATTCATTTATTTTCACGGAAATCCACAACTGTGAAGGAATTAAGTGAAATTGAATACCCACGATGTCGTGATATCGAGGCCAAGATGCAGCGTATGCCCTAAAAAGGATGCTTTGTTATGTAAGCCTAGCTAGATTCAATCCGTGTGTAAACGAGACATTGAAAAGTGAGTCGGGGTTAAAACACAATAAAAGAATTGTCATACAGAAGGAAAACAAATGATGAAACTAGTCGCGGGAGATGCGATCGTAGTGACCTACAAACTATGGAAAATGTCGTAACATCAACTGTCAAACAATCGTTCAATGAAGTTTGAGTTTTGGGTAAGAATTTTTTCCTGCGTTTATGATACATTACATACTACGTTTATGATACTGCGCTTGTGATGATTTTAAAGATATCTAATACTAGAAATCGTGATATCTAATTACATAATAACGACCCTGTTTTTAGAATTTATCATGATCGCTGTGCATATTATTTTAAAATCTAGCGTCAGCGAAATTTTAAAGTCAAACGTTTCACAACATTAACGAACTATTGCACGTACTCAACGTAAAAAGACCTGGATGCAACTTCAAGTTGCGTAGAGAAAACGTCATCAAGATGTAAGACTGATCACACCAAAGCTATAAAATAGATGGAAGGAAATAAGATTTTCAGAATCATGATCGCTGTGCATATTATTTTAAAATCTAGCGTCAGCGAAATTTTAAAGTCAAACGTTTCACAGCATTAACGAACTATTGCACGTACTCAACGTAAAAAGACCTGGATGCAACTTCAAGTTGCGTAGAGAAAACGTCATCAAGATGTAGGACTGATCACACCAAAGCTATAAAATAGATGGAAGGAAATAAGATTTTCAGACTGTCATAACTGTCAAGGAAACAGCACGGCTTGTCCTGATCACGTACTTGTTGTCCTTATTACGTACTTGCATTGTTTTGGAGAGCAAGGACATTCAAGATGATCCGTAACTTCTTTTGGGCATTTTTGCATCGGAATATCGTAGAACTGGTCTGTTTTAGTTTCAGAGATAAAGAGAAAACGTATTGAATTTGAATGCACTGATGAAAAATACAGCTATAAAGGCAATTAAGACAAACTTTAAAATCAAAACCAGGCCCCCTCGAATCTGCATTCCGGATTCCAGTACCAGGTTCGATGACCTAGTCTTGAATACAACTTTTTATTCCGAGTACTCCAATCTTTAACCTCCACAAATCTACGTTTCCCTCTTATTTTCCTTTCCATCCTCCTGGTAAATTATTATAAATACAGTGATTACGTTAACCTCTTATGTGAGGGTCCTGACCAAACGTTAAATTGATGGGAAGATACCACTGGAGACAGCAAAACTCGTTCAAAAACCCTTATGATAATCTGAAATGATTTGGTTTGTCACTATGCGGCCGCATTTTGGTACGGACCGACCTAGACTTAAAAGAGATTACGAACAAATACTTAAGTTCATAGTCTAGACCGATATTTATACTCAGAAGCTGTCGGACAAAAAGTATGTCTAACCTCTTTACATATCAGGATAAAAACAATGGATAATAAATGACTGTTAGAAATAAATGTTTTCTTAATATGATTTTTTTATCTTTAACATGATGGGAGACGTGGTAGCCCGGTTGGACGAGTGACGAATTAGCAACCGAAGGGTTGCGAGTTCGAAAGTCATTCCAACCAAGGCCGTCGTGTGCGTGGGGGCTGCTGCACGTGAAATCTGTCGTGACCTCAGATGTCCTCACGTTGGCGTGGTGTGAACGTTTGGAGAGGAGTGAGGTGTCAAATTCATGTGTTTACCTCACCTCCTTCTGACTGAGGTTCAAAATTACGAGACGTTGTCCTCGGATCTTCCTTCGGGATTTTAACGGACTGTCGCCCATGGCCCGTTGTGTTGCTCTAGTACGACGTTAACTAATAATTACCATGTTGCTCCAGTGTGACGTTAATTAAACTACCTTCCTATCTACCAAAATATAATATTCACTAATTTCTCTCATTTTGTCATTTTGGATTTATAATATAAAGAAGAGAATATCATTAGAAAGCTGGTATATATATATATATATATATATATATATATATATATATATATATATATATATATATATATATATATATATATATATATATATATTATAAATATATATATATATATATATATATTATAAATATATATATATATATATATATATATTATAAATATATATATATATATATATATATATATATATATTATAAATATATATATATATATATATATATATATATATATATATATATTATAAATATATATATATATATATATATATATTATAAATATATATATATATATATATATATATATATATATATATATATATATATATATATATATATTATAAATATATATATATATATATATATATATATATATATTATAAATAAATATATATATATATATATATATATATATATATATATTATAAATATATATATATTATAAATATACTTGCTTCACCAAATACGTATTTTAAAGAATACATTTAATTTTTAAATTACATATCCATCAATTCTGTAATCAAATGTAGATTCGTTGAAGGTAAAATATTAATGTAGGCGAAGAAAACAGCGCCTGTAGTAAAGAGACCATTCTGAAGTAATAATTTCAAAAATGTTTCTTAAAACTTTTGTTAATCTTAAAATGGTTATGTGAAGAGAGTAGAGTTTAAAAATTAACTTGGTAATACCAAAAATAGGAAATTAGACAGTTTCTTAATCGTGTCTCCACACTAGAGTAGGAATGGAAAAACCTTGAAATGGAAATTTCATTTTTCTTTGGAAATTGAAGGTATTCATGCGTGTAACCGTATGTCTGTTGACATACAAATACACAAATGTATAAACTCGTTAGATATTTTAGACATTTTGTAATCGTGAGACAGTTTTCTGCCTGAAGCAAGAACGCAGTAACGAGATTATCGTGTTATTGAATTCTTTAGAAATTCGAGTGTTTTGTAATAATTCACTTACACACTGAATTTACAAGATAGAAAGTGTATTTATTAAAATAAAACGTGATTCTGAAATACAGTGCTACTATTCTGTGAAATATAGGGACATGAAAGGAGAAAGAAATATGTACTAATGAGAGATTATTGATAAAATGATTAAGGGCTATTAATACCGGGATAAAAATTATTGCTTCCGAAATTCCAAGATTTGTCTATGAAAAGAAAAACGGAAGTTTGATTAAGTATCAAAAAGCTTTAAAGAAGTTTGGGAGATATATCGCATATAACATTCAGATCTAACGTTATTGAGAGTTATTTGGAATGAAATAATTTGATAAATTGTTCCGCAATAAGAAATAAAAAATGAGTTCTGAGCTATGGAATTTCAAACAGAAACCAATTTGTAGTAAAAAGGAAAAAATGTAACTTAGTTCAAAAATCTTCTATATATATTCTACAAAAATCTTCAAAAATATTTCTCCAGAATTTTGTATATTAGAATAATATCTAGTCAAAGGTAAAATATGCTTTGATAGATGTTTTAAACGTTAATAAAAGTATTTATCGATTTCAATGATAAAATAGACTGGAAATATGAATGTAAAAGTCGGTTTTTATAAGAAAGGCTGAAAATATGATAAACAAATTTCATCTTGTTCTTGTAATTTGTATCTCCAACCCTACCTCCTTACCAAACATTGAAACTGAAATGCTTCGACAGAAAGATTTATATTTTAACCAGACTAGAACGTCGAAACCCAGATTTTTCTGTCCTGCGGTTGAAATATTATACTCCATATCAGCAAATAGTTATTTTTCAATTCTCCATTTTCTAAATATCTTTTATAGCATTTTTTGCAGAATTACTTTTAAGTTTTGGTTTGATAACGGTTTACTGAATTTCTTCGTAACCAATTTTATATTAAAACAAAACACTCTGAATATGTGAAGAAAGATATCTTAACTATGATCTATCAAGCAAAAGAAAAAGAGATTTCAATTTTCCATGAATTGTTAACAATAAAAGGTAGATTTCCTCAAACTTCTTTACTTTGTTTTGTTCAAAGCTGTTTACCATTTGTTACATCTTCGCTTTTTTACTCGAATCCGCTCTTTTTATGTAGTAGAGTCTCTTATTATAGTCTCTGTTCAAGGTATTTGGTATTTTTAATTAACGTCACACTGGAACAACACAACTCTGTTCAAGGACTACTAGTTTATTCTTACAAAAAACGTGTACAACTACTTTTTTTATTTGTCAGCTATATTCTTCCAATAGAAGTTTTTTTCTTAAGTTCAGATCTTGTTTAAAAACGATTTTACACTAACCCGGATTTGAACCAGAAACCTTCCAATCTCGAGGCTAACACCTTAACCACAGATCGGTTGGTCGACGCCTTTGATACGAATTTATAAACTTTTGTTTGATAAGCCAACGCAAGTTTTTGTAAGTTAAATTCATTGTTATTCTTGTTACTTGGATTAACCTTTTTCACATTCTCCATAAATAAATATTTTTGAAGTTCTGAATCTTTGACGTCACAACAGACACTGAAAACTAGTATTAAGAATATTTGATTTTACTTTGTTTATGGTGTTTACATTTCCAACAATGCCAGACCTGGGTTGATTTAAGTAAAATAAAATTGAATTACTTAGATTTGTGCTTTGTAACTTTTTTTTCCAATGGCGGGCAATCTGATTATTAATCATTGGCCACTTGTGAAGAAGCACCCAGTGGACGACCATCATTATCCCTAACAAAGGACATCATAATTTTACAACCATTACTTCGCCGGGATTTGAACCGAGACCCCTCAGCGTAGCAGACTGTCCTTTATAACTTGCTTTAGACGTTTTGTCATTTGAAAATATTTTATTTTTTATCACAAATGTGTACAGTAATAGCACAATTAATCACACTACCAATGTGTTGTAAATAATTTACAAACTGACAACGAATTTTCAGCAGCTAAGTACTAAACAATTCCAAAACTCCGAAAAAATTAATTGAAAATACGTTACAAAACGGATCAACAGAAAAATATAAAATGTCAGAACAAAACGTGACTTTTTTTATGTTGGATAGAAGCTTTCAATATTATAACAGTTGTTTATGTATACTTTTGAGTGTGAATAGCAGTGTGCGTAGTAAAATATACAAACAAAAACATACTGATGAATTAGCTTATCTGAATAGTTAATCGAATCTCCACTACAAGGTTTCAATCGCAAGTGTTTTGCAAACTTATAAATAAAACCACATCGATCTAACAGAATGATATACGACTGACTGCCCTGCGATTAGATCTGATAACTATGATAGTAAACATAAATTTTATTTTCTTGTGTTATTGCTAACACAAGTTATTGTTATTACTAACACAAGTACCGAGAATCAATATGATCATCTGTTTTAGAAACTCCAAAGACCAGATTTAGAAAAAAAGACGACTTTGTAGTTTCAATAGTTGTATTTGAAGAAATTGTTTTAAATGTAGCTAACAAATCAACAGGAATTGTGTGCCAGCATCTCACATTTTTTCAGCAAGGCCATTTTACACAATGTTCAAATAAATGAGTACACAATTGTATGTCCCTTTACCAGAAATATTTCTTAGTTTATTTACATACTTGAGGTCAATTAACTATGTATATAGGAAGGAAACTTGCGTGCCCATATCGTAGAATTTTTACTAGGATTATATTTTTAAACAAATTAAATTAAAACTGTTTATTGTAACCTCAAATATGTTAGGTATGTGCGTATAACTTTTTACTAGAATTAAATAAAAAAAATTATATAATTTCTTATTAATTTGTACTTTACAGTTGGTTATAATAAAACAATCGAATAAGTTTTCTATCTAGCAATATAGTCATAAGACTGTTTTCAGAGTAAAAACCAAATCAAACGTGTTGCGAAGATTCTTCGGCTGTACAAATGCTGTCACATGAGATACGATGTATCTCGGGGTTAATTTGAAATGGTATTTAATCAATGTTTTTGCGATGTTTGGCTTTTCATCTAATTAGTATTGACCAATGAACTATCATGTATCAATTCGATATTCATTCTATGGAATTTTTACTGGCGAAGTGCTGATATAGTATTCGAAAAACAAGCTCTGACTTCACGACCGAAATGCATACAGAAAACCCGTCCCACGTCGAAGCTCTACCGTCTACTTCATTTGGCTTAGTATTTAAAAAAAAACGTCATACTTGAGCAACACAACGGGCTATTGACGACTTGCTTGAGAAATATCTCCGGTATGGTATTTTCAATTAACGTCACACTGGAGCATCACATCGTACTATTGGTGACGGTCCGCGATCAACCCCCTAAAGGAAATATCCGAGGACAACACCACAAAAGTTTGAACCACGGTCAAAAAACGAGGTCACACCTGAGATGGCACCCCACTCCAAACTTCCACACCACATTTGAGTCCACGGTAGATTTGACGTTCACCAGCCCCCTTTGTATCCGACGGTCTTTGGTTATATTCGAAATAGCAACGAGAAATGTCTCATTTTCCCTCGGTATGTAAGTAGTTGAATCATCGTAGCACTGGAACAACTCAACGGGCTATTGGCGAGTATCCGGGATCATCCGTGGACAACAACCCAAAAAACGAGGTCAACACCCCACTCTACTAACTTCCACACCACACCAACTTGAGGCCGTGCTAAGCCACCATTGATTTAACGTGCAGCAGCTCCTACGAAGAAGACGGTCTTTGGGTGGATCTAGTATCGAACTCGCATCCCTCCGGTTGTTAATACGCTACTCTTTCAACCAATCTTCCAAGGCCCTCTCATATTTCTAAATAAATTTCACTTCAGAAGCAGCAAACACATTTAAAATTTATTGAGCTAACTACTATATGAAGAGCCGCGGTAGCTCAGTCAGTAGAGCGTCGGGCTCGCATCGGAAGGGTTGTGAGTTCTGTCCTCAGCGGAGCCTGCAATTCTGATGGTTGCGAGATCGGCGCTTAGACCTGGCTAAAGACCGTCGTGTTCGCTAATGGTGGCTGGGACACGTTAAATAGGTCGTGGTCACAAAGTCCCCCATGTTCCCATACCAAATCAATACTTCTGGGGGTACCTGATCAGGGGGTTATCGGCCTCTGATTGGGATCTAAATTACGATATGTGTGAGTGAATGGATGTGTGAAAGGGACCTTCCTGTAAAACGGATGTGTCATGTATGAAGAAGTCCAACCCTCCTGGGCAATGGCATCCCCAATTGGGCCATATATGGCCCGCACAACAACAACTATATGTTGAAAAAGTATTCGAAAAACAGAAAACTAAAATCCCCCAAATATTTAACTAAAATGTAAACACTATGATTTCACCTATAAGGTTTCAACATTATGTTAATCTATAAAAGTAAGTTTTATTACGTTGTTGACTTATGACGGGACTCGACCACATAGTGGTATCTAAAAAGAATGTCCTTCTACGAAATTATTTAACTGACCGAGAGTTTCTTTTCACTAGATCCCGCATAAATCGACGAAACCATCACGCACAATCATATAGCGATACAAATACAAAAGAAGCTAGGACACAAACAAACAATCCAAATGAAATACCCTACAAACAAGACTCACATCATACACAGTTCAGATCAAGATGAGATAACTCCGGGTCGCATAATTGATATTCACCTGCATTTTTAATTTGCCCGACCTTTGGTATCTGAGATTAGTAAGTAGGTCCTATCCCTGGCGATTAGCATCTCCTTTTCGAAACAAGGGTGCAATTTCACACGCCTCCTCCCTCCTTTCTCCAATTATTCATTTTTCTGGGAGACAATAAGCAGCGGAAACGAGTGCACGTTCCACATTTTTCAAGAAAAAAGTCTGTGGCACCGAAACTTTGGGTTCGAATTTCTCCCCTCTCCTGCTCGCCCCCTTGCCACTTTCTCTCCATTCTCCATTGTGAGCGGCTCTGTGACCCTTGACCCTCACCTTACGTGTGCGCATGAAGAAAGCTCCTTGTGAACGTAGAGGATTTATCTTCATTTCCTCCTCGACAATGGGCCATGAAAACGTAATTAGTCTTGACCGCTTGCTTCTTGTCGTCGTGTTGATGCATGCCATGGGTACACTTCGGAGGATTACGGGTCTCCGTAGGAGAAAAGAGACTGTCCGAGTTGTATCGCAGTATGTTTATGCTTTAATTATTTTGTTGTTAGTTTCCTATGCCAGTTGAACAATAATCCTCATGACACCACAAGGACGTGATTGTGAACCACTTGTCTTACCTGGTACACCCGTTGGTTGGTACACCACTTGGCTTACCTGGTACACCCGTTGGTTCGTACACCACTTACCTGGCACACCACTTGGCTTACCTGGTACACACGTTGGTTGCTACACCCCACTTACCTGGTACACCACTTGGCTTACCTGGTACACCCACCTGTGATATACCAAGTAAGTCAAGCCATGAAAGTCCTGTGGTTTACCAGGAGTTACTTGGTACACCCCCCTTGGAGTAGCAAGGGTTACCGGGCACATCCACCCTGTGGTACCCCCTGATGTATCACAGGGTAGGTTAAAGTTAAACCTCATTTACATACCATGAACTGTAGGCAACCTGTTTATAGAGATGCCACGTATTCATTCAGGACGAGCACACATTCATTCCTTACGATGGATTTGAGTCAGGAAATCAGCACCCTGATCACTAGACTGAGCATTGCTATTGAGGGTATCTTGAAAAGTGGGACCAATATTTCGAATGGCAGTAGTCACGTGACTGCTCTTTACTTTGTTGACCGTCTTGGCATTTTACCGTTTAGCGATGTAACATTTTATCAAGGGTTATATTTGTGAACGAGCATTTTCATAGAGTGGCGACAAAAATGGTGAAATTTCTTAAGTCTGGTTTTATGTCGCGCCGGTCAATCAGATGATGAATGTTCGTTTCTTCCCGGCTGACGAAAGTCTACTTGGGGTAACGTGGGATGATGTTACAACTAGTTTTGGTCACATGATCCGAAACACATTAAAATGTTACCACTGCTCGCTCTACTTTTATGTATCCTCCATGCACTAGACTGATTGGTCAGCTTAATCTGTTATATAAGTAGGAGCTTGTAGAGTAATGATGATGATGATGATATGCCAAGCCCCCGATCATAGGATGGTGGATGGTTGAATATTTTTGTCGTAATGGACGTATCGTCACTCAAAGTGCAGAAGGTCATATGTCTAAAAGCTGCATTTTTTAGAGCACAAAATTTTTTTTTCTTATGGTTTTAACTTTTATATGATTAGCTGATGTCATAATATATTTTGCCACTAGGTGTAAATTAAAAAAATTCCCCATATAGCAATAATAAAAGAAAAAACTGAATTTTTGACCTACGACTTTTTGCACTTTGAGTGACGATATCTGGTGTGAGCTGCACCAAGCAATGTTTCGTCCTCAAGTAACTGCACACTTTTACTGGCATAGAAGAAAGAACATCAGGGTAGTTACAGTACAGACACTCAGTGTGTTTTATTGCGGATCATGGTCCCTTCATTTACAATTTGTACCGATTCAAGATAACGGAGAGCCCTTGTTTGCACTTGTGGTGAGGTATCCGACGCAGACCACTATCTCTTCAACTTGTCCACACCAAAAACAATCACATCATTAAGCCAGATAACACCTAGGCTTGAAAATATTACAAACTAGCCACTGCGTGGCTATCCCATGGAAGTAGGACTTACCAAATATACAGACCAAACATATTTTCCTACTTCCATGGGCTAACCCGGCGTTGCCCGTGCCCGTGATATAAGGCATTATTCTGGTGTAAAATTTTCCGCAGATTTCAAATCCATTCAAATTTTTATTCTATCTTAAATGAATCCGCTTTTACGAAAAAGAACTAAACAATGTCTGCCAAAATGTTTTTTATTTTTTGCTCTCCACTGAAATCAAAGAGGGCACGAAATGCAATCTGTTTATTTATGGAAAGGGAAAGTTACCGTGACGTCACAATCTTGTACGAAAATATAAAAGATTTATTCAATTTAAAAGTTATTTTATATGAAAATCATATTTTTAGGTATGGATCTAAAGTAAAATTCTCCACAGGTTTCAAATCCGCTGAAATTTTTACTCTATCTTTAACGGTCTGGGGAGATAGAAAAAGAACTAATTGACTCCAGTTAAACGATTGTTTGTTTTTTATCGTCTGGCTAGAAAATTATTCCTCATAGCAATATCAAAATGGAAACGAATACAATAAATTTAGAATCTGTGATCTCGTCTATGTTGTAGCATTCAATAATGATTAAATTTCATAAAATTCATTTAAAAATGTTCTAGATTGAATTTTTAAACTCGCCGACACCCAAAAATTGCAAAAAATTCGAACTACATGTGTGATAAATCTCATTGCTGTAAGTGCATTGATCGTCAGGATTTTGCGGCCGCGAAACAAACAAACAGATAGACAAACAAACACTTCCTTTTATAACAGTAAAGATAAATACTCAAGGTACAAAATAAAGATGTAGTTGGAGTGATGGCAGATCGGCTATTGATTATTCTATGCATAAACAAGACCTCAGAAATTTGATATCCCAGCCTCTTCTAGAAAAAGCTTTAAGTCACATAGTGAGTTGGAAGGCTTGCGCACGGAGAAAAACTATAGTCACAAGAAACGAACCTGCGGCGCCTACGAATCAGAGGCTGCTAGCGTTGTTTGCAAACCCACTGAGCCAAGAGATGGTCCCGACGTTTATTTCGTACAAATTCAAATACTAAATGAGACAATTATGTTGGGGAAAAGGGGTATTAAAAAGTATAAAATTAATACGACTAACGTAAAGATAACTTGTGTGCTAACTCTACCTATTAAAAACTAATGGGTCTTCTCCTCGGATGAGCAGGGACTGATCCTGGACCGTCGTCAACGGCCCGTTGTGTTGCTCCCAATGTTAAATTACCGAACTAAAATTACCATTACCATTACCATCCTCGGATGAGCATGCTAAATATGTCATGGTATCAAATGTCCTCACATCAGTGTGGCGTGGAAGTTCGGAGAGTGGGATGCCAGTTCAAGGGTTGACCTCGTCATCTCCACCGAGCCTCAAAATTACGAAAAAATTACATACACCGATCAAATTACTTCCTCCGACATCAAAATTACGTACTCCGATCTTAACTACTAGCTACTTATCTAGCAATCTTTAAAGGGGCGTTTTTAAATGCAAAATTAAGTCGTTCAGGAAGTATAGTCAGGGCATGTTTCGATTTTTATAGAGTGCTATATTTTTTTATATTTCATGAAGCTCTACAATGATATATATAACTAGGGGGCCCGCCACCTGCTCGCTGACGCTCGCCAACCCCTGGAGGATTGCTTCGCAGTCCTCATTGGTTCGCTGCGCGAACCTATGCTCGCTTCGCTGAAGAAACGTGTCGTACCAGAAGGGATTGTTTACAAAATATGATATTCCAAACAAAAAAAATGTTTTTCAAATCGAAATTTGCTGCTTTACAGAAAATATATACAGTACTGTATACAATTTCATAACTCGTAACATAATATAACTCGTAATTTCATACTGTATAATAAAATATATACAGTACTCTGAAATCAGAATTCAAATGAAAACTTTGTGTAAATTTTGACTCGAAGTGTGAGCGTTGCTTTGGAAATTGAAAACCCAGCATGTTGTTTGTGTGTACATTTCCCCAGCACTCGAACGACCGACACTTTTTCATTGCGTTTGTTGCCGAAAGTTGTAGTGCAAGCGTCTTGTTAAACTATAATTGTTGGCCCTGAAAAGGACCGTTTTTTAAATGGCCCTGAAAAGATCCTCCGCTTTCTTTGATTTCTATTATAAACTAATTGCAAAAGCCCAACTAAATTCCTTTTTTTTTTCAATAAAATTTCATCCGATGATGCTATAAATTCAATTGATGCACGAGACTTTGTGGTAAACAAACAATCGTACAGTGTTGCCAAAACACGATAAAAAATAACGTCTTTTTTGCGTGCCACGTAAGAGAATTATATATATATAGATTTGTATGGGACCGTTGAAGCCCGGTTGGAAACATATCGGATCAGCAATTGGAGGGATGCGAGTTAGAATCCAGTCAAAGACCATACTGTAGAAAGGGAAAAACTTTGAATCCATCGTGGCCTTACACGTACTCACGTTGGAGTGGTGTGGAAATTTGGAAAGGTAGAATGCCAGCTCAGATGTTGCCTCGCCATCTGAGCGTGGTTCAAAATTACGTGGTGTTGTCTTCGGATCTTTCACTTCGGGGGTTGATCCTGGACCTTCGTCAATTGCAACGTTGTGTTGCTCCAGTACGACGTTAATTGCAATATCATATACCATAATTTTTGTAGGTCATTTATAGTAGTGTATAGCGTTTATGTAGGTTTTTGTTGTCATAAATGTACTTTCAACTACTCTCTGGCAATTTTAATGTCATATAAATTCTTACCCTGTTACTAAACACTTAAAAATTGTGTATGGCTAATTATACCGTTGAAATAAAATGAGCCCCCAGAGCTATATTCTATTAACCCTTGCACTAGTTCAAATGGAGTATCTATGTAGTTTGTTTTCCGATATAAAATGCGTTGTTGGTCAGTTCTTAACTTTCTTTATCAAATACGTTTAGAGTTGTGAGATTTTTCTTCATTTGAGGTGCAATTGACTGAATAATCTTATCGAAATTCGATCACATGCAATGTACTGAAATTAAAATATAAACACACCTACAACATGACATATTCATAGACTTTTGTGTGTTATGTTCTCAATAAAAGCTAGTTTTAAAAAATAATCAAAAGTTTAGCGTTACTCCAAATTTGAATGAATGAAGCCACTTTCAAGTATTCCAAAACTCAAAATTAAGCATTTGTCTTAAAGTTTCTGCTTTTAACATAAAAAGAACAACTAATATTTTTACATATAAGAATAGGAAGTTGGTACATAAGATTACAGATTATATTTGTTACTTTTGAAGGCAAGTAACCATGATGATTGGAACTTGATCAAACACCGATCGCTTGACTATCGGCTCGTTATCCTCAATCCCGTCGTTTAGAAATGAAATAACGCAACAAATAATAATGATGGATTTCCACCAAGTTCTGGGAAAAACAAAAGTTGATCCATTTTCTCATTTCCTCTTGTCCTCGTCAAGGGAATAAAAGAACTCTGATTAAAGTTTCGGATGATGTAAACAGTAGCCGAGAAGAAAAAAGGAACTCTTGTTCCGTTGTCATGTCCTCCTTTGTCCTCAGCCTTGATGGCGAGAAGATGCATCATCCTCTCATCATCCCCGTAGCCTGGAGCATCTTCATCCTCTCCAAAATTAGATGAAATTCTCTTTTAACGTCAGTGGGAAAAAAATCGAGGTTACCCATAAATATGCACTATGTTTTGATAGATACGTATAATCTATTGTCGAATGTTATTATGTTTGCGTAATGACTGTGTTTATGGAGTACTCATAATAAAGGAATTGATTTCACATGTATTGTTGTTCAAAACACCAATTATTTTACATCTTGTTTGAAGCATGGAATCAATTTATTTGGAGTTATTTTTGTTTAGCGTCAATGAGAGGATACTAAATGCAGAAGGAGCTAACGTATCTGAATATTTTAAACAGATACAAAAGGTAAAGGTTTAAATGCAGGAGTTTTATATCTGAATCTTTTGTGTCTGTTTTTCATCTCTTTAGTTATATCTTAGCGCATCTCAACATTCAATCATTAAAAATTGTCACAAATTATTGAAAATTATGTTTAAAAAATCTCGCAATTGTATTGCGAATTAACGCCAATTGTAGTCAAGTAGTTAATTAATTAACGGCATGAGTAATGACTTATTGCGGGGGTGACTCCGAAGAGTGCCAGCACCGCGATTAACTGCCTATTATACTGAGACCCCTACTGATCGACTAAAGACCGATTGCCGAAATAAATTTCAGCATATACCTGATCAGAATGTTTGACCAATCCAGGATTCGATACAATGGCATCCCAGATATTCAATTAACATCATACAAGAGAAACACAGCGTCGGTCCGAGCAGTTCAGACGGTAATGGCAACGGTCCTGAAACAATCCCGAAAGGAAAGATCCAAAGACAACATCTTGTAATTTTGAACCACTGTCAGATGACGAGAACGTCTGAGTGTAACCACTCTCCAAACTTCCACACACGCCAACGTAAGGGCATTTGAGGCCACGAAAGATTCAACATGCACCAGTCTCCATGTACATGACGGTCTTTGTCCGGAGGGTTTCGAACTCGCAACCTTCTGGTTGCTTTTTCAACTGGGCTGCCACTGGCCCAAACGTAATCAAAAGGGTGATAAATCCAATTCGTTCTTAACCGGAAGTATTATTTCGTTTACGGTAGTTTGGTTTTGCTTGATTGCTGGTTTGAAAATACCTCTTATATTAAATGCGTTGGTGCGATATATTATTTTTATTCTTTCGCTTGACGTGTCTGATTTGCTGACTATATCGCTAATACTTGTAAAATAGGTGACAAAGAAGAATAATGGGTAAATTCATTCCTGCGTGAAACTAGATTTCAATGTTTGATTTATTGTTGATGAAAAAAAAATAATGTATGAAATATATATATTGAGTTATTTATATCGTTTATTGCATATTGTATACAACATGGAAGATCGCAAGAGTGGATCACAAATAGAAGACAACGACTTCAGAAGGAAAAATGAATGAATGATTTGGGAGAAGAGTCAATCACATCTGCTATATGTGCACCAACTTTCCTTTTTATACACGGAATAGAAATTTGAGATTACGCACTGCCTCCTAAAAAATCACAGTTTAAATTAGTCTAGGTAGGTAGTTGACTTAACGCACATTGGAACAACACAATGGGCTATTGGCGACTGTGCGTTATCAATCCCGAAGGGACCTAGTAATTTCAAACCTCGGTCAGATGGTGAAGTAAATAACTAAGCTGATGAACCATTCTCCAAACTTTCCCACCACGCCCACGTGAGGAAATTTGAGGCCATGACAGATTTAATATACACTAGCCTTCACGTACACGACAGTCTTTGGTTGGATCGTGTCTCGAACTCTCCCCCGTCCAGTTGATAATCCTGGATTTTAATTTAAGCGGCAGGGGCTAATAGTGATGGAAGGATAGTTACAATCCCTATAGAGGAATGGCAGGAAACGTAGATAATAGGTTTAAACTTGATATTAAACAAAACTTTCCGAGTTATTTGATGTTCAATAAGATAGTTTTTATTTTCTTTAAAAAATGAATAACAGGTGCAATTGAAAAAAAAAAACTTCTCTAATTAAGAAATTGCAATTTAACGTTACCTATCCCAAACTGGTTTCTGGTATCCTCCTGTCTCCCCCGTAAAAATAATTTTATTTAATTTGAGATTTTTTCGGTTCGTCAAGTTTTATTTATGCCTAGCGTCGATTTACTATCCCTTGTGTCTTGCACTTACGTAAGTCTTGAATCCAAAATTTTTCTTGAACGATAGAAAACTAGATGCCAAATTGCATATTAGTCAAAAGATACGAGATTTAAAAATTAGTTGATGAAGGCTTAAAAACGTTGCAGTGTATGTAGAATTTAATACAAGTTCAGTAAACATATTTATAACCAATGTTAAAACCTCATAAACCAAAACAAATTGAACTGTAATTGATAGTAAAACGACAGTGTAAAAGTTTAGCAGTTCCCAGTTGATTGAGAGAAACCATCAATAAAAATGTCCACCTTTACATCGCTCCGTCTTGCTGAAACCGCTGATTACCTTTGGCCAAACCGCTTAAAATACAGTAAATTAATAAAATGAACTCGAAGAAGAGACTATTAAAATATATGTCTTCTTCAGAGCTCTAATTTCGGCATGGGGTTGGACAAATTTCAACAGTTCCTATTCCCCCTTGCAAATTCGTGTCCTGTAGAAGAAAAAAAAAACCGTCTGGTGAATGTTTCCCGTCTTCATCTCTTTTTAGTTCTCTCACCAAAACTAGTTTTTTTCCCTTCTCAGTGCAGATTTTGGAGCATTTGATACAAGTTGAGAAGCATATTTATAACCAAACAATGTTAACACCACATAAACAAAAAAAATTGAACTGAGGAGCTTTGATAGTAAAATGAAAATGTAAAAGCTCAGCAGTTCCCATTTGATTGAGAAAAATCATCAATAAAAATGTCCACCTTTACATCGCTCCGTCTTTCTGGAATTCCTGATTACCTTTGTCCAAACCACGTAAAAAATAGTAAATTAATGAAATGAACTCGAAGAAGACTATTAAAATATCTGTCTCCTAAAGAGCTCTAATTTCGGCATGGGGTTAGACAACTTTCAACAGATTTTCCGATTCCCCCTTGCAAATTCGTGTCCTTTAGAAGAAAAAAAACCGTCTGGTGAATGTTTCCCGTCTTCATCTCTTTTTAGTTCTCTTGCCATAACTCGTTTTTTTCTCTTCTCCGTTCGTCGTGGAAGCCTATCATTTCGGCGGTTTCCCCCAAACAGTAACAGCCCTCTATGGTAACAGCAGTTGTCTAGAGAGATGTCCGCGGAGTGGATGGTGTCCCCTGGGGCAAACCTAGAGCCGGGCGGCTTCCGTTACTAAATTGGCTCCTAAGAACAATGGCCTCCCCTCCTTCCTGCGCACCGATTCCTCATTCATAATTTCTGCTTTCACTCGCAGACAACAAAAACATCGATTACGTCACGCTTTTCAACGCAGGCATTATCGTTTCGATTCTTTAATTACCTTTCCTCTCTCGGACACCGCTGTTTTTCGGCTGCTGCTGTTTCACTAAAAAGACACCCTTGTTTTCGTCGACAGGAAGGGATTCCCCCGCAAGTCATTCCTTCAGCCTTTTCCCACCGTTGAGTACAAGGGCAGATGCTTTCGCTGCTTGTCGAAGGAACAGCTCGTGGAACGTTATATCAATGACCTTATCACACCTTGTCAAGTAAGGATGCGACATCGACAGCAAAACATCGATGTTCAAAATTAAAACATCTATGTTGATAGTACATCGCCCCAAAACCATCGATGTTTTTAAACATCAGTGTACTTAAACTTTTCCCCCATTTCTTAAAACTGGTATAGTAACTTCAAACATTAATGTTCGCCCGGGGAGGGAAGATTTAATTTGTCATATCGTGTTTATTAATTTATAACTGAGATTTTTTTTTAACAGTCAAAATAAAGTCAAAACATTTAATAAGAACAATTAACAAATATTTTATTTTCAAGTTGAATATTATAAAATAAATTAATATTTGCAACAATTTGACATAGGTACTACTAACTATATTTAGGTAGATACATAACAATAATTACTGTTAGTTATTATTAATTATTTATAAAATTATGGGGTGAAACATAACAAACTTATTTTCTATTTACTGTAAATAAAAAATATCGGGGCCAATAATAATTATATGCTCCAATATTTGTTATTTACAGTTTATAAAATAAAAAGTTTGCTAACTTTCTCCACTTTAAACCGACTTCTTTTTTCCTACCAGTTAGGGAAAAAACTCTTTCTGATAGGCTCCAATAAATTGGTGATACATCCACATCTTCGATGTTTTTATAAAACATCGATGTTTTGAAAACATTGACATCGATGTCGCATCAGTTTTTAGACCATTCTCCCTTGGCCACTTCGGTCTAAAAGTACGTTCAATTTACTGATTATGAAAATTATGCCACTTGGTTATTTTTTATTTTTATAATGGTACTTTTTTTTATTAAAAAATAAAACATCGACAAGTATAAACATCGATGTTAAATAAAAATTGGCTCCAATATATCGATGGTAAATTCATCGATATTTTTTTTTATAAAACATTGATGTTTTGAAAACATCGACATCGATATTGCATCCCTACTGTCAAGTACCGTAGTGGTGCACCAACACGAAAGTGTTGATTTCTGGTATTTAAAATAAAATACTATATAAATACATGACGCTTATCGATTTTTTAAGTAAGTAATTTTGTCTCAAAATAAGCATCTTTTCATGAGTTAATATCCATTGCAGGATATCTTCGGTTTACTATTAACACCTCTTAAGACTTCAAATCAAAGTTTTAGAGTGACTATAAAAACACAATACCATATAATAGACCAGGTATGAGACTCGAGGTATAAAGCTTACCGATAGGGCTTTAAAATTGATGTAGGCATGGGGGTTTTGAAACATGATTAGACCATTGCATTATTATTCGTGTACTTAGATCAAGATAGGTGTGTCAACTATTATTCGCTTACTGTAATCCTTATGTAAACATAAATTATAATCTTTGATTAATAATAAATGTTCGTAGCCAGATAACCAATCCAAATATCCATTTAAAATAGTGATAATATCTTATGAAATCTCTTTACGTTATTGGTACAAGCAGATCCACACCCAGCATCTGTGTGCACTAGACTTTTATACCATAGACCAATAAATTAAACATTTCGTATAGTTTTAGTAATCCTATGTAGCTCCATAGCAGCTCATGCACATTTAGTTTTAAACATTGTGAACATGCATTCACGCTACAGATTTTTCACATTGGTATCTACATTTTGATTAGTGATTATTATGAATGTTCAAAATCCGGCTCTGTATACAATACAATTCTTCGTGAAACAGCACAGCACTCCTGATGGAATTAAAACTAATGCTGTGTAATTTTTGAGTCAATCAGATTAATATCTTCAATCTATTCATTGTAAAAATAATGCTTTTTGTTAGTCCAAGTTTTTCTTTTAGATTTCTCATCGTAAAAAATATGTAACATTATTTTTAAAATTCTAAGTTTAGATCTGGTCAAACAAGGTGAACGGATGTATCAAATTCTTTGTATATTAACAAGTATTTCTCTGTGACTCTACATATCTAATTGGCCTTCGTGCAGAAAAAACTAATTGGACAGACAAACCATACCTCTGTTTCTGTAAA
This sequence comes from Metellina segmentata, assembly GCA_947359465.1. NCBI lineage: Eukaryota > Metazoa > Arthropoda > Arachnida > Araneae > Tetragnathidae > Metellina > Metellina segmentata. The sequence continues at coordinate 60,477,906 of OX375875.1, forward strand.
TAGATGAAAAATAAAACTTTATTTACATCCATCTACAGAAGCATGTTAAATGTGTGTTGCTCGTGTCAAATCAATCTCGTATTTTTTTAAACATATATTGTCTAACTTCAATCTTTAAAAGCTTCTAAAATATCCAAATGCGAATCCATCTTGTCTATCATTCTATATTCATCTATTATGGTTTTATTAAGGTAACTGTATAAAACAGGTGAAAGTAGCAACTTAACAAACACATGAGAATTTAATCAAATAGCGATAATTTTCAAGTTTGAAATCAAGTAAATCTGAATAAAAATATTCATACCAAAGTAAAATAAAACCTCTAATATTATTCTGAGTTATAGATTGGATTTTTAATAAAAGAGAGAGAGAGAGTAAAAATAAAATTTTATTGCGTAAAAAATGTGTTATTTGTTTTATTTTCCACTAACCAACGAATTGGTCTAGTGGTCACGGCTTTTGGTTCTAAAGGTTCCAAGCTGGTATCCGAGTTTACGGTATGTCCATCTAGAATAAATGTGTGGCCTCTATAAACAGGCGGTGGCTAGAGTGTGTGAATATGTGAAGTGTACCATACCCCACCTCCATTCCCATGGTGCATTATGGGGATTCTAAGTGGTTCACAAATCCACCCTTGTATTGATTGTTGATTGGCCGAGCATTAGCAAAAATACACTACCCTACAATAATGGACCGGACAGCAAGATGTGATGGTATAAGGAAAATAATACGTGCCTTTAAAAGGGGGATGGTCCCCCAAGTGCTGCAATTACAATAGCAACCCTTCTGGACATATTTTCAACAAGGTTTTGATGCACAGCTATAGGTATTTGTGTCCATTCCTGCTGTAAGAATGTCGCCAGCTCAGCTGTAGATTTCGGACGTAAGCGTCGCTTTAACTCGTCCCACAAATGTTATATGGGGTTTAGGTCTGGACTCTGAGCAGGGCAGGGAAGACGTTTTACATCCATATCTTCATACCACTACTTGACAGAGGCTGCAACGTTGTCGTTCAGTAAGTAACATTTATCCATTCCATAAAATTGCCAGAGCGTAGGAAGAACCTGATTGTCCAAAATGTTCACGTAGGCATTGGAGTTCAATTTACCAAGAAAAACATCCAAAGGTCCCAAGCCATACCACGAAAAACATCTCCATACAAGCAGTCGGATTTTACGCAAATCTTCTGGCGTTCGGTCCATTATTGTAGGGTAATGTATGTTTCATTTCCATATCAGTTTGCAGCAATAACTTTTTTTGGCAATTTGGATTCGAAATCTGTAGGTGTTACTGCATTTGAAAGAAATTAACCATTCACACTTGGCTAGTTTATATTACTGTTAATGGGCAAGATATTAAGGCTGTTGAGGGTTCGACAAAAACATACAATCATTACACCCAAAATTAAAAATCACTTCCCCAGGAAAAGTCCAGATTTAGGGAAATTGAACACTCCCGGTGGCCAGTCGTCAAGATCCGCCGATCCTTCATCCCCACCTGTCAAACCCCGACGTCTTATTGACTAACTGTGGTAAGGACGATTCTCAATTCCCTTCAACAGTCGTGGGAACAGAATTGTTTTCCTATCTCCACCTGATAATGAACAACGCGTTCCCCTCCTTACAGACAAAAATCTTCCCGAAACCGTCCAATACGTTGAACTTCCCGTCCTCCCAGCACGACACAACAGGTGTTAAAAGTGTTGCATCCTATTTTTTCCATCCTTTCTTCCAGCGACCGAAGAAGGGGTAATTTCTCTCCTACAGATAACGCCTGCCTCATCAGGACTTGACAACTGGTTTATCTCATTACTGGGGTCCGACTCGAACCATAAAAATAAAGTAGCAATAATAAGTAACGACAAAAAAGAATCGGGGAAGGAGAAAAAAAGGACTCCCACTGCACTGCCCCTCGATATCTGTCCGTGGTATTGTATGTTGTCTGCAGGCAGCACTCGTAATTAAATCCTTCCGGGCTGCCGGAAGGAGGGGGGAGCGCAGGGGGATGACTTCCTCTGTGACCTGTGAGAAGCGGAAGTCACAGGTAGTAGCGCACGCGTCGTTCCAACTGGCCTCGGGCCATCCGAACCAACAAGTTGTAGCCCCGCAGTCATGATAAAAAGGAGAACCTCATACCTCCACTGGGTCGGCATTATTTATTGCCGAACTGTCGATGGATTACGCAGTTAGCTTTGATTATCTTCCACCAGCTACAAGCTCCCAAATTGCGAAATTGCCTTCCATTTCTTATCGCATCCATTGGAGTTGCTCTCGGAAAACTAGCAGTACGCGTTCGAAATTTCGGTAATTCGGCCGAATTACGCGTCATATTTTCTTTGATGGGTCGCAGTTATCAGGAAAAAATGCGTTGCGAGTGGTTTTGAAGTTTGCTTATACAGGCTGCATTTCGTCACCTGAATGCCAGAACTGGGAAGCTCGAAAATGGCGTACTTTGAATTATATTTAAATCAGAATAGCGCTGGAGATCGCACATATTGAATTTAATGTAACTTGAGCTTTTTCTAGTGACTAATGAAAAATGTAACTGCATATGGAACTGGGATTGACGGTGGAAAATTGTGTATCCCTATATCCCAGAAGAAAATAAATTGATTTGCCAAGTTCTTGCAGTCAGGCGACGAATTTATAAGAATGGTTAGTCCTTATAACTTATAGCAGAGCCGACTAACCGGTATAGTGGTTAAGATGTTAGCCTCTAGATAAGAAGATTCCTGGTTCGAAACCGGGTCAGGGCATGGATGTTTGTAAGCGTATGGTGTAGAAGCGGCTGGTGCGCCTTAAATCTGTCGTGACCGAAAGTCCTCACGTTGGGTTGGTGTGGAAGTTTGGAAAGTGGGGTGCCAGCTCAGATGTTGTCTCGTCATCTGACCGTGGCGATACACTGAATGGCTTAGGCTGGGATGGTGGTAACTAGCTGAATAACTTAAAGCAAAGTAAAATACGAACTGAAATTTGTTGAATGCAATATCACATTCAACTAGCCTAGTCACATTCCCGGAAGAGAGAAAAAAAACTGATTTGCCTAGTTATTTCATTCAGGCGACGAATTTGCAAGAATGGTTAGTACCGTATAACTTAAAGCAGAGTAAAATACAAACAGAAATTTATCGAATGTAATATTTATGTCAGCGAACTCGGTAAGATCATTGGATTTATTCCTGACGTCGCGCGAAAATCTCCTAAGAAATTTATCTCGTAATGATGGATTCCCTATACCATTGCTTTTGACATTTTCCCACAAAGCATACCTTTTCTCGACATTACGAAATCGCACAATAGTGACATTTTCATGTTGTATAGAAGATAAGGCATTGGATGAAACAAGGACAGCCGTTACATTGTTAAGAATCAGTACTTACGTGAGGCGCATTAATCACAACCCGAGTACCGAAACCAGTTATTCGGTAATTCGTGGACACTTAATGCTAGTGGATAGTAATAATAATAATAATACGTGTGTCCTTGAGGAATCATAAACACGGTTATAATAGCAGCCACTAATTTTACTTTAGTGGGTGGACATTACTGTTCATGGGAAATTTTTTCTTCGGTTGGTTGGCTGGTTTCTTATGGCACAAGGACCACATTTGAACAAGCAGAGGCGGAGCTGGAGTTTTTGTGACTTGGAAAAATGAGACTGACACCACACTTAGTTCAAAACAGTATATACGTATTTAAAATTATTAAATAAACGAATAGTTTTTTTAGGTCGATATATTGTTCACAATATTGACACAATATTCACTTGAGGAATCATAAAAACTTATAATAGCAGACACTATTTTTACTTTAGTAGGTGGACTTTACTGTTACTGGGAAATTTTTTCTTCGGTTGGTTGGCTGGTTTCTTATGGCGCAAGAATCAGATTTTATTAAGCAGAGACGAAGCTAGAATTCTTGGAACCTGGGAAAATGAGACTAATACCATCCTTAGTTCAAAACCGAATATACGTCTTTAAAATTATTAAAATACACTAATAGTTTTTTATATGTCAATACAAAATTGTTCACAATATTTTGTATGGATTATACATAAAAACTACCAAAAGGTCAAGTTTTGTTAATGGTTCCCCAGGATCAAAGTAATAAAAACCCCCTTGTCTGCTTTATGCTCTCTAGAGTTTGTGGGAACAGAATAGTGTTGCTCTGTCTCTTTCTTTCTTTTATAAATTGTTTTTCTGAAAGCAGGGACTACATGGAAGGAAGAATCAACTCCTGAACGCTGTATTCTAAATTTGAAGTGATTGAAAGCTCTCACTTCACACGAATAGTTTGTAAAATATCCCTGTGACTAGGACAAAATTGTCTATAAAATCATGACATTTTTTTTGGGAAGAAACAGAGCTTTTTAATAGAGTTCAGAAATGCCACCCCTCCAGATGTTCAGTCGATAGGAGCACACATTCCCTGTAGACCATACCCCTAGCTACTAGCTTTAGCAGCCAAGCTGAGCAAAACGGTAATTATCCGTCAAATGGACACACACAAGGGAAGTTTTAATGATACAAAATAAACCCAGGATAGTTACAAGAATTGAACCTGGAGCTCCAACAGCTTACAGGCTACTGGATGAGTTGGTATCCACTGAGCCACGACGGGCCTTTTAATCTTTGGTAAAATTTCAGTTTAAAACTTAAAGTGTACATATACTACTCTACAATAATGGACCGGACAGCAAGATGTGAGGTATAAGGGAAATAATACAAGCTTTAATAGAGGGTGGTCTCCCACGTGGTACAATTACACTAGCAACCATTTTGGGCTATGCTTTCAACAAGGTTTTGATACATAGGTATGGGTATATGTGTCCATTCCTGCTGCAAGAATGTCCCAGCTCAGCGGTAGATTTCGGACGTGGTTCCCTGGTCCGTAAGCGTCGCTCTAACTCGTCTCCCACAAATGTTCTATGGGGTTTAGGTCCTGACTCTGAGCAGACAAGGGAAGACGATTTACTTCCATATCTCGATACCATTGTCTGACAGAGGCTACAACATGACATGGAGCGTTGTCGTCCTCTGGAAGAAACATTCGTCCATTCCATAAAATTGCCGGAGTGTAGGAAGAACCTGATTGTCCAAAATGTTCATGTAGGCGTAAGCGTCGGCGTTCAATTTACCAGAAACAACATGCAAAGGTCCCAGGTCATACCACGAAAAACACCCCCTAACAAGCAGTCGGATTTTGTGCAATTCCGCTGGTGTCCGGTCCATTATTGTAGCGTAGTGTACGTTTCAACAAGGGATAATTTCAAATAATTAGAAAACGTTATTCTATTGGTTAGTCGACAGTAAATTACTCACCTAATGAAAAAAAAAAGTTAGCATGGAACGCAACACAAGAACAAGAAAACAACTGCAGTTTAGTTACTGTGATAGTTTCTTTTGCATAAAATTTGTTTAATTAGATTCAGATATTCGTGGATAAATAAGTGGTTTGTTTTGGTTTTCTACTCTACAGAATCTTTCGCAATAAGAATAATTATAACGGTTGTTCCAGTTGTCAGTGCCGTCTTAACGCATGGGTACCCTGGGAAATTGTTCAGAAACCCACGAATTAAGATACAATGAACAATTCATCACGAACTGATCAATATTGTGATTATCAGTTCGAATTCAACAAAAAAAATATGATATTTCTTATTTAAATACCTGTGCAGTCTTGCTTATTATAATTTACGTATTTAATATAATCTTACTGGACAAACTTATTTATAGATAGAAAAGTTTTTAAAACGTTTGCTAGAAGTTTGTATACTACTTGTCATGCTTTTTAAATTGAACATAATTAATATTATTGAAATTATTTTTAGGTTTGTGGTTTTATTTTATTATCTATTTACACTTTTTTCTTGACTCCAGTCACGATTTTATTCAAGTTCTAGTCTTCAGGGGACGGTTCTGTCAATTATATTGAGAATTGGAGAATAAACTTCTTTTCAAGCAGGGATTCGGTAAGTTTCAAATTTTGGGTATGAAAAACTGATATTTCTTTGTCTTTGCTTTACTAAAAATGGAAATTATAACTGAATTTCACCAAAATTAAGTTTTTGTTATGGTTAATAAAAGGAAATTCGGTACATTTATAAAACAATCCAAATGGTATTTAAAAAAATTAAAACGTTACTTAAGGAGAGAAAATATAAAAGTTCCGTGAATCTTTAGAACATTATTCGTTAAAACTAGCAATTAATCAAAGAAAATTAGTAGTCTGATTTATTTGAGCTAAATTTGTCACCACTGCAAGTGCAAATGTGATCTTTGAATACCTACATTCTCTAGAAATAAACGAGCATATAATTGCATATAGATGCATATGAAGGTGGCTAATTTCATTTTTTATAATGATATTCACCAAGATAATATCCATCTCTAAAGAGGAAATACAAAGCTCATACTCCCGAAACTGAAAGCTTGACTTGAAAGCTTGGTAATTGTATATAGATACATACGATGGGGTGGCTAATTTTATTTTTTATAGTGATATTCACCAAGATAATATCCATCTCTTAAGAGAAAATACAAAGCTCATACTCCCGAAACTGAAAGCTTGACTTGAAAGCTTGGTAATTGTATATAGATACATACGATGGGGTGGCTAATTTCATATTAGTGATATTCACCAAGATAATATCCATCTCTAAAGAGGAAATACAAAGCTCATACTCCCGAAACTGAAAGCTTGACTTGAAAGCTTGGTAATTGTATATAGATACATACGATGGGGTGGCTAATTTCATTTTTTATAGTGATATTCACCAAGATAATATCCATCTCTAAAGAGAAAATACAAAGCTCATACTCCCGAAACTGAAAGCTTGACTTACGTGATCACAGGTAGGTAATACCAATTTATGTCGCACTGTAACAACACAATAGGCGGTCCTGGATCAATCCCAAAGGCGAAAATCCAAGAGCAACTTTTAATTTTGAACCACGGTCAGATGACGAGGTCAATACCTGAACTGTCACCCCACTCTCCAAACTTTCACACTAAGCCAACGTGATTAATTTTGAGGGAATGACAGATTTAGAATGTATCTTCCCTCACGTACACGACGGTCTTAAGTTTTACCTAGTATATATAACCCTCCGGTTGGTAATCCTCAACTCTATCAACTGGTTAGATCATGTAAGCAGTCCTTATAAATTAATATAAAAAAATAAAATAATCATATTAATTTGTTCTACCAACCGATTTTTATATTTTTCTTTAATTTATAGAAACTTACGTTACTAATCTGTATCAGAGATGTTTCCAAAGTTCTGGGAATTACGATCCTGCTGACTAATGTAGGGCTAATGACTAATATCAGTTAGATTTACGCCAATGAACAGGATTTACCCATTGACGAATACAGACGTGTTTTTAGGTGTTCATTTTGCAACTATGGAAACGCTGAAATTCTCAGAGGTGTCATTATATTTCTATGGAAAGAGGATGTTGAGAGAGAAGGTGCGGAAGTGGGACACTCAGCAACTATCATCTGTTGGCAGAATTGGAAAAGCCTCTACGTGGTTGGCGATTTCATGTCTTAAATGACATAAACGTGCTGTGTAAGCTAATTGATAAAAGACACTCGAAAAACTTTTCAGATGGTCTGAAAATGCTAGTTCCCCACTAAGGACAAGTGCATAGAGTTAAGAGATAAATTATATTGAAAAATTACAATGTATGTAATATAGAAGAAAATGAATCAAATAAAATGTTAACGCAATTCCAAAACTTTGGAAACATTCATTGTTTTGTGACTCCGCTTTTACCTGGTACAGTTACCATAGCGTTTGCCAGCCAGTAGGTCCCTAGTTCTATTCCCGGTTTGTAATTGCATGGATGTTGGCGTTTGTCCTTCTTCGGAGCATCTACTAGTACGCCAATTTAGTCCGAAGCGATCAGTAGTCGGGCTTTAGAAAATAAATATTTTCGTCGTAGGTAGTTAAATATAACTTCAATTTACCGGATCAATTGGGTCCAGACCCTATACGGATAATCAAATATCCGTATAATTGGATAATTCAAGAAAAAAAGTTATTTCTTAGTAAACAAACGAATTTTGCTTTAGTAGGTAATGTAATTGAATTACTACGAAAGCAATTTTGTTTACATTTTGTTCTTGCATATACTGTATTAAAATGTATCATTGCTGGAACATATCGGACAAAGTCAGTTGTTTCGCTGTCTTCACTCGTTTCCGTGCAGCCAAGTCTCACATGCGTTTGACGGTGCGTGGCTGTAGTTGGTCGCACTCAGGTTGACGCTCCATCCGTTTTAGCCCTGTGTTAAGGCACTCAAATGCCTTACAAGCTGACGGTTCCGCGTCTGGTTGAGTAGCACTTTCGTCATCCTCCGGGTCATCAATGAGTTCTTCTTTCACATTTTGAATGAATATTATCGTCCCTGAGAATTTGGAATCCAGGGTCTGAAGAATTACACACCAGCCAATCGCCTATGTCCACTGCCCTCGGAACATCCAATAGGTTTTCACTATGATGTTTCCTATGTTTTCAACAGACACTTTGTGGAACAGCTACATTCTACGTTTATGAGCGGTGGCAACGACCTTGGCGATTTTTTTTGGCGCACTTCCAGTGTCGGCAAGGAAAGAATTCTTTCAAAAATATTTTTCTTTTTACAACAGAAAATGAAAGATTGAAAACACATTTGAGAACGTTTTGAAAAGTATATATTTTTAAAACTTTCACACAAAGTAATAAGCTTAAACAAATTTCAAAACACAATTGTGAACCAGCAGAAAAAAATAAAATGCATTTGTTGGGCGAGAAAACCCTGAATCATCAATTACACTAGATACAGTAGGCATGTTGGAAAAAAAAAAGATTTTAAAAAGAAAAAAAGAAAAAAATAATAAAACCTGATAACGTCAGAACTCTTACTTGAAAAAAATATATAAATGAAAACGAAAATGGTCTAAAAAACAAAACTCTTCATCCTTTCGTGAAAACGATTATAATAAAATAGAAATTCCACAACTGTCGAAATACAAATAAATGAACCAATGGTATCACAGAAAACGATTTAAAAGGACCAATGCAATCAAAGGATATATTAAAAACAAAATAACCAATGGGATGAAAGAAAAAATTTCAAACGAACCAATGAAATAACGAACCAATGAAATCAAACGACTTTAACGGATTTTGGAAGAACTTTCTAGAACATTCAAAATGAAAATTGAAAGTTTCCGTTTGCCGAGGTTGTCATAAAAACCACAACAACCGTAACGACAGATGGTTTGCCTTAATTTATCGTAACTCGCTACTAGAGGAACTAACCAAAAAAATCGCCAAGCCGTTGCCATCACTCATAAACGTAGAGTGTAGCTGTACCCACTTCGTTCTCTTCGTTTTGATCACTCACCAATATGACACATTTAAAATGCGGATTTTACTGAGTTCTTTATTTTCAAAGTAATCCGGATGATTGGAGTTCTGTATTTTAATTAACGTCTCACTGGAGCAACGCTATGGTCCGTTGGTGATCAAACCCGAAGGGAAAGATCCGAGAACACCACCACTGTAAATTTGAACCTCAATAATTTCGATAATCCACATATTATCGTCATAGAATAGCGAACAAAAGAGAGAAGGGTCTTAAAAACCTAATATAACAAGAAAGGATTGTAAATTGTAAAAAAGAAAGTTTAACCTTTCTGATGGTTTATCTTCGCGTTGTAAACCATCCTGTAGTGACTATACTCTCCTAAAAAAACCTGTTCCAAATTGCCACGTTCCGAGCAAGGTACGATCTGATTTTCCTACTTTGATCTTCATTTAACTCTTGGAGTAATAGGACAGTTTCACTTCGACGAGAAATGTCGTCCTTAGCAAATTTGACCAGATCTTGAACGAATTATTTCGTCGAAACCTTTTCGAGAGAGAGATATGTAAATAATTTAATACATTAATCCATATAGACAATAGACAACAGCACGTATTAGGTCAATGAGAGCCACATTCATGTTTTTCGTATATTATAAAGAGCCACACCATAGTTACATGGTATTAAATGCACAAATTCAAACTTAATTTAATTTAATTAGTATGGTTATATATTCTATACAAGTCTTAAGTGCTGTGTAAAGCACACATATAAAAATATAATTAAGAGAAAAAAATGTTAAAAAAATTATTTCAAAATTTTAATAATAAAAATAAAGTATAATAAAAATGTATTAATAAAAAGTATAACACATTTAACGAAGATCTTGGTCTTCACTTAGTCAAGTAACAAGATTTGTGGAAAAAGTTTTGAAATAATAAAAATAACGGATATAAATTTTCAATGGGAGCCGCACATAACTCGACGAAGAGCCGTATATGGCTCTGAGAGCCGCATATGCCCCTTGCAATAGACAGTCCTTATAGACAATTTAATGCTTATATTGCCGCGGTTGGATTTCAAAAAAATTGGAATAATTTACACAATTATTAATGTTGGACAATTCGGGAGAATACCTTGAAAAGCGCATTACAATGACAAAATCGAGTAATTTATAGCAGAAAAAAAAACATTATTACTTCCTCTCATCCATTCTCGCCGTTATTTTAAATTGACTGCTTTTATTAAATCAATGAGCTTGCAACATCCGTTAGTCAACTCTGTATATTGTAGCTGTAAAGGAGAAAAACTTGTCTAACGAGAAGTACAATTAACATTTCCGTTAACTACGTGCGTTGTTTTTTACCAAACTGAATAACAGTTATGCCTCTAGCGTTAATGTTTTGTCGCCCTTTCTCCCTCTTTTACTAAGAATTACGTGCCAAACAAACGCATCTTTTAGACTTGAAACCATTTTATGTCTTTTGACGAGGTTGATTTTTGACAAAGACGTCACGATAGATTATATTAAGGAAAGTATAAAACCCCAGACCAAGTTACAACAAGTCAATTTCTTTCCTATTAAGATTTAAAAAATTTAAAAATTACGATTTCTGGAAAAAGGAGGTATTGCGAATACATTTAGGTTTCAATTATGAATGTTACATACTAACAACATTCATTTTTAAATTGCTGTCTGTCTCAATTTGTATTTTGCAAGTTTGCAATCACCCGATTAAGTTCTATAACTTTCAATAACAGTATTTAAAATTATTTTGAATGCGGAAATATCATATCTGTAATGAAATTACAATGAATTCTCTCTGTTTTGCTAATCTATACGTGTATTTCTTATGTTTTGAAGCATCCTTTGATGTACCTAGGGAAAGCAGTGCCCAAGAAAACCTTTTGTGCCCACAGAAACCTTTGAAATTGTGCCCTCTTCTAATCTGACATCCATCTTGTAGTAAACTACCACAAAATCACCTAAAAAAAGAACTCGAAAGTGCTTTAACCGTTTTATTATTAAAATATTGCCTCCATTATACGGAAATTATGACTGCACATTCCTCACATTAATTAATGTTAACTGATCTATGATATTTGAATTCAGTCTCTTTATTTTCAGTTTCTCATTTTGCTACCCAGGGTTGCTTCTGAATAATGTGATGTGTTAGATGTTGCACATTGCAAAGAAAAGACAAGAGGATGGCCAAAAAACGACCAGAGTTATGCCTTTACACAGAAATGTCAAATAAATTGTTCGATATTCTTAGCTTTTATAGGCTGTGTACTTTGAATTTGTATTAAAAATTGAACTTTCTGTATATCGTACATTTTTACTAAATTTGCATTATTTTAATCAAAAACACTAATAAAAGGCAATTTTTTAGTGAAAATGACAAATTTTTGAAATCGTTGTCTGTAGAAGAGGACAAGTCTGCCTTGACAATGCTTCGTTAATTTTGTGAACTGTTTCTATTAAGAATGATGATTTTGATTCATTAATAATACTTTTATTTGTTTGGCTAACTTTTACACCTTTAAATGACATGCAGGACATAAAAACACAATTTTTTTGTTGGTGACAAAATTAGAACACTAGTGGTCGAAAGAGACTAGTATAGCAAATCAAGAATTACGATTGAGGAGAGTCATAAGTTTGAAACCAAATCTCAACTTTGAACATTCTATAAGTCTACAACACAACAAGGGGGTAGCAAAATAATTTCGAATGCTTTTAAAATATTGTTTACTTTGTGAATAACTTCAGTAGAAATGCGAGTAACTTTATGTAAATTGTAACAGTATGTTAAGTCAGTTTTGTTGATTGGATTTTTTCCCTGTTTTCCTCCTTGATGTGACGTTAATACGAGCAAAATACCCTTTTAAAGAGATATACAGAAAATCCGGATCTAAGTCCGCTGAAGCCATAAAAGTTTTTTAAAGGCACAACGAACAAGATACCATTGTTGTTTCAGTATTACATTTCTGTTTCAAAGTTTCAAGCCAATACTTTATAGCCAATACAATATAGGCAGCTAAAAATATTAACTAAAATGGCTGACATTTTATAGGATTACTTTTTCCTGTCTGGGTTGTTCGATATATCCTACTGTCCTTTAGTACGTTGTTTTGTTACAGTGCGACCGATATTCAACTATATACCTACCCCCCTAGTTTCCATCATGATTTGATAGTGAGGCCCAGTCTGAAAGAGTTAGAAATTCGAATTTTAGTATATAATTTTAGAATAAGCAGATATCGGGGGGGGGAATGTATAATTTTGAGTATCACCAAATGGAAAAGCTAGATATTGTGTTTTTATTTAAGTCATAGATTTAAAACTTATTTTAATATTAAATCAAAATATCCATACATCTGCGAGTACAATTCAAAATTCCAATGGGAGAGAGATTTTTGTTGAAATCTGTGAACCGTGATTTTCCATCTTCTACGAATCGTCTTCGAAGTGGAACGATATATAGAAAATCCAGGACATCTTTAGAAAGTTGCATGGGTGTGTCATCCTAAACTTAAAATTTTATGAAGGTGTCTTGCAACACTTTCTTTCCCGAGATTCAGAAATTCACTGCAATAAAGAACTGACAGTTATTTGAGGTGAAAGAACCCTATAGCTTTAGTCGTGCTAAAAAAAGTTTTTTGAAAAACTTTATGACGAAGACTTTCATCTAGAACGTACATATTTTGCACTAAATCAGGGCTCGAAATAACCAGGTGCACAGGTGCACAGGTGCACTGTGCACTTGAAAATAAAATTGTGCACCTAAATCTTCCCCGCTAGGTGCATGCCGTGCACCTAACGTTAAAAAAGGGTTGGGAACCTTTTATGTTATTTTGATGCTTGAACAAACTATTCGTATCAACCTCTCTCGCTCTAAATAAACGTAATTAAAATTCCTAAATACACACTATGCAAAAAAAAAAAAAAACGATGGGCCATAACGGGTTTATACATGAGGAAGGTTTACTTGTGCCACTGCCAACAGAAGTTTCCGAAGATCGAAACATTTTCCAGATGGCTCTGTTGAAGCGACTGTCGCGATAGCCGTGAGCCGGAGAAGGGAGAATTTAGATGTTTAAATATTTTTACTTACTATCTACTACTAACCTATCTTAACATAACCAACTAATAAAGTAGTTTACATTATATCAATGCTCTTACATTACGTTTTTTTTTTATGTGCACCTAAAATATAGCCTGTGCACCCAATTTAAAAATTTAAGTGCACCTGTATTAAAAAATCTATTTCGAGACCTGCACTAAATAAAAAAAATTATTTTTTTCAAGACTTGGTCTGAATTCTTATATCTCTCCTTTTTTACACAAAGAGCCCTCCTGAACATGTCAAATGAGAATATATTTACACACCTAGCAGCTTTAACATATTTCGAATATTTACATACATAACATAAGCCATTTTGAAGAGGTGGAGCACTACACGTCTACCTTCGTTACGAACCATATTATTTAAAACCCTGAAGTATAGTGTGTATTATATCCTAAAAACTTTTAAGAATTTATGATACCACGATATATTTAAATTTAGGATAGAGCTTATATTTTTCAAATGCAACGGTAATGTGAATAACAATATTCTCATCAGATCCATGTACCGAATTCCACAATTTTCTCTCCTTAGACAAAGGGATCGGATGCTCGTGTCTAATGTCGTATCAATGGGAGTTTTCTTTCAACTTACAACTGCAGATTGGGATGGATTGTATGCCCTTTCTCGCCATAACATGCAACCCCACAGATGCAACTATTGCAGGTTTCATCTGACTCAACCTATTTAGAAACACGACACTGGTTGTGATGAAAAATTAATCCAATATTCTATCAAAGGAAAAAGCATCAACTGTATTCTTTCAGAGTGAGATGCAAAAGTGCAAAGGAGCACGTTCACAAAAACCGTTTCAAATATAGGATTCTAATTAAGAAAAAAAAAAGCACTACACACAAAAGTTATCTCTCTTTCTCTGTAGTTATTTTTAATAAGCTAACTAGAAATTTTTATAAAAAAAGCCACCCCCATCTTTTTAAGGGATGCAACAGCGTTTTTCTTAACGTAACATCTTTTTAATCGAGGTCGTCGCAGGTGCCCCCTGGTTATGGGACTCCAACGGTCTGTACGCATCTGCGTCAGTCACAGACAGGTGGTTCTTGCACCCTCTGATTTCCCTGTTTCTGTGTACGGTTACACAGATGCTTTTGTTTCTCAATACTTTTCAAATTCTGATTTATTTTCCTTTTCTGTTTCCTTTTTCCCATTAGTGATATTATTTACACAACCGAACGTTGCAAGATTTGATGCGGTTGATTTTGAGATTTACATGCATCAAGCAACCAATTTGGGATATCGTCATGTGCCTCATAGAAAAGAAAGATTTTCGTGTTTGAGGAAGAAATCACATATGATAGAGCTTGAGATTTGCACGCTATGGCTTTTAAGATGAAACTACATCACAAAAGCAATGTTTTCTTTAAGAAAATAAACGAAATCTGTTTCTGAATATTTCTTATAATTGTCTTCCAAGTATTGCGGACCATATTAAGTCCATATGTCCTTAGTGTAAAATTTAGTTGGCGTGAAATGTGGAAACGCTTTTTGAAATAACGGACAAAAAAAGATTTTATTATAACTTGAGTAAGATTTTTATTTTATGCAATAACTGCATGAATGTGATTTAACATACTACTTTACTTGAAAGGTGCATTCGATTATTTAGATTTGAATGAATGAAATGTATTTTATTAAGCTATATGGAAAATGTAGTGTCAAATCAAGTGTACCTTTCTTTCTAAAATAAATTTACCCATGTTATTCTCTTTCCATATCATTCATTTTTTTAAAATTAGTATATGTTCCTCTATTACTATTTTTTTACATAAGAAAAAAAAATCTCTGTAAAAACTGCACTAAACCGATTGCAGCTGGTAAATCTTGCTTAGACTAATGATCAAGAATCAATAAAGAATCCATTGATAAATGCAGATATTTTTTAATATCAATTGCAGAAGCATTTGTTGTTGTTGTTGTTGTCGTGTCTATGCATACAGTACTAGTGCAAAAGTTTAGAGTCCTCCAAAAGCCTTGATGACAAGATCTGCAAGTTCTGGAGCTCGATGGCTATGGAGAATTTCGATTGGGGGTGCTCCAAGTTGAAAGAGGGAACCAATAATGGCCTGGCAGTCGAAAATGCAGAAACATTTAATGATGGCAATTGAGGCAATGGTTTTTTTTTCCACAGTAATTTGAGCCTACCCACCGGTCTGGTGGTTAAGGTGTCAGCCTCTAGATCGGAAGGTTCCTGGTTCGAATCCGGGTCAGTGCATGGATGTTTAAAAGCGTCTTGTGTAGAGGTGGCTGGTGCACTTTAAATATGTCGTGGCCGAAAGTCCTCGCGTTGGGTTGGTGTGGAAGTTTGGAGAACGAGATGCCAGCTCAGGTGTTGCTCGTCATCTGACCGTGGTTTAAAATTACGAGGTGTTGTCCTCTGATCTTTCGCTTAAGGGACTGATCCCGGACAGTCGTCGATAGCCCGTTGTGTTGCTCTAGTACGACGTTAATTAAAAATTACTTAATTATTACCACAGTTTGAGAGGGTAAGGTAAGGTAAAATTTAGTTAACGTCTTACAAGAGCAACACAACGGGCTATTGACGATGGTCCGGGATCAATTCCGGGAAAGATCCGAGGACAACACCTTGTAATTTTGAACCACGGTCAGATGACGGCAGTTTGAGAGAGATTTTCAGCATAAACCAGCAAATCCATATGTAACGTGGTGATTTTATTTCCGTTACCAAAATGCCCTCGCATGATACACATCTGGTTTACCTTAAAATATAGTTCATCGCCGTTTTGGCAAAGTGGGGTGTTTGATCTAACATCAACTATCACACATCAATTCGTGATTCATTAATTTTGTTGTCAAAGCGCTTAAATCGTATTCAGCAAAAAAAAAAAAAGAAGCATCTATCTTCTAATGAAACAGACGGAGCATCTGCGCGCAGCTTCATGTTAATTCACGCGATCGCTCGGTTTCAAGATCCCCAGGTGAAGGTCAGGTAGTTCTGAAGGAAGCACGAATCTCTTAATGCAAGACTAATTGACACGCGCGATAAAAACAGTAGTTTTCGCTTCGATAGTCAATTGACCCAAGTCGATTCCCAAGCTCACTCGACCTTCACTTCTAAGACCACAGCGACTCCACACACATGTTCCGTTTCTTTCATAAGGACGTCGATGGAAGCAAGCCAAGTGACGTTACGTTTGGATTAGGGTAGTGCCGTTCACGACACACTGGAGAAGCGTCGGAGTGTTGGAGACGGTTTGGGATCGATCTCCGAGGATACTCCTCGTCATTTCGAACGACAGTCACACCTGAGCTGGCACCTTTCCAAGCCTCCACAATACGCCAGCGTGGGGACATTTGAGACCACGTTGGATTTACCGTGCACCAGCCCCATACATACAACGGATCGAGTTTCGAACTCACAGCCCTTTGGTTGCTAATTCGTGTCTCTACCAGCTGGGCAACCGTGGGCCCCGTAACGTTCGTTATACGCAATGAAACGCATAAATACCACCGCCAACTATATTTAGTTTGACAGAAATGTCTCTTTTTCAGGGATCTCTTCTTCTAAGTCCTCAGAGACAAATCTTCTTTAAGTGTGTACGGCCTTCACGGACCCTAGGTACTTAAGTGATCTTTTTTATTCCCTTGGGGTTTAATGTTTTTACTAAACACAGTAGTCTAGTTCCCGGGATACACCCAAGAAATCCTTTTGTACTTTCATCTTACTCTCTGTTCCACCAATCCCACTTTTACTGCTTTCATCTTACTCTCTGTTCTCCAATTCCTCTTTTTCTGCTTTCATCTTACTCTGTTCTAAAATAATTTTTTCTTCTTTTATCTTACTCTCTGTTCTAAAAATCCTTTTTTTCTACTTTTATCTTACTCTCTGTTCCCTCAATCCCTCTTTTTCTACTTTCACCTTACTTTCTCTTCTCCAATCACTCTTTTACTGCTTTCATCTTACTCTCTGTTCCCCCAATCCCACTTTTTATGATTTCATCTTACTCTGTTCTAAAATAATTTTTTCTGCTTTTATCTTAGTCTGTTCTAAAATCCTTTTTTTTTCTACTTTTATCTTACTCTCTGTTCCCTCAGTCCCTCTTTTTCTACTTTCACCTTACTTTCTCTTCTCCAATCACTCTTTTACTGCTTTCATCTTACTCTCTGTTCTCCCAATCCCACTTTTTATGATTTCATCGTACTCTCTGTTCTCCAATCCCTCTTTTTCTGCTTTCATCTTACTCTGCTCTAAAATAATTTTTTCTGCTTTTATCTTACTCTCTGTTCTAAAATCCTTTTTTTCTACTTTCATCTTACTCTCTGTTCCCCCAATCCCTCTTTTTCTACTTTCACCTTACTTTCTCTTCTCCAATCACTCTTTTACTGCTTTCATCTTACTCTCTGTTCTCCAATCCTTCTTTTTCTGCTTTCATCTTACTCTGTTCTAAAATAATTTTTTCTGCTTTTATCTTACTCTCTGTTCTAAAATCCTTTTTTTTTACTTTCATCTTACTCACTGTTCCCCCAATCCCTCTTTTTCTACTTTCACCTTACTTTCTCTTCTCCAATCACTCTTTTACTGCTTTCATCTTACTCTCTGTTCCCCCAATCCCACTTTTTATGATTTCATCGTACTCTCTGTTCTCCAATCACTCTTTTACTGCTTTCATTTTACTAACTGCTCTGCAATCTCTCACTTTCTGCGCTCATCTTTTACTCTTTGTTCCACCAATCCCACTTTTTCTGCCATCTTATTCTCGGTTCTCCAATCCCTCTTTTTCTGCTTTCATCTTACCTCTCCGTTCCCCAATCCTTTTTCCTTTCACTGCATTTTTTAACTGACGTTGTCCTGTACTTGGGGCAATTTTGCAAATAGGTCTTTTTTAGGTAGGCAGATAGTTAACTAACGTCGCACTGCAACAACGTAAAGGGCTAATGGCGACGGCCCGGTATCAATTCCAAAGGAAAAAAGAACCAAGAACAACGCCTCATAATCTTGAACCACGGTCGAACGACGAGGTCGACGTCTCAACTGGCACCCTACTCTCCAAACATCCACACCTCGCCAACCTGAGAACCTCTTAGACCACGACATATTTAACGCACACCAGCCCTCATGTTCATGACGGTCTTTGCCTGGACAGGCCAAACACGGCCCTTACGCCCCCAAAACATCAAAATGCGCCAAAAATAATTCCATAAACGCTTATCTGATTCTTGCATCGGACACCAAAGCAATCCTCCAACCCTCTTAGCCCACCAAAACGGCCCACTCGATCCCACAGCAGCCGCTACACAGTTGCACTTCCCCTCCGCCAACAAACGCCAATCGTGACGACTCCCCTCTCACACAACCCATACATTATTATCAATTTTTGATTCCCCCTTTCCCGGCGGCTTCCGGCTGAAATCGTCGCCGCAGAGTCATCGTTCACACGCACACGTCCGATACACTCTCCCGCCAATCTGACCCTCTCCCCCCCCCTTCCACAGATTCAGTATTCCGCGCCCGTCCGCCGATTAATCCCTCAAATGGGAGCCTCTCAATTATGGAGGAGATTCGCTCTTTCATTACGACAATGACTCTCGTGGGGTTTCCTCCTCCTCCCTCTCTCTTGCCCGACCATATCTGGACACGGTATCGGGAGCCATTGCTGTGAGTGCGTTACACATCTACGCGACCGGGCCGTGATTTGTGCTCGCGGACCAAGGTCTTTTTGTTTTGGGTTTCGGGCCGTCCGTTGGCTCGCTCATCGTCCATCTCTTTTTCTTTCTTTTTTTTTATTTCCGAAATATTGGAAGGAAAAAAAGTTTTCAGCTCTCGAGTACTGGAAGAATCTGTCCATCTGGTAGGTGGATGGGATTTTGGATTGGAAGATCAGGATTTGTAATCCATCATGGGGTCATTAATTTTGTTTTTGGTGCAATGTGACTTTCGTTTTTTAAATGTTCGTTTTGCCTCGCTAACTGAATGTAGAGGAGTTAAGTTTTTCATTTCATGAAAGGAAAAATACATTTTGGAAAAATACATTGTGGAAAAATACATAAAAGGAAAAGGACATTTTGAAAGAGATAATTGTCAACACATCACTACAAATCAGGGATTGAGGCAGGGGATGACAAAAAAAAATTACCAATTTAAACCTTTCTGATATAAAATCATTCCTAATCTAACGTATAATACTCGGAAACGTTCGTTTCGACTTGGGAATTCACACTGTTAGCTATTTGTTGCTCGCCTAAGCTTGTCGGCAGTATTTCTGCCGATCTTCGTTGAAATCTTTCATCAAGGGATTCCCTAGCACGCTGCTCTCTTCTACGCAAATTATATTCAACACCATCGCACAAAAACTCATTTTGAATAACGAATGTTCCTATAATGCGTAAGCGAGTGTAGCTCAACAATACTGCGAAATACTCAACGCCAGGGTTGAGATTTGTAAACAAACTGATTGTTGCCAACGGCAAGAAAGAAATAAACACCTTTTTTGCCACGCATAAGCGTTTTATATAGAGAGATGCTCCAGTATTCCGATTTGTGCGCTCTTCTTACAAAATCTTTCGTTTTAATTTTCAAGTCAAGCCACGCCGACCAAACGGTCTGGTGGTTAAGGTGTTAGCCTCTATATCGGAAGGTTCCTGGTCCGAGTCCGGGTCAGAGCATGGATGTTTGTAAGCGTATGGTGTAGAGGCGGCTGGTGCACCTTAAATCTGCCGTGGCCGAAAGTCCTCACGTTGGGTTGGTGTGGAAGTTTGGAGAGTGATATGCCATTTCAGGTGTTGCCTCGTCATCTGACCATGATTCAAAATAACGTGATGTTGTCCTCGTATCTTTCTGTTAGGGGACTGATCCCGGTCCGTTGTCAGTACCCCGTTGTGTTGCTCTAGTACGACGCTAATACCATACTCTAGACGCTCTAGTACGACCAAATTACCAAGGCAAGCCACTTGCAATTTACAAGTTATAGCGCCGCAGGTTCGATTCTTGTTACCATACGTGTATTATTTCTTTCTTCTGTGCCAGAGTATAACTTATTTTGTGTGTTTGTCTTGTCTTTGGCACAGCTTGGCCAATGTCCCTTGCTCCATGAAACCCAACCCTACTAAGCTAAAGCAAGCTTTACATTTGTCCGTTCATAGAATATAAACATGCAACATACACACGTAATTCCACTAATATTCAGAAAACACTATGGTACCCATGAGCCCAGGTGCAGAATTATATTCAGTGTTCTGAACACAACTCCAAGCAATTGCAATTCTTCTGCAGGCATTTTGTCCGAATTTTGAAAACTGAAGTAAAATCAAAAACAGACGTAAAACACAATTACCGGATAAATATGTATTACCATATTTATAATAAAACATCAAAATTCATTAACTTACTTTATTAAAAACCAAGGCATACTTTCAGAATTTGCAATTCTGTCGATAACTTTTGATGTTAAATATTTTGTCGTTGACATAGAATATGTGTTATTTATAAAGTGTTTGTGGTAATTTGGGCGGTCTATGTAGGTTGTTCCGTATCTAGAAAAGAAAAAAGGTGTGTCAATGAGCGCGCTTTGCACTGCAGAACATCGTAACTTGTGATTAGGGTAACTTTTTTGTTACAGTAAAAATGGGAAAAGTTGCATTTAACATTCCCTAAAGTCGCATTTATGGAAATGAAATTGCATTTATTTTTGATACACTAAATTCTAAAATAAATTATTCGTAAAAAATGAAAAAATTCAAATTATATTGACAGTTTTTGTCGTGTACAACAGTATTATAATACATTCTTAAATACAGAAGAAGGTTGAATAGTCGATCCTTGGCCAGTATTTTCTTTAACATTGAAAAACTGCGCCAACCGCAGTTTTTTGTGTGCTTTATCGGATAGAAGGAGCGCAAAATCCTTTCGCTCAACATTCAAAGATTTTAAAATGTCATCTACATGGCGAACAACATATTGATGATCAACACTCACCTCGCAAACTCTGCAGTCGATTACGCAAGTTTCCTCTGGATTATCAAGAGTGCCAAACAATGTGTTAAAAGTTAATTCTTGCCATTTATTTCACTTTCGTCTGTTAGGACGAACACCTTCTTTCCATGAACTTGTTTGATACGCAATAATTCGGCGTTCGCAAGTTCAGACACGCGATCGAAGGGTTTTTTCAGAGGGAAAAAATGAAATAGTAATTTTATATTAATTAATTTTAAGCTACATTTTAAAAAGTTGCATGTGGTTGCATCTATGCAAAAAGTTGCAGAAAGTTGCATTTATGTTGCGGTTATAACTCACTTACAATACACCCCATGTAGGAGGAATTTTGGTTTTAGTACTTTACATGCAGCGTAGAACGTGTGAAATACAGTTACATTTGTTGCAAAAAGTTGCCCTACTTATGATTAAAAGAAAAATCGGCCAAAATTTTGATAAAATTAAGGGGAAATTGTTCTGCAAAGACTGTTCTGCGACGTGCGTCGCAGTTTTAAGCACTTTCTGCTCCCGGGCCCACGAGTACACATGAACATATCTGCTATTCATGTGTCGTTTGTTGACTCATATGTTGGCCCAAAGTGTAATTTTACTTATTCCATTCAAAGCTTAGATTACACTCAGAAAACTGCAATAAAAGTCGTTTTTATGTATTGTCTATGTCGACTAGTAAGATTTCCCTCAAGAATGAGAATTTCAAATCTATGTAGCAGAGGCATCTGATCTGTACTCGTCTCAATAAGAAATATTTTACTGGCTCAAGCACCTTTTTTTACGTGTTTTAGTGAAAAAATTCTGTATTACGATTAATTTTTAGATGTATTTCATATTATAGCAAAATTATTCTTTCAACAGTAAGTTAATAAGAAGACTATACAACCAATTTCCGTCAATTAGTTTCATAATTGGCGGAATCATTAAGGGAATTCTTCAAAATTGATCCAGAGACGCAATTCGTGTTTCAATGAAAGAAGCATATTTGCTGTAATAAGAGACCTAAAATTGGTTTGTAAACCGTAATTTAAAAACAAGTGTCAACAGGCGCATATTATTCCTTTAAAGTAGGTTACCTTTTGAATTACGGAGTGATTCATGCTTTCATGTGTGTTAAGGGGATTCATCGCATCGCTATTGAGAAGCGAGCGTCGAACTGTAACGGTAATCAAAACAGGAAAATTTCTAGAACCTAAGGTTTGAAAATTAGATAAGAAAATAACTCGTAATCAATTTTCGTTGTTTTCAGTACGTGCAAGTTACGAGAAAACAAACCATTAGAAAAACAAATATAAAAATAAAACGCAAAATTAGATAAAAATACAAAAAAAAAAGTTAAAATTAGTAAACAAAAACAAAATTAATACAATCATTCTAACTCCAATCAAAAACACGAACATATGAAATACTCTAATGCTAAAACACTCTAATGCTAAAACACTCTAATGCTAAAGAGTAAATTATAGTTATTTATTCGTCCAATTTTATGAATCTTTATGAATAAAATGTTTTGATGGAACTGAAATATTCGAAGGCAAATCATACTGTAAAAGGTGATTTAAATAAATTATTTTTGTCCTCCACGGAAAAAAAATAATCTTTCCACATAACAGACGTCATTGCTTTATTTGATATCTAAATAACTCATTTTTATAAATGGTACCGTTCTTAAAAGGCATAATTGAAGGTCCTCATAACTTTTAGTTGATTTTCATCCCCATCGCAATAGATCAGAGAGATATAAATATGACTACATCCACATTGCTTTTGAGATGCAGAGAGAGATAGTCATTGTGATTTATTAATTTAATCCCATTCATATAACTTTGCATGACGAATCGTTTTAAGCACTGAAAACCAGGCGGCATCTTTGTTCGACCAGAACGTCGGTATACGTTGAGGTTTTTGAAAGGCAGTTTATAATATTGAGAGAAGCTATTAAGACACACCCATCCGTTCAGCGTAGACTTAACTTCTATTATTCTCCGTGAGATTTCACACAGAAATGTTGATGTGTGAACACAGGAAGCAATATTAACTTCTTCTAATCCAACAGTAACTTTTAAATTGCCGTCACTTGCACTCTACGATTCAGTACTGGTCCTGTTTTCCAGTACTAGTAAGCTCAATTTCGACAATGGCTTCCAGCGTACATTTAAAATTCAAAACAAAATCAGTTGCAGACATTATTTATAGTTACAAGCATTAATCTTAAAATTGGTTGTTGCTGTTTCTGTCTGTATGACCATACCAGAATCCGTTTCTGAGGCCAACATGCAAACCTCCATAAGCAACTCTTCTAAAAAAACACATTTATTTTTCTATTTTCATCAACTACGTATCATGAAGCAATTCATGTATTCAAACGTACTAGGGGGCCCGCCCCCTGCTCTCTAACGCTCGCCAACCCCCGGAGTATTGCTTTGCACTTCTCATCTGTACCCTGAGCGAATCTTGCTCGCTCCGTTCGCATGAATGAAAGCATGTGTCCTAGCAGAAGGGATTGTTTACAACTTATGATATTCAAAAAAAAAAGCACCGCAGTGGCGACCCACGTCCAACTTGAGTGCAATTTGTACCGCAGTACCCCACAGCGGCACAAGCTTCTCCGGTTTGAAGTACCTAAATAAATGGAATATAAATAACAATTAATAAATGGTTGTATCCAGTGATGTCTATTGTGTTTCAAAATATACTTTTTTTACATCAAGTGAGCGAAATAAACACGTTTTCTTCGATAGAATATTTGTCGCAAATGACGCGAAATGAATACTTGCGTCATTTTGCGGTTATGTGTGCATAGTTGGGCTTCGGTGCCGCAGCGGTGCCGTACGTTGAAAAATCGGATGTGTGCACCGAGCCTAAAGCAGCATGCGGCAAAACATGCGACACGCGTATGCGTATTCCATTTCTATACAAAAAAGCTTGTCGGTACACATGCGTATTTCATCCAATTTAGTGCCTCAGAACTGATGTTGGACCAATGTGTGGCTTGCCTAAGAATCCAACCTACCAGTTTAAGTTTTTTAGTAACTTTGATCTTGCTGGATTAAAAATTACAATTAACCACGACCAAAGTTTTTTTTCTTATTCTACATAATTAATAGCCAGTACCTCTGAGACGGAGGAACAATTGGACCTTCAGGCTTCACATTCAAGAGCGTTCAAGTTGCACTTATAGTTTATTTTGCCTTAAGGGTCGCGGTAGCCCATTCGGAAAAGTAACGGGTTAGTAACCAAAGGGTTGCAAGTTCGAAACAAAGTCGAACCAAGGACAGTCGTGAACACAGGGCTGGTGCTCATTATTTGTCGTGGCATCAAATGTCCTCACGTTCGCGTGGTGTGGAAGTTTAGAGAGTGGGGTGCCAACTCAGGTGTTGACCTCGTCATATTACCGTGGTTCTAAATTATGTTGTCCTTGGCTCTTCACCTTAGAGACAGACCGCTACCAATAGCCAATTGTGATGAGTTAGTGCGAATTAACCCCGGGTACATTTGATGACTGAGACTCATATACTTGTTTTCTCTAAGTTACGGATGACGAGTCTAATTCGTCATTCAAATTAGGACAAAATTAAACATGTACATTCTTGTTCATGGCAAGAGTGATTGGTGTTACGAGACTCTCCTTGTATCAAATTATTCATTCGTTCTCTACACAAATACACTTTATTTAATCTGACTCAATACATAGAAATATTTACACGGCTGCGTTCTCAGACATTCTTTTTTGGAATGAACGCGGAGATTAGAAGCTGTGCGATCTCTCTCAAACTGTTGCCATTGTTATCAAACGAAATTATACGAAAATATAACAGTAACTAATGTGCAAATGATATTCCAAACTACTTTTTATTCAAATAAATCTGTACCCAAAAGGTATTATTAACTACCTACTTATTACCTAATTATAAACTAATAATTTACCTACTATTACCTGACTAATTATTACCTATTTATTAACTAATTATTACCTACTTATTAACTAATTAATTAACTACTTACCTTAATTCCCCTATAGTTTCATTTTCTCTCTTTATGAAGTCTCTCAAAAATAGGAGACGCCGGGCCTCTGGAACTCTGTTAGAATCTATTAATAGCTCGTATGTGATGTACCTACTTTATAAATGTAACATTTCCAATGGTTATAACTGGGGATAAATATAAGGCATTGTAATGTCAGAGAATATTTTAAATCACACTGATCACCAGTATTAGAAACCAGTTTGAAAACCCCGTGTTTCCATACTTAATCCATTCAAATTCAGCCACACATTTTCGTTCGACGAATGTGACTTTTTTAGTTTTGAATTGATTACCAATGAGTTTCGGATTAGCCTTTCGGTGACGTCAGCATCTTTCGAATGGTCATGTTTATTTATTTCCAACCGTTACATTGTTTACGAAGGTCGGTTTTCCCGATTATGTTTGCTCAACCGAAACGACCTCAAACAGATAAAAGAAACATTCTTTGAGAAATCGCTAGGAACGGCATTCTAGAAGTGGGTGGTCTCTAATAAATTTTGTTTGGTCTCATTTGATCATGAAAGCAGTCTTTGATAGAAATATGCAAATTGACTCAAGTGTTCGCAATCGATTTCTGTACATCACGTTTTTCAATATAATTCGCTTAGCTCGTATTGCTACACTGAGTACTTGTAGTCTTTTTATAGGAGGATGTTTATATTACTGAAACACTCTGAATTGCACTCTAATCATACATCGAGCAATGATTACTATACAATTTATATGAGGGTTCTGTACAATGTATATGAGGGACTGCTCTAAATACAAATGTTTCTTTTTCGTATACTTAATTAGATTGTCTCACTTGAATCTATCGCAAACAAAACAATTAAACGCACCAGACCTGTGTCAAATATTCTTCATACAGCAAACGTAATAGAAAGGGGTGAAGCTAGACTTTTTGGAATTTAGGTCAAACAAGGTTGATGTCACCCTGTCCAAAGCGAAATTTACACATTCAAAATGAAGATAATTAGATAGGTAAGTAGTTAACAACCGTCACACACACAATGGTGTAACACAAGGGGCTATTGGTGACGGGTCGTGATCAATCTCGAAGGGAACGATCCGAGGACAAAACATCGTAGTTTTTAACCACGGTCAGATGATGAAGTCAACATCTAGCGGGCAGCACAATATCTAAACTTCCACACCATGCCAACATGAGGACATTTGGTTCCATGACAGATTTAACGTGCACCAGCCCCAATGTACACGACGGTCTTTGATTGGACCTAGTTTCGAACTCGCAACTCTCCTGTTGCTAATATGTTACTCTTCCAAATTTAATTGAATTCCTCTTTTATTTGTTTATCTGTGTGGTACCTACACTACCCTACAATAATGGACTGGACAGCAAGATGCGATGGTGTAAGGGAAATAATACAGGTTTTAATAAGGGGATGGTCCCCCACGTGCTTCAATTACACTAGCAACCCTTCTGGGGATACTTTAAACAAGGTTTTGATGCACAGCTATGCGTATTTGTGTCCATTCCTGCTGCAAGAATGTTGCCAGTTCAGCTGTAGATTTCGGACGTGATTCACTGGTCCGTAAGCGTCGCTCTAATTCGTCCCGCAAATGTTGTATGGGGTTTAGGACGGGACTCTGAGCATTCCAGGGAAGACGTTTTAAATCCATGTCTTGATATCACTGCTTGACAAAGGCTGCAACATGACATGGAGCGTTGTCGTCCTGGAAGTAACATTCGTCCATTCGATAAAATTGTCAGAGCGTGGGAAGAACCTGATTGTCCTAAATGTTCATGTAGGCGTCTGTGTTCAATTGACTTGGAACAACATCCAAAGGTCCCAGGCCATACCACGAAAAACACCCCCAAACAAGTAGTCGGATTTTATGCAAATCCGCTGGAGTCCGGTCCATTATTGTAGGGTAATGTATTTCATAAATGTTTTTGGAGCACAGCTTTTTTGCAGTTCTAACGAAAATCTGACATTGTTTGTAGTGTTTTCTAGCGCGCGTGCAAACAACCTTTTTGTCCAACCTTCTTCACCTTTAAGCAGCAGACATCTTCTTTACCCTTTTACCAGTTTGAATTACCAAATCAATACCTCTGGGGGTACCTGATCAGGGGGTTATCGGCCTCTGATTGGGATCTAAATTACGATATGTGTGAGTGAATGGATGTATGAAAGTGACCTTCCTGTAAAACGGATGTGTCATGTATGTCGAGCTAAGTCGGACTTCCTCCCAATGGGGCTCAATAACATGGAAGGCGCACCCCCCTCGCCTCTTGCCGTCTTCGACGGGCCTGGCACTCCTCTGGTCTGCCAGTGTAGGCATAAGAAACAACAACAACAACCAGTTTGATTTGTCTCTCGTCGGTTAATTTTTGTAACACGCCTGCTGATAGGTTAACGTTTGAGAAGAGATTTAGGCCCGGTGCACACATCCGGTTATGCAACGTGCGGCGCCGCTGCCGCAACGCAAATGTGGTCTGAGATACATTAGATCCAATGGAACAGTGCACACATGCCTCCAGTGCCGCTGTGGCGACGCACGTCCAACTTGCGTGCAATTTGTTCTTGCGTGCAGTTCCCCACGTCGCCGCACATGAATCTCCGTTCTGAAGTACCTTATTTTCATGAACAAATGGAATATAAACAATAATTGATAAGTGATTGTCTCCAGTAACGTCTATTTTGTTTCAAAATATACTTTTTTTACACCAAATAAGCGAAATAAACACGTTTTCTACGATAGAATATTTATCGCAAATGGCGCGAAATGAGTTCGTGCGTCATTTCACGGTTATGTGTGCATAGTTGGGCTTCGGTGCCGCAGTGGCGCCGCACGTTGAGAAACCGGGTGTGTGCGCCGGACCTTAGGGTCTCTAATCAAAAAATATGAAAATTGCTTATTGGTAGCTCAGACGTACTCAGAAATATATGTCTCACATTGTCTCATCTTTTGGTCGCTGCAATATGTGATTACAGGCCACGCCTAAAACCTTTCCCTCTAATTCAACTGAAATCTTTTAGTGTAATATTATCTTTGCCTTTAATGTGTATTCTTTTCCTCGCGCTCCGCTCCAATCCTCTGATATGAATATTACTTTCTCGTTGATATACTAGTCTTTTCTCCTTTATTAAGTCTCGATCGCGACCTTAAATTCCACTTTCTCATCCTCACTTCGATAAATCCTCGCCTCGTATTAACCTCCCCCAAGTGATTTCGACGAGATATCTCGTCCAAGATCTGAAGAATTTTGCTATTGACTCGATACCTCGTCGTCAAGATGATGTCGATTATTTATGATGACGGTAACAAGATTTGGCCAGTTTTCTTCTAATGCCAAAATATATCGTCCATCAAGATCTGGTCAGTTTTGTTAATGACGGACCCTTCTAGGTGGTTGTCCCAACGAGATACCTCGTCGACAGACAACTACCAGGAAGGTTAATCATATTTTAAAATAGTCCAGTTGGAAGAGTAACGGATTAGCAATCACAAGGTTGCGAGTTCAAATCCAACCAAAGACCGTCGTGTTCAAGTGCGGCTGATTCACGCTAAATCTGTCGAGTCCTCAATTAATCTCACGTTGGGGTGGAAATTTGGAAAGTGGGGTGCCAGCTCAGGTGAGACCTCATCATCTGACCGTGGTTCAAAAATACGTGGTATTGTCCTTGGTTATTTCCTATCGGGTTTGATCCCGGACCATCGTCAATAGCTCGTTTCAGTGCGACATTAATGAAAATACCTACCATGTTAAAATAGGTTCTAATATGGCCATGATCCTGAGAGGAGCTGGTTGAAGAGTTGCTTGTAATAAGGAATGGAGAGCCATTTTTCTGAATGACTGCAAAGCAAATTTCTTCAATGCTAGGGCCGTTCCAGAGTGGAGTGGTGGAGTGTCTTTTCACGCAATGCAATAAATATAATTCACCAAAAGACCACCGGAACCAGACCTTTCCTTTCATAGTATTGTGTGGCATATCGTTTGGCGTGAGATAGACATCAACGGAGCAACCTTCTCCACCCATAGCGTTCACACCTCACGGTTAACAGGTTAGGGAACCAACAAAAGGAGGTACCCTCCAGAACATCAGTCGCTGACATCTCGTAAATGTTGATCGATGCCAGCGGTCAATTAAAAGGGGGATAACATCCACCGTGCACAGATCTATACCATGCCGCTGGTGTAAATTAAATTTTAGTGGCAACAATTGTCTTTCTGCCGCAGCGTAAAGGTTACATCTGCATGTCTAGCTTATTTCTATGTAATTAATTTTATACATACTTCTTCGTAGTTTCTTTTTCGGGTGTAATAAAAGATGAATCTTCATATTTTGTTCTTATTTTACATTAGAATGTTAAAAAAAAAACTCATTAAGGGCAAGGATGTATTCAGCTGAAGAGCCCATGGGGCTCCTATACTTTCCAAAATGATTATGGAATTGAAAAGGTATAAAATTGAATCATGCTGAAGTTATGTCAGAGAAAATCAAAGTTTCGTAACTTCTATTGATAAAATATGCGTCTTGAAAACGTCAATAGTCTAACAACAATCGAAAAAAAACATAAAATTAAATAGTCATTTAACAATCAATTGCGTCGTTTAGAGAACCAGGAGAAAGAAGATGGTCATCCAAATTATTTTCTGAATACGGGATGAAGAGTGTTCTTTTTTATAGAAAATCAAATGTTGCTGCTGAGGATAACTCCTACCACAGAAACGGCTCTGATCAATTAAAAGGACAGATTCAAAACTTATCATCTGATGTTTTTAACCAATAAGCATTCGTTTTACTTAATTTTGACTGGGTAGCAATTCCCACTTATACATAGATGCGAAGTCAGTATATAAAGAATATCGCTAATCAAATAGCCTGATATCAATTGAGAACTTTCACTGTTGAAGTATTAGCATTAATATTAGAGCAGAGCCGCGGTAGCCCAGTCAGTAGAACGTCGGCCTCGCATCGGAAGGGTTGTGGGTTCTATCCTCAGCAGAGCCTGCAATTCTAATGATTGCGAGATCGGCGCTTCGACCTGGCTAAAGACCGTCGTGTTCACTAATGGTGACTGGGGCACGTCAAATAGGTCGTGGTCACAAAGTCCCCCATGTTCCCATACCAAATCAATACCTCTGGGGGTACCTGATCAGGGGGTTATCGGCCTCTGATTGGGATCTAAATTACGATATGTGTGAGTGAATGGATGTATGAATGGGACCTTCCTGTAAAACGGATGTGTCATGCATGTCGAGCAAAGTCGGACTTCCTCCAAATGGGGCTCACTTACATGGAGGCGCACCCCTCTTACCGTCTTCGAAGGGCCTGGCACTCCTTTGGTCTGCCAGTGTAGGCATGAGAAACAACCACAACAATATTAGAGCCACATTTAAATAAAGTTCAGACTATGGATTGTAGAAATGTAAATTTTTTTCTTTGTGCGCGTTACAGTTGTATTATCAATGCATGCGACGATAAGAGTTAGTACTTTTTAAACTTAAGAACATGGGATTGGGGCAAAATCGCATTGCAGAACACTTCAGATTTCCTAGATTAAACAGCTATTAATGCATATGTTTGTCTTCGACTTGCCTCTAGCATATTACGAGAAGCTACCCTATTTCAAATGTAACTAGCCTTCGTGCATCGAAAAGATCTGTGGAGCGTCAAATCGAACCCAGGCTCAAATACGTCATTCGTAGCCAAACAAAACAGATTTATTTTTATTAAAAAGCATCGAATCAGAGCATATGCTCATTCACTCCGTGCTATTTTTACCACCCCATAAAGAGGTAATTAAACAATAAATTCTGAAAGCAAAGTTGTGAGAGTAGCTTCCACACGTAAGCAAATTATTCTCGAAATTAGTGTTTTCAAGGCACCGAGAGCGAGTTTCAGTGTGACAACTGCGCAGCGTTCTTCATGGCAGGGACACAATTGAGGTCGAGAAGAATGGAGCGTGGGCGGGAGAAGATCCTCCTCCTGTTCCTTTCGGGAGGTTCCACGATCAGGATCCGCCCACATGTTCCTTCCCCCTCTCCTGCGTTTCCTCAATTCAATCATATGACGGAATGTCTCCCTTTTCTGCGATTCCGTCCAGAGGCAGGTACGGCACCCAAGTTCGAACTGTTAAGCTCCGATTAGATGGGGGTTGCCACGGTTGGCGCTTTCTCTTGCCGTTGGCGAGCAGTTTCAGAACGGATGTGCGATGTCAGCTCGAATCTGTTACCCCTGCGCGAACGATGAACTAACGCACTTCCCGTCTTCAGTACATGAAACGAAAATCTGATCGTTATCTTTAGAGCGCATCCACTTTTTTGAATTTATGACAGGAATAAAAATATCCTGTATAGTTGAATACATTTTGGAAACAACATGCATCTGAAATCTTCTCTGATCCAAATTGAAAGGTTATTGAGTTAAGAATTAGGAGAGTATTGCGTTTCAAAACTTAAATGAAAAGAGAGAAATTGTTTATATATAGATATAATTTTTTTACTACGCATAATGATAGAAAATGAAAGATATAATTTTCTTTTTGTTGTGTAAAATGTACTTGGTGCGTGTATGTTAAAAAATATTCGATAAGGAATGTTTCCAACAGAATATACACACAATAAAAATACATTTTTCTCAATAGTGCGTGTTTGTGATGTAAAATAAAATTTAAATAACCTAAGATCAATTAAATCTTTTACTGTTGCAAAAAGGTTTTTTTTTCCAGAATGCGACGGAAAAAGGAAATAATTTAAGTACTCGTGGATTTCATACATTTTGATCAATAAATGCGCATTAATTTTGTAAACTTCTGAATAGTCTGGAATCATTTTTATTTTTCAATGACTCCTTTAATAGTTGTACTGTACTGTTTTATTCGTAATTTGAAAATTAATTCAGGTTATGAGTAGGGTTAAACTTTATTTAAATGCAGTAGTGAACTTTTTGTACGTGGTTTAAAAACCTCTATTTCTCCTTGATCCATCAATAAAATCATATCTATTTCTGAAAAATTAAATATCAGCATCGATGATGATCTCATGAAATAAAAGAAAATATGCCTCATTATCCAATGCACATGTTTTCTTTACCTTTATTCAACATAAGCTCAATGGAAAGACATTGTGCTGTTCAATTATCATTAATACAATGAAAATATTCGTAACTTTTGATATCGAAAACAGGCTTCACATTACAGTGGACAAACTTTTCAGATCTTCCACCACCTGCGACCTCCTCCCCAATAGGGGATGGGGGGGGGGGTAAAGAAGAGTCTAGTATACTAACATAACATCTCAGTTTTCTGAGAAATCCCCTTCCGTAATTTTATTTCATATGGTGTTTGTTTTTCCTTGGAGTCCTGTTTGGAATGGGGTGTTCCAATTAATTTACCAATTTAACAAGCAATATCAGATAAAAATACGTCGATTCAAAGCCTTTGAAAATAACAGCTGCAGGGTCATCAGATTTAAGAAATTGCTCTCAAAGACATTTTTTAAGTTCACTATATTATTATTTAAAATACTTGTTTGTTTTTTTTTTTAATTTTTTTAATTTTTTTTTTATTTTTTATTTTTTTTTTTACTTCTAAAAATTACACACTTTTGACACTTTGCTCCTACTTGAAGAACCAGTTCTGCATTCTCAAATTTTCTCGTATTTTCTGGGGCAGCAGGAATTATCACCTGAGGTGTAAAAATATCCTTCCAAGATAATAGCCTTGCATCATGGACATGCAAGTTTTTCAAAAACGCAATCTAACGCAATTAACGTTATATAAATCTGGAATAATTTCATTAGTATATTTTTTCTAACTATATAGAACCCTATAACCTATCTATAACCGAAAGAGTTAGATAATTTCTCTTCATCAAAACTATCGCTGTGATGTTGATGGTCAACTGTGAAATCAAGGCAAAAAATATATAATGAACTTTATCAAAGATCTGCTATTATTCTTAAAGCTGATCAGAGAAATTTATGAACCCATTGCCCACCTCTATTATATCACTCTCTCTTCTTTAAGGTATATTCTCTATAAACAACACAGGAGTAGGGATGCAAAGAAAATAAGTATATTTAAGTGAGTGACGTGAAAATTGTATTTTTATTACCAGAGGGAATTAAATATACTGTGTGAAAACTGAGATTTAATACGTTACAGGGCTATTGTAGGCCTGAGATAATACGAACGTGTTCATCCAACGAAAAGTCTATTGGAGAGTTCTGTTTTTAATATCTTTATAAGTCTTCCGAAGCTCATATAAATGACTTCTATTGGCTCGGATTTTTAACTTTATTCAAATTTATATTTTTCAATCAAAAAATTATCAAAGCTTTTTTTTTTTTTTTTTCAATTTTATTCAAATTTATTCTTTTTATTCAGGAGTATTCACGGTAGTGTGTGTTGGAGTTAGTAAGTTGTAGTTATTCAGGAGTAAGAGTAGCCCAGTTAGAAGAGCAACGGATTCGCAACCGGAGGGTTGCGAGTTCGAAACTCGGTCCAGCCAAAGACTGTCGTGCTTAAATCTGGCCGGCGGCTGGTGCACTTTAAATCTGTCGTGGCCGCAAATGTCCTCACGTTGGCGTGTTATGGAAGTTTGGAGAGTGGGGTTCCAGCTCATTTGTTGTTCTTCTCATCTGACCGTGGTTCAAAATTAAGTGGTGTTGTCCTCGGATGTTTACCTTAGGGGATTGATCCCGGACCGTCGACAATAGCGTTGTGTTGCTCCAGTAAACGTTAATTAAAAATTACCAACTCTACCTTGAATCTTTCACATTGGAATTGACCTCGAACCGTCGCCAATACCCCGTTGTGTTTCTTCAGTGTGACGTTGATTAACTTCTTATCCACCTTTTCATTCCTTCCTTATTTTGTAATATGAGAGCAGAACGGGTAACTAAATGTGAAATGAGTCAGAAGTATCAATACTAAATCGTTATTAATCATTATCCCTGGACAAAGGTCTCTGCCGGATGGTAAATCCGATTTAGAGGGAAAGAAAAGGCGTTTACCATCTCCTCTAGTCTTCTCCACTTGTTGTAGCAGTCATTGTATTCCTTATTGACAACACCTTTTATCTCCGGAGATGACGCGGTGTTAACCGCACTGTTAATAAACGGGGCGAGTATCTTCTCTGAGAATTTCCTACCAAAACTCAAATCCCTGCAGACAGATCCTTTTGTCGGCCGCCGCTGCTTTTGTTTGCCTCAAATCGAATTTTTCTTCCCAAACTGTCTCCTCCTTTGTTTCCAACATCTCTGTTAAAAATCGACAGGTGGTGCCTGGGGGTTTCCAACACTTATCACACTTCTTTCACTGTATCAGGCATTTACAAGATAATGAAATTAACCTTCCTCCCTCCTTCATCAAGCGATCAGATTTTGAAGAAACACGCAGAAAAAAAAGGAGTTTCATGTTTCAGATTAAAAACCGAAAGTATTGTTTCCGCCTTTCCTCTTTAAAAGTGCACGGGGTTGTTATTGTTGAGTGGAGCCATCGATACATTTTTAAAGTGCTGCTATTATATGCTTGCTCTCTGTTTCTGTACCGCTCCAATGATCTCGCACAAATGCGTCGAAAGCTTCTCCTCCTCTGTAAGTGTGGCTATACAAAAGTGATTGAATTTTCACGCACAATGACGCATTGTTTCCAGATGTATCTTTTTTTTTCATCCATCACAGTAGCGTGTTATTAGAAAAGTGAAAGAAGTGACTCACATCTTTTCTTTGAAATCACTAGAATCTTCACTTTCGTGGTACGGACTTTATTTTACATCAAGGACATGCCCTAAAGTTAAATCTCTGGATTATGATGTATGATAGCTAGGCTAAAACTCCATCGCAACTATTAAGCTCTTCAACTGAAAAGTAACCGATTAGGAAACAAATCAATTTTGAGCCAAAAAAAGAACGATATTCTCCACTGAAGTATACAAAGAACAATGAATTAATTTTAATCGCTAAAATAATCAACTGCTAATCAAGCAATTGATTGCTAAATTTTAATACTAAAGTTAGTTAACATAAATTATTTTTATAGTTGAAATATACAAATTTAATATGATGTTTTTAATGAACAGCTTCAATCATTCCAAATTCTAAAATAAAGCTAAGCTTTTATCCATTTTTGCAATAAACTTACATGATTTTATTTATACAGGGTGGTCCCGAATTCAAGGTACAAACTTTAATGGTAGGTACAGGACATTGTAACAATGATTTATTGTATAGGAATGTATAGTCGCAAGTGACGCGGTGAGGCGTAAACAGGGGAAATAAAAGGAAAGAGAAATGGAGTGATCGGTTGGTATCATTGACGGTAGAAGGCAGTAGATGTCTAGCCGCTGTTGAACATGATGCATCGCAGTAGGGAAAAGCGCCATTCACAATTGTGCTGCCGTAGACGATGGGTGACTTTACGTATGCAGAAAAAGCAGACATGCATTACATGTACGGCCGTGCAAATGGTAACGGCAGAGCTGCGTTACGAATGTATCGCGCGGAGTATCCTGATCGACGAATGCCGGATCATAGAATTTTTCAACGGTTACATCGTCAGCTTTGTGAAACAGGTGCGTTCGACGTCAACAGACATGGCGCTGGTCGAGTAAGAGCTGTACGCACTCCAAGGCTGGAAGAAAGCATCTTGAACATTGTGGCTGATAGACCCGAGTCAAGCACAAGAACTGTTGCGCGTGACGTAGGTGTGAGTCATCAGACTGTATGCAGAGTGTTAAACGAAAATCGCTTACACCCCTTCCATTTTCAGAAAGTACAAGCATTGAATCCGGCAGATTATCCTCGCCGCGTGAACTTCTGCCTGTGGGTGATGCAGCAATGTGCGTTGCAGCCGGATTTCGTAGATTATGTGCTATTTACAGATGAAGCGACATTTTCACGCGAGGGTGTCTTTAATGCGCACAATTCCCATGTGTGGGCAACCGATAATCCACATGCAACGCGTCGACATGCGTTTCAACAACGTTTCAGTATTAATGTGTGGGCTGGTATTGTGAACGACTTTTTGATTGGCCCATACTTACTACCCACGCGGCTCACTGGCGGAAGCTATCTTATTTTTCTGAAAGAAGTGTTACCACAACTGCTGCATGATGTTCCGATCGCCATTCGTAACCGCATGTGGTTTCAGCACGATGGGGCGCCAGCACACTTCAGCATTGATGTACGGAATTACCTGAATGCCACGTTTGGTACTCGATGGATTGGGCGTGGTGGACCAGTCCCTTGGCCACCCCGATCTCCCGATTTATCGAGCCTCGATTACTTTTTATGGGGACATCTAAAGCATCTTGTTTATGAGACTCCAGTTGACTCAGATGAGGATCTCGTCGCTCGCTTATCTGTAGCTGCTGCAGGTGTGCGTGAAATACCAGGCATCTTTGAACGTGTACGCCAATCGCTCCACCGACGCTGTCAAGCATGTATCGATACTGGTGGACGCAATTTTGAACAATTACTGTAAACATGACACTTGTCAACAACGCTTTCAATCAAATCTTTGTTTTTCCTTTCGGCCGTTATTTCCCCTGTTTTCGCCTCACCGCGTCACTTGCGACTATACATTCCTATACAATAAATCATTGTTACAATGTCCTGTACCTACCATTAAAGTTTGTACCATGAATTCGGGACCACCCTGTATTATAATAGAATTATTTCGTTGCTATTATGAATGAGTCAAACTTGAACAACTATGACATAGATGCCCCTATGACGAAACTTCACCCTCAAGTCCAGTAAGGTTTAGCCACTCCAAAGTTGGGTTTAATGAGCTGGTAGTAAAGATAAAGATAGAATAGAAAGGTAGAGTAAAGATAAAGAAAGACTCGATCCTTCGGGAAAAAAACCGATACATCTGGGTCCTATTCAGTACGAACTAAAGGGTACCCAACAGAGATGGCGGCGACGACATCAATCATCCTTAAGTCCGTTTACGGTTTATCTCGCAAAGGGACAGCGGTGAACCGTCGGTGCACCAGCAGATCCTATGATGGGTAGCATTACAAATCGCCACGATTGACTAGTGATGTCAAAGTTGAGTTTCTGCGCACGTGGAAAGGGAGTCTTGTCAAAGCTTATCGAAACCCACTGCGGGAACTTATTGTGGACAAAATTTACATACTGACTTTAATTAGTCGGAATGGAGGGACTGCGCCTCCACTTGAAGAACTGGGACAGCTATGAGCAACTTGACATGACAAGTTGTTGCTCTTTCAGCAAACCCTCAAGGAATTCGAGCTTTTGGGAACAGTGTTTTATGGTTAGTTCTGTGCAATGCGTTAATATTAGATAATCGAAATTACTTTCTCTGGTATTTTTAAGTAGTATTTTACTTCCTATAAAACAAGCTTTAAATGTTTGTTTGCTAAATTATGTTCAGATGTTCTTTTGTTCCTAACGCTCTGATATAGACGATGTTTGGTGCAGTTTGGCCCTATCTGGCCCTTGCGCCAAACCAACCAACCAACATACCAACCTAACGCTCTGATTTCTGCAATGCATATATTGAATTGAAGAATTGAAGAACATTCCTGAAACACAGAAAATATTCATGTTACAAAATGTACACATTGAATTGAAGATATCTGGAACACACAACTATGAAATTGCTAAAAAAAATCACTGAATTAAGGTGTACAGATACTTGAAAAAGAAATCATGACTTTATTTCCTTCGTGTATTAATTGGTGGGTTAAGTTCACAAAGAATTGACTGCTTGTTTATTAAATGCACAGATTTGGGGTCAATAGTTTTCGCTAGATCAGAAAAATGTTGCTTGAATTTGAATTATTTTTGTCAGTCCAGTTACATTAATGTGACCACCTGTCAAAAGCCAGAATAACCACCTTTGGCTGAGCGGACCGCTGCGAGACGTGCAGGAAGAGAGTCAATTAGGTTTCTGAAGGTGTTCACTGGGATATTGAGCCATGCCGACTCCAGTGCCGTGGCCAGCTGCGCTAGATAACCTCCCTCCTCCAGCCTGGATCCTTCCGGCAACTGTTGCAGGGTGTTTGCTTTCAGACGTTTCACGCCGTATACGCCAACGTCCATCTGTCCGATGGAGCATAAAACGTGATTCATCGGAAAAAGCCACCTGTCGCCACTCCGTGGACGTCCAGTTGCGGTACTGGCGTGTAAATTCCAGTCTTCGTCGCCGATGAACAGCAGTCAGCATAGGTGCATTAGCCAGGCGTCTGCTGCGGAGGCCCATGCGCAGCAACGTTCGCTCAACCGTTGTTGAGGATACACTCTTGGTAGCCCCTTGGTTCATCTGGGCGGTCAGTTGCTCAACAGTTGCACGTCTATTCGCCCGAACGCATCTCCGTAGCCTTCGTTCGCCTCTGTCATCTATAGCCCGTGGTGCACCACATGTGCCACGCCGCTGATTTTGGATAGTGCCATTTTGCCATGCACGGTATACTTTTACCACGGCGGCACGCGAACAGTTCACAAAATTAGCCGTTTTCGAAATGCTTCCACCCTTGGCCCGAAAGCCAATAATCATACCCTTTTGGACGTCGGATAAATCGCTACGTTTCTGATTACACCAACGATTGAAATGCTTTCCGATGCCCTAGGACATCCTTTATATACACTCCACTGCAATGTGCTGTCACCTGCCTTTTGTGATTGGTTATTTCACGTTCACGTCGGAAGTAGGTGGTGGTCACATTAATGTGACTGGACTGTGTGTATGTATGTATATATATGTATATATATATATATATATATATATATATATATATATATATATATATATATATATATATATATATATATATATATATATATATATATATATGTATGTATGTATGTATGTATGTATGTATATATATATATATATATATATATATGTATGTATGTATGTATGTATGTATATATATATATATATATATATATATATATATATATATATATATATATATATATATATATATATATATATATATATATATATATATATATATATAAATTATGAACATGTCTGAAAACAGTGGAATATGTTTACAAACTTTATGCTAATTTAGTATTCGAATGCTAAGGCAAGCGAAGTTTATTTGTGATATCTGAATGCAATGGGGTTAGACCAGAAATAAAAGTTTCACGTCTGTTCTCGGAGATATGAGTGACCAAGCCAGTTTTCAGAGGAAGGGTCCGCCTCCGAACTATTTTAAATGTTTAAAAGATTGTTTTAAATACGCATCATTCAAATATTCAATCATCTTAAATCAGTTTTAAGTGTATCAGACATACTGTTCATTTAGTATTACGTTCTTTTAAATGGAATGAACAAACCTTGAGGGAAAACTGCGCCCTCTAAAATTAATTTCTGAATACGCGCTGGCGAAACATCATTTATCAAATACCGACAAGTCAATAAATTTTAACTCTTAAAAGCAAAAATCAAATTTTATCCAAAGTCAAGTAAATTGATCCAGTTTTCATTATAAAATTTGTTCATCTTCAAGCAAGTTTGAAATTTCGTTACATCGTTTACCTCACAGGATGCAAAACAAAAAAGTGGAGTTTTATTGTTTTAGCCTTCCTTAGTTGAGTGGGTGACTTGAAAATTGGTGCTGCCATCTGACGTTAAAAAGGAGTAAAAGCAGAAAATCGCTAAATTGACACAAATCAAATTTACTATTATGCCCCTTTGAGATATAAAAATAAAAACTCATTTCCTTTTGAAATTTTCAATGCATTTTCAATGCTTTTAGAATTTTGTGTTTCAAACAACGCATACTTGAATTGAGGTTTGTGAAATGAGAAAATATCGTGCAAGAGATAGGGATTATTTTTATACTGTAGTGTTTGGGATTTGTTTCATCGCATATTGTTAGAAGTAGTTTATTGCTCTACTTTTAGATTTTTTGGTCGCGTTATTTCTTAAAGAAAATAAATAAAAGTATTGATAAAGATAGAAGTTTTTAGTGTCACATAATTATCATATATGTGTATCATATTTTCTATTATATTTTTCTCACCCTGTATCCGCACAATAGTATAGCACCATTTTATTAAATGCAAGAAAAGATTAATACTAATTCCTGTGTGTGCACATATGAGTGAGTTGAATTTTCGTATTCCTTAAAAATTTTCCCTTGCTGGTTTGCTTACCAGTGTACAGTCACGGAAAAAATGAACCACCCCTCTTCATTCGAGCAATTGTGACAGCAGAAAGAATTCAAAGAACCTAACGTTAGTTATAAATTCAAATGTATAAAATTTGCACAAGGGAGCATCTTTATATTAAATTGAGCAACAATTTCATAATTTTTACAGGGAAACCCCAATTTCGACACACACAATTCCGAATCTATATCAAAATTAAACTTCCAATTTCAAATTTCATGTCATTAGGTATGATCTTTTAAAAGTTATGAGGACATAGATACTGGAGCTCCTAATGTTAATTAAATTTCTTAGACTTTTATAGATACCTTCCTAAATAACATTTTATAGTGTTGATATTTTGTACCATACCACTGTTAAACAATACAAATAAAATCCGCCTGATATTTTATTTAAAAATAGTTTTAAGTATGCAACAACAATTATTAAATTAAAGTTTGAAAAAATTATGAATTGGAACTTTATTGTATTTTGATGGGAATCGATTTATAGAAAGACTTCTAATATGCATAATTACAGCTAATTCCGATAAAAAGTTCTTGCGCTACAATAAATATTTCTCATTATTGTGATTTTGGGGGGCAACCAAAAGTTTAAAAACGTTTGACAAATCTCGGAAAGAAATTCTCTGAGCGTTTACACATACATCTATATAAATAAGAATGGAGTGTTTGTTTGTACATTCAATATTTTCGACCCATTTCAAGTTTTCTATCCGTTTTGGACCCTTCTGATGCCGAATCCGCCTTTTTTTCGTTTGGTGTCTGTCTGTCTGTCCGTCTGTCTGTCTGTCTGTCTGTATGTTGTGCCCTATACACGTCCACGCGGTTTAAGATATTTTCATGAAAATTTGCATACAGTGAGTACTTATCTACATTTAGTGAGTGGTATTGGTTGCGAAAGTCTGTCTGTACGTCTTTCTGTTCTATGCTCGATTTTGTCT
The DNA here is from genome assembly GCA_947359465.1 of Metellina segmentata. Taxonomy (NCBI): domain Eukaryota; kingdom Metazoa; phylum Arthropoda; class Arachnida; order Araneae; family Tetragnathidae; genus Metellina; species Metellina segmentata. The sequence goes on from OX375875.1 coordinate 60,519,446, forward strand.
TTGTGTGTTTGTGTAGACATCACATGAATTGTATTCCAGATATTTGATTGCATTGTATTTTATTTTATACATTATCTATTAGGTTAGTGAGCGCAATATTAAACATTTCTTTATTGTTATATTTAGTTGAGTTTTATGCTAAAACACCTGAGTAAGTGTACTTAAATCAACCATAATTTGGTAGTTTTGGAAAAATTGGAATGTCTATTGAATATTACGATTACTTCGATTGCTTTACCAGTACTGCTGAAAAAGTAATTATTCTTCAAAATTTTTTTTATTTTATGGAATTTCATCTCTGATACTTCATTTATTTCGAGTCTTATTTTTATTCTTTGCGCAATGAAAACGATTACTGAATATTTGGGACAGACGATATTTTTCAATGAAACGAGAATGAACAAGATCGCGCGAGCAGTGATATTTTTTCTGGTTCTTTCGCTCTGAATTAATTTCACATTTCTAAATTTTGTACACTTTTAGTTGTAAGTTGTGGCAACTGTGCGAGATCAAGAGATAAAATTGAATCACAAATTAATATCGTTAGAACAATTTTTTGCGACATCTTTTATTTTGTTTTACTTCGCTGCTTCCTGTTTTAAATATTTATTATTTTAATAAATGTGTTTTCCTTCTCATCACACGCAACAGCACCACAAAGTATTAGACTTAAAAATGTTAGGTAAGTCAGTATAAATTTTCAGTAAATTTTAAGTGTAGTTATGCCATTATTGAAAGAATAATGCCGTTATTTAAAGAATAATGGCGTTATTTAAAGAATAATGCCGTTATTTAAAGAATAATGCCGTTATTTAAAGAATAATTCGTTAATTAAAAAATTCGTTGTAATAATGATAGGAGAAGATTGCAAAAATTCACAATGTCGCATGCCGGAGGCAAGAGTGCCACAAGTAAAAAAAAAATGTTTTGTTGACTATGAGTGCTAGAGCACTCGCCGTAAATCGTAATTTTAATTAATTGAGTTGAACATGAAAAGAACTTAAGAAAGGGAATTCCAAATCTTTCTATAAATCGTCTTTTATAGTAGTAACCTTAGTATCACCTTTCGTCATTTTGTAGCTTTGTCATATAGCGATTGTGCGATGTATGTGAAATGTATTACATGAATGGATATGCATGTGTAGGATTTGTGTCCAAAGTAAATTGTAGAAAATATAAAGATGGCAAAAGATGTTAAAATAAATTTTTATTCTACAAAAAACGTAAGTCATTATATATTTTGATTATCTCTTCAATCTAGAGTGAACCAATTCAAACTGAGTAAGGTCGGGTATTTTGCTAGTAGTAAATATAATAATGTGATTCTCAAATCGTTTGCACTTGCATAATGAATATAATGCCTCTCGGATCGCTGTAAAATTCGTTTGAAATAGTGTTCATATTTGAAATTCGGGTAACGATAACTACAGTTATGCCGACCAACCGGTATAGTGGTTAAGGTGTTAGCCTCTAGATCGGAAGGTCCCCGGTTCGAATCCGGGTTCGGGCATGGATGTTTGTAAGCGTATACCAGCTTAGGTGTTGCTTCGTCATCTGAACATGATTCAAAATTACGATGTAATTGTTAGGGGCAATGATGGCCCTCCCACTGGGTGCTCCTTCACAAGTGGCCATCACTTCCGGCCTTGTAGTGGCCAATGACTTCGGTCAAAATGTGCCCGCCATTAAAAAAAAAAAAAAAAACTACAGTTATTCTCGTTCTACGAGGCACGAATTTTTAGCATTGTATATCTCTGGAAATAAAGTTAGTAAAGTCCTGAAATTTCACATTTAGACTGATTTGACAATGCAGAATCTGATTATGGCATCAAAATATGGTGTTTCCTCTAGAAATTCCGTTGTTTTAGCAAAATTTAATATGAAGACGTCAAATTAAGCAATATTTTAGGATTTAAATTTGTGTAGAGGACTTTATTCACTATTGGCTGATACCTTTGAATTTGCTCTAATATGAATAGTGCTCGAAATAAAGAAGGTGGTTCGAGTCTTTTTCCGCGACTGTAGTTGCTAGTACACAAGTTAAGCAGAAAATTCAGGTTTAAATAACCCCCTCTGGTAGACAAGAAAATGCCGATTTATAACAAACCAACCATAAAGCTGGGAAAAAGGAAAACATTTTATAAATAACAGTATTAGAAATTTCCCTTGATTAAACATTTCGCGTCTCAATAGCAAATCAATAATGGAACCGATTCAGCAAAAGCGTTAATCAAAATGAAAAGGACGTCCGTAAACTTAAAGTCAAATCTGTTATTTAATGAAACAAAGAGCTTTCCTTTCTAAAAATTAAGGTCTTGAGTCTTAAGCAGAAATCTAAATATTCCTTTCTATATTTCCCTAAAAATTCCTTTAAAACTTTTTTTCATAATTCCTTTTTGCAAACCTGGTAAGGAAGCCAGCTCACCGGAAAGTTACAGACCAATTGCCCTGACTTGCATTACGTGTAAAGTAATGGAAAAAATGGTCCTTACCAGGTTAAAATATTTCTTAGACTTAAGAGACCTCCTGCCAAAGGAACAATATGGCTTTAAAAGAGCACACTGTACTACTGACCAGGTTTTGTACTTCTGCCAAAGGGTCAGAGATGCTCAGAACCTCAAACCCCCGAATCATACAGTAGCGCCTTCTTGGATTTATCAAAAGCCTTTGATAGGGTATGGAAGCAAAAATTAATTGTTAAACTGAATGATGAATTTAAAATTTGCGGCAGGACCTTGACCTGGATTTACGACTTCTTGAGAAACAGAGTCATAAGAGTAAAGTATAATAAAGTCCTATCTAAGAGCTTCAAGCTGAATCAGGGTGTTCCTCAGGGTTCTGTCCTGAGTCCGACCTTATTTTCAATGTACTTGTCAGGCGTTGAGAAGCTGGTAACTCGGAATTGCGAGACTGGACTGTTAGCTGACGATATTATTCTCTGGAGCTCTGGCCCTGACATTAAGAAAACAGAAGCAAATTTGAATTCAACCCTAAGTGACTTGTGGAGGTTTGCCAAACTTCATGAATTAAACTTTAATCCTCTTAAATCAAATGTTAGTTTCTTTACCACGAATAGAAAACTCTACAACTATCATCTACAGGTTAATTTCGGAGGTCAGCTCCTCTTCTATGAGAAGCACCCAAAATACTTAGGCTTCGTTCTCGACCCTGAATTCACGTGTAATGAGCATATAGAGAGCCTTGTTCTTAAAAGTAGGAAAAGATTGAATTTATTAAAATACATTTCTTCGCGAGACTGGGGTGCCCACGCTGACACCATTAGAACTATGTACATTTCACTTATAAGACCTATTTTAGTGTACGGATTTCCTATATACTCCAGTGCCTCATAGTAAAATCTTCAGAAATCGGAAACAGTGCAATTGAGTGCTGCCCGCATCATAACTGGATTGAAAAACAGTTGCCCGAACGATGTAGTGCTTTATGAAGCAGATCTTCAACCTTTGAGCATGATATAGGGTATGGAATTGGGATGAAGAAGGGAGGCAAACCTAGCAAAATATTATAGCAAACTTATTTGTTACGGCACCCAAAATTGTACGGCGGAGCTCATTCTGAAATGGCATAATAACCAAAGGCTAAAGAAGAACAGCCCGTTAAGTCTGGCGACATCCATGGAATTAATTGATAAAAACGTGGAGAGCCACTCACTTAGTATGGGAATTGATCCCTCTGTAGGACTAACAGATGTCTATTTTCACACTGAAATGCTTTCTCCGGTGTCCAAGAATTCAAGTGTACCCGAACATCTTAAACAACTCGCACTTGAAGTTAGTAATGGGATCCCACAAGACGCAACCAAGATTTACACAGATGGTAGCAAAGGCGAGAATAACCAATCCGGAAGTGGTGTATTTAACAGGACCCCGAATGGAGAGCAAAAGATTGCAATTTGAAATCCAGACCATTGTTCTGTCTTCAGAAGCGAACTGATTGCCATTGAAGCAGGACTGAGGGCTATAATAGCGGAAAGGAGCTCAGGTGAGGTCTGGATACTATCGGACAGTAAAAGCTCAATCCAACATATGACTGGAGTACTGTGGGATACAGGACTGGTGTTCTATTCTTAACATGCTGAAACAGATATCCATATCCCGAACAATTCAACTGCAATGGATCCATCCCCTCACATGTAAATATCCACGGCAATGAGGTAGCGGATTGCCTAGCAAAGGAAGGCTCCGAGGCCCCAGCACCCTTCCCGGTCTGTACTTTCCCGGAAACCTACTCGATCAAGAAAAACAGGGCTAAATTAAAATGGCTAATCCATCCAGCAAATGATTCGTACAGGAGAAAGAGCCCTGGAGGTTATCATGGCCTCACCTGTGACCGAAGGGATCAGACGGCTTTGTCCAGATTCGCCAACGGTCATCTGAAGACCCTTACTTTTCATGGAAAACTCAAGATTTTTCCAATTTGCGGAAAATGTGCTACAGAAATGGCCTCCCCAGACCACATTTTGGCATGGAAGTAGGTCTACTTTCTAGTAGGTCTTTTTTTTTTTCAAAATGCATGGAAGTCTTTCCTACTCCCATGCATTTTGGACTGCCTTCAACTTTCCTGGGAAGATCTGACCAAGGAGCCCTTGAGAGTTTTGGACTTTTGCGTGTTTTTAACCTCATGGAATTTGTCTAGCTGTCGCTAGCTTGGAGATTTGTAAAAAAAAAAAAATCCCTATGATCTAAGACGGGATGTTAATAAAGTAAAAATCTCATGGTAAAAAATTTGAATCATGGGTGACGTCCATATTTGTGTACATATACTGATTCTCACTTCAACGCGAGGTAATTAACTTGATTCTCATGTTATTTTTACCTATTAAATATAAAAAAATATTAAATTGTTCCAAAGTGCCAATTCAGCATTTTGCTTACGAATTAGACTTTGAAAGAAAAGAGTTTTGAAGAAAAAGAAGCATTTCATTTTTCTCAGATAAATGCCACTGAATTTTGTCGTCCAGTAAACGTTGACATTCCTCACACCACCCACGCGCAGTAGTAGATATACTGCATAGTATATGTATGTACTAGTGTATATATTTTTGGTGATGTTCTTTTATGAACATCAGTGTAGCGAGCGTAGCTACCACTCCAAAACTTAACTTACGATTGGGTAGTACAAATACCATTGTAACCCAACTCTACCATGAAGTACTTTTTGGTAGATAGTATGTTACGCTGTATCATAACGGCTTGCTATAATCAGGATTGATCCCGGCAGTTAGGTATTCTAATTAGCGTCACACTGAACCAACACAACAGGCTATTGGCGACATTCTGGAATCAATCCTAAAGATAAAGATTCAAAGACAACACCGCCGTCCAACCGGTATAGTGGTTAAGATGTTATCCTCTCGATCGGAAGGTTCCTGGTCCGGGCATAGATTTTTGTAAGCGTATGGTGTAGAGGCGGCTGGTGCACCTTAAATCTGTCGTGGCTGAAAGTCCTCACATTGGGTTGGTGTGGAAGTTTGGAGAGTGGGGTGCCAGCTCAGGTGTTGATTACTAGATTCTACCTACTTCATGGTAGAATCTGGTCATCTGACCGTTGTTCAAAATTACGAGGTGTTCTCCTCGGATCTTTCCCTAAAGGGACTGATCCCGGAACGTCGTCAATCGCCCGTTGTGTTGCTCTAGTACGACGTTAACTAAAATTACCATTACCAAAGACACCACCACTTAATTTTGAACTACGGTTAGACGACGATATAACAACTGAGCTGGTACCCCTCCCAAACCTTCATACCGTACCAACGTAAGGACTTTTGAGGCCAAAGCAGATTTAACGTGTAGCAGTCCCCTTTATATACGGGCCGATCAACCGGTATAGTGGTTAAGGTGTTAGTCTCTAGATCGGAAAGTTCCTGGTTCGAATCCGGTCCGGGCATGGTTGTTTGTAAGCGTTTTGTGTAGAGGCGGCTGGTGCACCTTAAATCTGTCGTGGCCGAAAGTCCTCACTTTGGGTTGGTGTGGAAGTTTGGAAGTTGCTTCGTCATCTGAACGTGGTTCAAAATTACGAGGTGTTTTCCTCGGATCTTTCCCTTAAGGGACTGATCCCGGATCGTCAATAGCCCGTTGTGTTTCTCTAGTATGATGTTAACTAAAATTACCATTACCCTTTATTCACGACTGTCTTTGTTTGGATTAAAACTCGCTACCATCTGGTTTCTAATCCCTTGCTCTTCCAACTGGCCCACCCGGAGGTTGTTAACAGGGCCTGATTTACCATTAGGCCTGTGAGGCACGGGCCTGGGGCCCCCATAATTTAGAGGGCCCCTAAGTTTCAAAAGTATCTAAAAATTTTAAAAAGTTTTTAAGTAGTTACATAAATTATTGGGTATTTACGTAAATGTCCGTCGACCGTTTCCCCCACTATCACATTCTTGTAATTACATTAATTATCTAACTATTAAGATTTTAATTTTCATCTGCTTTATTTTGTTTTGCCAAGAGTTATAAGTGATGTCATGATTTCCTCAAACTTTTTGGTGACATCTGTGAAACGGTCAACAGTCAAATACGTAAGTACCAATTATTGTTATAAAATTAGTTTTTGTGATGAACAAATAACATGGAGGGGGGGGGGCTTCCTGCGTGCTGTGCCTACTATACCAAATTTTCTAAATTGGGCCCTGGTTGTTAATAGCTGTTTTGTTGTTATGCTATGATAATTCACTCATCTCACTGCCTACCATCACGGAGCGGTCAGTGTTGCACGCTGGAAAATTTGAGGCTTTTAGTTTACACAACACTTGCAATCCGTATGATAGATTTTTGTTTGTAAACGAGCCCTTTGACAGTTACAGATCTATCGATTTCAAATTAACGGCTATTTCATTTATAGATTTCAAAAAGCACTAAAATTAGCAATGAGTCCTACATTTGAGGATGCTGCCAAAACTTACTATGACCGTTCTGTATGCGTAATTATTTACTCTTTGTTTAAATTGAACTGTGCACAAAGAAGTAGTATACAGCCATAGGGTTCACTGCCATAGGAAGCAATGGACATAAATAACATGGGAAATCGCCTAGACGCTGGCGGCCCCAGCGGGGGAGCCGAACCCTACAATAGCGTCGGATCTAGACCTCGTTTCCATAATAACCAAACTAGGTTTCCATAACAACCGAACTAGGTTTCCACAACAACTATCTCAGGCTATTTTATTTTTTCGAAACCCAATTTGCATTTTTGATTAAAAGCTAAATATTCTTTAAATATTTTTTAGCACAAATGCTTTAAAATAGCACTTTTTTAATGTCTTCTACACTTAAAACAAAACCCTTTATTTATGAAATCTTACCAATGTATGAACTTTTTTCTTTCCTTTTAGTTTATTCTTTTATGTGAATGCTTCTTTAAAAAAATATTCCAAAACATGTTTGATTTGAAAAATTGCTGATCTCTGTTGATAGTCTGAAATATTATTTGAACGAAAAAGTACGTAATAAATTTTTTTTATTAACTTAACCAGGTACATTATTCATTTTTGAACAAATTATACAATTTAAAAAAGGAATAGAAAAGAAGTACTGTTTATGTAGAAGTCTCGTCGAAGCTCATTTAGTAGTAAGACACACACACACACACACACACACACACACACACACACACACACACGACCAAGTGATAGTGGACTGTATGAATTTTATTGTTGAATCATGAATTCAAACACCAATATACAATTCTTCCCTGTGAAGAAAATAACACAGAAGGGTATTGAACCCCAAGGCAAAATCTCTCACGCTGCTGTCTCCTCACACACTCAGAATGCGAAAACAAAAAGAAAAAAGGGAACAGCTACACTCTACGTTTATGAGGGATAGCAACGGCCTTGGCGATTTTTTTTGGCGAATTTCTAAAGTTGCCAAGGAAATAATTATTTTATAACTCTTTTTCTGTCACAAATTTTTTTCTTTTTACAACACACTTTTTAAACACATTTCAGAACGTTTTGAAAAGTATATTTTTTTAAAACTTTCACAAAAAGTAGTAAGCTTAAGCACATATCAAAACATATTTGTGAACCAGCAGAGGAACTAAGCTACGAATGTTGGGTAAGAATACCCTGAAACTTATCAATTACACTAAATACAGTGGGCATATTGGAAAAGAAAAAGATTTACAAAAGAAAAAAAGCAAGAAATAATACAACCTGTGTGTGATAACGTCAGAATTCTTTCGTAAAAAAATTATGAAATCGAAAATGGTGAAAAAAACAAAACTCTTAATCCTTTCGTGAAAACTATTATAATAAAATAAAAATTCCACAGCTGTCAAAATACAAATAAATGGACCAATGGTATCACAGAAAACGATTTAAAAGGACCAATGCAATCAAAGGATATTTTAAAAACAAAATAACCAATGGGAGGAAAGAAAAAAATTTTAAACGAATCAATGAAATCAAACGACTTTAACGGATTTTGGAAGAACTTTCTAGAATATTCAAAATGAAAACTGGTGCCGACCAACCGGTATAGTGGTTAAGGTGTTAGCCTCTAGATCGGAAGGTTCCTGGTTCGAATCCGGGCATGGATGTTTGTAAACGTATGGTGTAGAGGCGGCTGGTGCACCTTAAATCTGTCGTGGCCGAAAGTCCTCACGTTGGGTTGGCTTGGAAGTTTGGAGAGTGGGGTGCCAGCTCAGGTGTTGCTTCGTCATCTGACCGTGGTTCAAAATTACGAAGTGTTGTCCTCGGATCTTTCCCTTAAGGGACTGATCCCGGACCGTCGTCAATAGCCCGTTGTGTTGCTCTAGTACGACGTTAACTAAAATTACCAATTACCAATTACCAAAATGAAAACTGAAATTTTCCGTTTGTCGAGGTTGCCATGAAAACCACAACAACAGTAATGAAAGATGGGTTGCCTTAATTTATCGTTACTCGTTACTAGAAGTGCGCCAAAAAAATCGCCAAGCCGTTGCCATCACTCATAAACATAGAGTGTAGCTGTACCGAAAAAAGTTGGCGCCTAAAAAACTAAGATATTACCTGATCTTGTTCTGAATGTAAAAAAAGTACATAGTTCAGCTACTGTTACTCGCTTAAACATATTTCTGTGTGATCCATCTAGAACAATTTTAGCATAGGAAACGAACAATAAAATACAAAACAGGATATAAAGGAATGAAATACTTTGGTAAAATAAGCAACTTAACAACAATTTTCATTTGCCTTCCAAAGAGTAAAATTCATTGTTTAGCATTCATAACAAAGCTAACTCAACGTAATTCACCATTTAGAGTAGCAAATGAAATGGATAATATTACTTATTTTATTCATTATTGGAGCTAAATCACACAATGTTTCACCATTTAGTGTAGCAAATAAACAATAAAATACACAACAGGATACGACGATTTTTGTAATCTCGAAGATCTTCACAGGGAAAGTGTTAGTATCAGGATATGTTGATTTAAATCAAGTTATATTTGTATAAAAAATATCATTATTAAAATCAAACTTTTAAATTTAATTTTCTTTTCTGTAGTAAGTTCACAGTGAGTATCACACAAAAGCATACCAATTTTGCAATGTTATATGACGGTTATAATTGAGAAAAAGGTAAATTTTAATTACACAAAAACAGAATGTAAATAAAAAAAAATCAACAAATACACAACATGCATAATGAATAGAACACAATTGTACAGAATTCTGAATATCACATGTTTCTTAAATTTAAGAACGATTGATTTTGATTAAATAAAAAATGCACAAACTAACACTGAAAGATTTTTAAAAATTAGTTATCTTGGGCGAATAGTCTTAAATTAAATAGAACGATTTCATTTTTTCTTCCTTCAATTGGGTTTTAAAATAAGTGTTATTAATTATACTTGCTAGTAAAACGATTTAAAAAATGGCACATAATTCACATTAGTAGTTTCCAAGTTATGATATTTTATGAAAAACAAAAGCAATTTACCTTTCAACGGTTTTTACAGGCGGTAAACTTGAACAACGGCTTTTCTATTAATGATGGTATATTATTTTAATTAACATCGCACTCACTCTGCGCATTGGAGCAACACAACTAGATATATGTGACGGTTGGGGATCAACCTTTTCTGTTAATGTTTAGTACAGTTTTTAAATAATTATTAAAATGATGCAAAGAATATTCAGCTGTATGACGCTTCAAGAAGTCTGCCGATTAGAAAATAAAAAATGGCTTCCGCTCTGACTCTGATTGAAACATCTGAAACTTCGCCCACAATTAGGGACTGGCTTCCTCACTGGAGCGCTATACGTCATGGCTTCAGTGAACCCTCTGTATACTTCTTCTCTGTGTCTGTGAAACCACAGAGAAGTAGTATACAGAGGGTTCACTGCCATAGGAAGCAATGGACTTATAAATAGCATGGGAAATCGCATAGACGCTGGCGCCCCCAGCGGGGGAGCCGGACCCTACTATAGCGTCGGATCTAGATCTCGTTTCCATAACAACCAAACTAGGTTTCCACGACAGCTATCTCAGGCTATTTTATTTTTTCGACACCCAATTTTCATTTTTGATTAAAAGCTAAATATACTTTAAATAATTTTTAGCATAAATGCTTCATAATAGCACTTTTTTAATGTCTTATGAACTTTAAACAAAAAACACCTTTATTTATGAAATCTTACCAATGAATGAACTTTTTTATTTCATTTTTGTTCATTCTTTTATGTGAATGCTTCTTTAAAAATATATTCCAAACATGTTTGATTTGGAAAATTGTTGATCTATTAATAGTCTGAAATATTATTTGAACGAAAAAGTACATAATAAATTTTTTTATTAACTTAATCAGGTACATTATTCGTTTTTGAACAAATTATACAATTTGAAAAAGGAATAGAAACGAAGTACTGTTTATGAAGAAGTCTCGTCGAAGCTCATTTAGTAGTAAGTCAATCAGAATACGCGAATACAAAAAGAAAGAATTGGCGCCTAAAAAACTAAGATATTACCTGACCTTGTTCTGAATGTAAAAAAAAGAACAAAGTTCAGCTACTGTTACTCGCTTAAACATATTTCTGTGTGATCCATCTAGAACAATTTTAGCATAGGAAACGAATAATAGAATACAAAACAGGATATGAAGGAATGAAATACTTTGGTAAAATAAGCTACTTAACAAGAATCTTCATTTGCCTTCCAAAGAGTAAAATTAATTCTTTAACATTCATAAACAAGCTAACTCAACGTAATTCACCATTTAGAGTAGCAAATGAATGGATAATATTACTTATTTTATTCATTATTGGAATTAAATCACACAATGTTTCACCATTTCGTGTAGCAAATAAACAATAAAATACACAACAGGATACGACAATTTTTGTAACTCGAAGATCTTCACAGAGAAAGTGTTAGATTCAGGATATATTAATTTAAATCAAGTTATATTTGTATAAAAATATCATTATTAAAATCAAACTTTTAAATTTAATTTTCTTTTCTGTATTAAGTTCACAGTGAGTATCACACAAAAGCATTCCAATTTTGTAAAAATATCTTTATAAATGTTGACATAAAACCGGTTATAGTTCAAAAAAAGGTAAATTTTAATTACACAAAAACAGAATGTAAATAAAAAAAATCAACAAATACACAAAATGCATAATGAATAGAGCATAATTGTACAGAATTCTGAATACCACATGTTTCTTAAATTTAAGAACGATTGATTTTGATTAAATAAAAAATGCACAAACTGACACTGAAAGATTTTTTTAAAATTAGTTAACTTGGACGAATAGTCTTAAAATTAAATAGAACGATTTCATTTTTTCTTCCTTCAGTTGGGTTTTTAAATAAATGTTATTAATTTTACTTGATTGTAAAACGATTTTAAAAATGGCACATAATTCACATTAGTAGTTTCCAAGCTATGTTATTTTATGAAAAACAAAAGCAATTTACCTTTCAACGGTTTTTACAGGCGGTAAACTTGAACAACGGCTTTTCTATTGATGATGGTATAGTATTTTAATTAACATCGCACTCACTCTGCGCATTGGAGGAACACAACTAGATATATGTGACGGTTGGGTAACAACCTCTTCTGTTGATGGATAGTACAGTTTTTAAATAATTATTAAAATGATGCAAAGATTGTTCAGCTGTATGACGCTTTAAGAAGTCTGCCTATTGGAAAATAAAAAATGGCTTCCGCTCTGGCTCTGATTGAAATATTTCAAACTCCGCCCACAATTAGGGACTGGCTTCCCCACTGGAGCGCTATACGTTATGGCTTCAGTGAACCCTCTGTATACTACTTCTCTGTGTGTGAAACTGTGTAGGATATGAAAAGAACTGAAGTGATCGTATGTTTATTGTTTGAATACGATTTCGAATTTTGCATGTGCCTTTTTCGTTACCTTTACAATAATCCTAAAATAACAACAAGTTATATTCTTGCTCATATTCTGGTGGTAACAAATTTGTATTTTCATGATTCGGTAAGTCTCAAGGAATCAAGATTTGAAATTTTGATCGAAACTTCATTTATGTTATTTGAATATTATTTACGTTTTGAAACTTAGGATCTCTTAAATGTATTCTTCCTATACATCTCCGGTATTTTTTTGTTTTGATAAAAATGATTAACGGTTCTCATTTTAAAGTATTGACTTTTGTTGTTTTCTGCGAAATTTTAAAGTAAGTTATTCCAATTCATTGCCTGAATCGTCTTTCAATTGTGTTTAACTTTTCAATTTAATATTCGACTACAGAAAATGTTATGGATCCAAATTCGTTGTTATTTCTTAGTAAATTTATGTTCAGGTTCTCAATATTTGAATTTCATGCAATTTGGTTTAATGTTTTTGTAAAACATTTGCTATTTTTTCACCGATCACTCGTTTTGACTTACGAACTCTCGAAAGAGTGATCGATAACTATCTTCAAACTTTGACTCATTGCTCCAGTCATTTTCAACTTCACGAAAGCTAAGCAGACCGAGACCTACAACCTAAAACAGGTTTCGAAGCTCTACGAACATCCATGCTCTGACCAGGATTTAAACCAAGGACCTGAGCCCTAACCACTCGATTACCAGGACAACCCAAACTTTAGAAAATTGCATGAAAAATTAAGAACACAGGAAATGCCTTCATATGAAAACTGAATAAAATGCCTGCTTTAAATTCCAACTCTACTGAAAATGGTACCTGTAAATGTACTTATGGTTAGGTTTCTGCAAGAATGTGAACATCTACATGTATATAGAGAAATTGTATTGATTTTGTAGGCAAAAAATAGTCTTTACAAATGCTTATTGTTTTTATTCCTTTTTTCTTTCAAAATTATTATTTGCAGTTTGAAATATTCATCACGTTTTACATAGGGGTGTACTTTACTGTGATACCAAGTATACACCACTATGCCTACTTGTATCTACCAATATAAAAGTAGGCAGTTGTAAATCTAACCATCCTTGGAATAATATTTCTTTCAGGTTCTCATTTGCAAAAGGATATAGTATTTTATAGTACTTTTACTTAGGCCAAAAAAAAAAAATAATAATGTTGGTTTCTCCTGTAATATGAGCAAAAATATTAGAGTAGGTAGACAGGTAAAAGTTTTTCTTTTTTGCTAAACATTTTTAGCAAATACGCAAAAGGAAATATTATCTGAGTATTAATATTAGATTTAAAATTGCTCAGAGGTGTGATCACTGATGTAAAATACCTGGGTATATTTATTTTTGTGGGTTAATATCCTGGTCCTACTCATGTATTTATTATTTCAGATTTAACTGCTTATTCACTCCTAAAGAGTTTATTTGTGACAAAAATGTTAATTGTTTCAACAATCTTAAAAAAAAAAAAAAAAAAAACTTTAGTGTTGGAATTTTAGGGTTTGCCGAGAAACAAGAAACAAACCATTTTTTTTTTTGGCCTTAAGGTATTCTTGTTACTATCAGTAAATAAATTGGTCAAGAAAAGTCACTAGATACAATATATGCACTTAGGAGTCTCACAGATCTAGCTCAAACAGGGTTTATTAAATTATTACAATTTTCATTCTCAAAAGTTGTTGAAATATGCAAAATGAATTAGTGAATTTAAACCCTAAATTTTGAAGTGTAAATTGTTTCAAAATACATTGTGATCCGTAATTGTATGGAGGTAATCTATTGCATCCTTTGCGATCAACTCATAAATCAATTTCTGAAATAACGAGTAGTCAATTTTCACTAATATTTATCCAATACTTGGTAGGTTTTTGTGTTTTAAAAACATTTCTCACAAATTATTAAAATTTAATTGAAATTCATAGCTTAATTTATACTTTAGCAATCATGTCTCAAATATTACCATTTAAGAAATTATTAGGTTCAGAAATATGTACACTAATTTTTACTGTGACACTCAAAAAGCTACCTAAAAAAATTGTATGCCCTTTATTTCTGTTTCTATTGCAGCAAAAAGCCAAAAAATATGTTTAAAAAAATGATTGCTCAAATAAAAATAATTAATTTTGAAGAAAAATTTTATGGATGTTGGAATATGGAATAGAAAGCTTATGGATGTTGGAATAGTTGATTCACTATACACTAGTGTGGGCACATGAATTGAATTTTTTTTTCTTTCAATAACCACCATTGAAACTGAATTCTTACTGAGCTTCATAATAAATATTGACTACCATATGCAGCCATGAATGCAGAAAATAATTTCAAAAGTGGACAATCCTCTTTTCCAAGCAACATTAATTACATTTAATGATTTTGTGATGGTTTTCAGACAGATCTACATGCATTTCACCTATGTGATAAACAAAAACCTTGATTTACTCTAATTAAATTACTAATTTATACACAATGAGGCTAGTTTAAAATTAGCTCCATTGTATATATTTCAACTTTGAAGATATTTTGGGGAGAGTTCAAGCACTGGGTAATTTTCCTGTGCTTGTTCATTTATGTCTAGATGAATAGATAAGAGATTGATCTTTTCCCCAATCCCTCTAACACTAGTTGGTTTTTTACTTACTTCAACAACAGATTAAATTGCTAATACTAAATGGGAATTTCATTTAGAAATATTTTTTACTGTTTTCAGACCTTTTCAAAAATTTTTCTACTTATGTGCTTAAAATTTTGATTTGCATCAATTAAGCAAACTACAGCATTTATTTCTAATGTTAATAACATTTTGAAGACCTCGACTCTACTTCCTTGAATATGTCCCTGAATCATAATGAAATTGATTTGTGTTTTTATTGGGTGTATCAATATATGAGGCATTCAGAACTAGCATGGATCAGGTTCATTTTGATAAAATTTTGAAATGCATTGAGTAGAAGTTTCTTCTTGTGTGTACTTTTCCTATTTGCCAGGCCTTTTCTTCTGCTATTTCTTGGGAACCAATGCAACCAGGGACTTAATTTAAAGATGCATGGAAGAGATTTAACTTAAAGGAGTTCGGGTGTGTGATTATCAGAGTTTGACCAGAAAGTGGACTTGATCCACTCTAGTTCTGAATACCTCATATATTGATTTGTCTTATTTCTTTTTTTGTAGATATGGAAAACAATGATGAAACACCTTGTTTAGTAGAAAATGGTGATGAGCTTAATTTAAAAGAAAAGAAAAATGCTGGTATTTATTTGTTTTTTAAAATTTACTCAGAAAGTTTTAGAATGAACAATCATTAAGTGACTTAATGTAATCAGAGTGTGCAATCACAATGAAATAATTAGTATTTTTTATTAAGTGTATCAAAATATAGTGATTTTAATATTTTTTTTTTTTGTAGGTGTGGAAAGTAAAGATGAAACACCTTGTTTAGAAGAAAATGCTGAGCTTAGTTTAAAAGAAAATGATGATGGTAAATTCTGTTTATATATAGAACTAGACACTGCGTGTGTAGCCCGGAGTTGCCCATGCCCATGGTGTAAATTATAAATCTGGTGTAAAATTTTCCGCAGATTTCAAATCCAATGAAGATATATTCAATTTAACAATTAATTTTTTAAAGAAAATCATATTTTTAGGTATCAATCTAAACTGAAATTTTCCGCAGATTTCAAATCCGTTGAAATTTTTACTCTATCTTTAACGTTCTAGGAGATAGAAAAATGAACTGAGACTCCAGTTAAAAGATTTATCATCTGACTGTAAAAACACTCATCCGCTCAAAATGAAAGTGGAAACGGAAAAAAAATTTCTCAGCATGCAAAATGAAAGTGGAAACATAAAAAATAATTTTCTGAGCTTCTTCGAAGCAATGAAAAAAACTTAACATGGTTCCAAGGTCAAGTGGGGAGAAAAAGTCAAGATTGTGGCTATTCTTCCTTCGTCTGGACGAAGAATCTCGTAGAGAATAAAACTATTAAATTACTTAAAAAAAACTTCTAGATTGAATTTTAAAATTCGCTGCGACCCAAAAATTGCAAATAATTGGGAATATCTGTGTGACAAATGTCATTACTGTAGTTGCCATAAAATCATCAGGATTTTGCGGCAAACAAACAGACAAACACTGCTTTTTATGATAGTAGAGATTTACTGAGAAAGTTTTAGAATGAGCAATCATGTGTGTCGAGATAGAGTGTGCAAATACAATGATATATACACATAATTCTGTTTCTGCAAGATATATATGTTCCTAAAGAATATGTGTAAAAAAAGACATATCTATAGAAGAAAAGAAAATTGGTTCCTGATCTATGAAATCAGTAAAAATAATTTTTAAAAAATGGGAACATATTTGTTTTAAGCTTATTATTTTATTAACAAAATACACATGTAATAATATGTAATGAAAATGTATTAAAGTAAATTTGCATTTGAAATGGATTATTTTCAGTAGAACGTAACAAGATTTTATTATTTTTCTCTTTCTGACAATAAACGGTGCATACGGTTGTGTATGACTTGGAATATCACTGCTTTCACTAGAAATGTTATGAATATTCTCCTCTTCCTCTATTAATGAATTTCTTTCGGTGATCTTTTGAGCAAAATCAGTCTCCTCTAATGCTGATATTTCACTGGTTTTACAAATAAATTCTGTTATTTATCGGTGTATTCATGTTTTGGTTAGGCAGTTATGTAGTTATAAAAACACAAAGACCATATAAAATTAGCATTGGCTTTTTTTTTTTTTTTTTTTTTTGACAGTATCCTGTAAGCCTTGTTATTTATCTAACCTGACATTCTAAAGTTCCTTTATCTAAAATTAAAAAAATTAAAATAATGGGCTGAAATAATGACACAGTATGGCGTATATGTACACCAAATTCAATAAAAACATTGATGATACGTAGTAAAATACGTTGGTAAAAGAAAGTACATGTTTCAAAATGCATACACTAGCTGTTATGGAATATATTTGTGTGTGTAATATAGAACTGATACTAATATGTCACAAATAAAAAAATTTTCTTCGAATATAGGCAAAAAATTCTTTGAAATTGGCTTGGCCCGCTCATGTTCAATCAAAATGACTCGTGTAAAAATGAATTGTGTTAAAAATGAAATTTGAATTCGTGTTAAATCAAATTCGGATAAAAAAAGATTTGTTCCAAACAGAATTAGGTGTATATGATATTTTTATCGTGCATAGAAATATATTGATTTGTATATTTCATTCTATATGTGTAGAAAACAAGGATGAAACACCTTTTTCTGAAGAAAATGTTGATGAGTTGAATTTAGAGGAAAATAATGATGCTGGTAAAATCTGTTTGTGTATAGAATTAAATGGGAAAGTTTTAGAATGAGCAATCATTAAGAGTTATAATATTATAGTTAGAGTGTGGGAACACAATGAAATAAATATATTTTTTATTGGGCATATCAAAATATGTTAATTTGTATATTTCTTTTTTGTAGGTATGGAAAATAAGGATATATTACCTTGTATAGAAGAAAATAAGGATGAACTCAATTTGAAAGCAAATAATTCTGGTAAATTCTGCTGATATCTACAAATTAACATTAAAAGTTTTAGATAAATTAAGGGATTTAACTCTTTGTAACTCTAAACATTAAAATTAACTACTGTAATGCCAACAATACAACATCTGAGTACAGAGGGTTAATATTATAATTAGTGTGTGCAATCACAATGAACGGTGGTGTTTTATTGGGTATATCAAAATATAATGATTTTTAGCATATTTCTTTTTTGCAGGTGTCAAAAATAAAGGTGAAACACCTTGTTTAGAGAGAAAGGGCAATAAACTCAATTTGGAAGAAAGTAATTCTAGTAAGTTCTTTTCAGAGTTTATCAAAAAAAAATGTTTGCGGAATTAACAAAATGTAACATGTTAAAATTATCTAATATTGTAATTGGAGTGCGGCAATCAATGATATAAGTAGTTCTTTTCATTTGACGTGGTATAATATATTGATAATAATTTGTACTAATATATAATTTATTTTCTGTAGATGTAGAAAATAAAGATGAAAAGCATTGTTTAGAAGAAAATGGTGCTGAACACAATTTGGAAGAAAATGGTGCAGAACACAATTTGGAAGAAAATAGTGCTGGTAAAATTTATTTAGATTTTTCAAAAATGCATGTGAAAACTGATTGACATGCCATATTAGGTATAATCATGACAATGCCTCTACAAAGTGAAATTTTGTTTGCAATCTCTTGATTCTGAATATGTACAGTTTTTAGGTCATTTTACGAAACCTGTGTTTGAATGTTTTAGTATTGTCTTGGGTAATCCAATTTTTGTTGAAACATTCTAAAGTCTCAATCTTTTACCTTCACATTTTTGCTTTTATTTGCTATTTCTGCAGTCAAAAAGTTGTGACCTACCCTTCATCAAATTCTTTCTATGCTTTCCTATTGGTGTATAAATTAACAATACAGAAAAGCTAGTGTGGAATAGTAGTGAGTTTGTGGGCTTGACATAAGAAAATGAAAAATCACATTTTACTTTTGGATCTTTGAGTTGTTTGTCGAAACACATAATAGTGCTAAAAACAATTCATTGAACGATGCTAAAAACGGTCCTCCAAAAGTATAAGAAAATGACCTGAGCAAAAGTGTTTTAGTACAACCAGGTTGATTGTTGTAATATTTTCACTTGAAACACACTGTAACAAACATGAAGGATGATTAAGAAGGTTTTCTTCTGGAACTTTTGCAACACTGCTTTGAAACATTAAATTTAAAGCTCTCAAATGTTTAGATTTGTTATTATGTACAACATGAGATTTTTATAAAGAAATGGGATTTTTTAGGGCCTATTTTTTATGTTGTATATGTAGAGATATAAATTCATTTTTGACCATTTGTCTGAAGAAAAAAATATTTTGCTTATCAAAAAATTAAACAGTATAAATTTTGTAGATCAGGCAATTTTTATGCATTTTTTAGATCAGCTAATCTGGGCCTGCTGGTGATATATCATTTGTAAATTAAGCTCATCATAATTAGAGTATAACCTCGTAGTATACCTGCAGTTTCCACAAATCATCCACATAAAACACTTGATTTACCAGTCTTCTGGACAGAGTATGTTTACTAAATTTTCAAATGCCACTAATTTTGAAGGTTCTGCATTAAGCTATGGGAATTATGAAAATAAGCATCAAAATCAGTGGTTGCTTGACTCGTGGAAATCTTTGGCTCCGAGTTTCAAGAAAATGTTAATATACACCTCTAAACCAGCCAAGACAAAATTGAATTGCTCTTTTCTTATGTCTTTCTGTTAATTGCTTTCATAGTACCTAATTTGGAGCAATTGTCACCAATTTCATGCTTTTAACTATTTTTAATTTTCAGAATTACTTTTTAGCACCTCATTTATGTCAGGAAAACTTTGTTTACTTTAACATCAACATGAACTTGCAACATGTGCCATTCTGATACCATTTTTATAAGTATTTAAAGTGCAAAAGCTTTATGTGTTAATATTTTTTTTTTTTAGTTGGAGGTTAACTGGTATGCCACAGGAAACAAAATAGTTCAGTTTCAACATTACATAGCAATAAATAAACATTTACAAACATTACATAACAATTAATAAATATTTCAATACTAAATATATCACCTTTTTGAAATAGCAAGGATTTCTAACATCATAAGACTGATATTCTTTTTACTTTATATTTATAAATAATAAACTCTTAAGTTATGAAATTCATCAAATCAAAAATATATAATTTTCTGTTGTATATTTGGGTTTGTTAATTCATATTTCTAACATTTTTTTAAACATTCCTTTCTTTAGGTATAAAAAAAGCTGAAAAGCGCCGTTTAGCAGAAACTGAAGATGATATCAGTTTAGAGGAAGATAAAGCGAACAAGAAGAGAAAAATAGATGATGTACACTCCCCTGTGACTCTCAATGATGCAAACAGCAACCCAATCTGTATATATGCAATTATAATACTTATTCTATACAGATACATTTTATTGCAGATGAAACGTAGTATATTACTTCAACCTGACAATACACATTACTTTAACATTATATTACATATTACTTCAACTTACTACATTACTTAACACTACTACAAGATTTCTTCATCTTATAGAACGTTTGAAATTATAAAAGGTTTCAAAAGCTCCATAAGAGATGAAGTAATGTAACAGAAAATGATCTTAAATGCCTTAGAATCCTTATTTATGGTATATCTTAAAATAAATATTTTTTTTTTTAGATGAAATCAGGAAATTTAACTTTTATATAGGTTTGTACATTTCATACAGGTGCTTATTTTTATTTAAAAAAAAAGCATCTTTAAATTTTTTTCAAAATTCAGATAAGGCTCACATTGCCATATTATTTGGGTCAGCTATCTGGAAAAAGATATTTTCTGGATTTTTCTTTGGGTAGAAAATCAACCATTGGTAGTTTGCCTTACAAATATTGCCAAATCAATTGTGCCAAGTATGAACTTTAGTCAAGCATATAACAGCAGCACAGAGTAGGTTTCCTTCTATGTTATGAATTTTTTGCCAAGAAATAGAAAATGTGAAAGTTAGAAATCATTATTTCCTCTTTTATATTGCATTTGTTGAATTCTTTGGATCAAATTCATGTTTGTTATACATTATTTAACCTCATCAAGAGTAGTGGGAAGTAAGATTTTTGCCCACTGTTAAAAGGTGCTTGATTATCCTTTTTTTTTAGTTACAAGCCCTGATATAAGACTTTATTTTAATTGATTACTTCTTTGCTTCTCATATTTTCTACAAATTCTGATTAAAATTTATTTGGTCTGTTGTTTTAACCATGAAACTATTTGTAGTGTGTATACTCTAAAAAATATATTTCTTTAAAGTTTATATCTGTGCCTATATTGGTACACTTTTGATATGTACACATTCAAAATTAAAAGCTTTTTGAAATTTTTCTGGAAAGAAATTTCTAGTTATTTTAAAGGCCTTTGTGTGTGTTTTACTGTAGAAATTAACAGAAACTAGTATCTGTTCACTCCCCTCTTAACATGCTGCAATTGTTAGAGTTTAATTAGCTTTTGTGTAACAAAAAAAATTAATGCTGGGCAATGAGCCAAACAAATATTTCTTTAGATGGTAGATTTCTCCTCTGAGTTGAATTTATTTAATGTCACAATGAACCACCGGTATAAATATTTCACAAGTAATTCGAAAATGTATAGATAAAGAGATAAATATAACTTACATTTTTTGTTAACGTTTTATTTATTTTCTGTAGGTATGGAAAATGAAGATGAAAGTTATGGTTTAGAAAAAAAAGTTAATGAGCATACTTCGGGAAAAGATGATACAGATAAGCCCTTTTTTAAGAAACATGATTTTAACAAAAAGAGAAGAACAGATGCATTATCCCAGGTGGATTTCAATGATGCTTATTATAAACCTGATTTTATTAAGTCGCTATCAAAGGCATTTTGCCAAAAGGAAAAAGCCACTTTTGGTAAGTCTTTTAAACCTTTAAAGTACTTTTTAAATTGTTCTGATTTATATTTATTTTAAAATTCAAAGCATTGAGGCACTAATGTACATATTGCCTTTGAATTTAAATATTGTATATGAACAAGTAGTGTAATTGACTAATTAATTATTCATTTTTTATGTTACCTGATTAGGCATATGATTATGCAGAAATGCAAATTGCATCAGATCTCATAACCAATGTGTTCTTTGGTATTCTATATTTTTTTAGCTATTCGATTTTGCTTAGATCATAGAAACTTCATGTAAGATTTTTTACATAATGCAATACATGACATCTTAGTGAAGAATTAAGTAACATTAAAATTGGCAGGTAGCTGACTAAATTTCTAGACTGTCGCCCTGGACTGGTATACTTTCTCCAATCGTCACCTATTGACTCACCATTATCATAGATTACAGCATATTTTAATATCAAAAGCTACTTTTTTTTTAAATATTTATTTTCAACCAAGTTTTTCTTACCTTAGTTTAGTTTTCATTACCGTTAGCTTGCTCTTTTTAAGAACCAAATTATTCTTATAAAAGACTGTCGCCCTGGACTGGTATACTTTCTCCAATCGTCACCTATTGACTCACCATTATCATAGATTACAGCATATTTTAATATCAAAAGCTACTTTTTTTTTAAATATTTATTTTCAACCAAGTTTTTCTTACCTTAGTTTAGTTTTCATTACCGTTAGCTTGCTCTTTTTAAGAACCAAATTATTCTTATAAAAGAACTGTATAATGTGTTTTCATAAAAAAAAGTGGAATCAATATTAACATAGGTCTGTATCTACTCTTGATTTAATGAAAGATTGTTAGAGAAAGCATCTGTCAAAACTGGATTTTTCTATTTAACAGGAGTATGAGAATCGCTTGAAAATGAAATACTAAGAGTTCTCAATTAAAATGAAGATAACTTCGAAAAGCTTTTTATGTTTCACAACTGAAGTGTTCACATGAATTACATTTGGTTTTCTTGAAATAGTGTTAAGTGGTATCAGATATTCTTACCATTTTTCAGTTTCATAATAAACACTAAGAATAAAATTGAAGTGAAGGATTATCTTTGATATTTTCCCAGGTATAATAAATTATGAAATAACTTCATATCTGTTTATGACAATGTTAGGACATGCACCGTTGAGATTGTCATTCAGTCCATATAGGGGATACATTAGTTTAACATAAGCCTTGTTAAAGACATTGTTTGCAATCCAGCCCTCAGTATAAAAGAATACTAATTTGTGTCTCATTGTTTTTAGAAGGTTAAATTATCCATTTTGTATGCTGTAGATCTCTATCTGATCAGCCAAGTTGGAAGAAATGACTAAAGCAAAACTGAAGTGTAAATTAAAATAATATTGAATTTATATGATTAAGTTTAAGAAATACATAACATTATTTCTTTTAAAACTACTGTATTTTTATACTTTGAACATTTAAGTTCTATCCAGTGTTTTGGTTTTAACAATTTTTCTAATATTTTAGAGAATGGAGCAAAAATTATATCTGAACCTTTTACTTGCTGTGTATTGCCGAATTTTATTCAGTCTGAAGATTTTATCAATAAACTGAAAACGGAAGTTGAAGAAATAGAGGTTGAAGTGAAACTAAATGATTTATATCAGTTCAAACAGGTAACTGATCTAATCTGTAATTGTGATAAAAATTTGTTTTGTTTGAACTTGAAGTTATTCTTATTTTCTCTTTTATTTCAGTCCAAAGATCTCGCTGATTTTCCATCACAAGAAATTATAACACTGAAGTAAAACAATAATTCTCCTTTTGTCATTCCTTTGTAATGTAATTTTAATTCTCACTAAACAATTAAGTACAATTATTTAAACTAGATTTTTAGTGGCAATTCGATTTATTTTCTGAATTTTAATTTTCAGAAGTTAGAAATATAGATGACAATATTAAAAAGTGCAAATTCATTAATGTATTTAATTATTTATAGATCCTGTTTATTTTTTAATATTTAGAGATGGATGCAGTTTTATACAACTGCCCGATTTATGTATTATTTTAGTGTTTCTAATGCAGCTTACATGGAATATGCCATTTCATAGAACTAAAAAAATAAAGACTATTCCTACTGTTTGAAAAATCTGAAACATAAATTTATGCTTGAAACTTACACTTCTGGACATGTACGACACCATGAAGGAAGCATCTAATGGCCTTGAAAATTGCACAATTTGTAGATCATGAAATTATATGCAGATAACTGCAGCAGCATATATTCAAATTGTTCACCAGTCACGCCTTTTAGAAGCAGTTTATAAAGGGAGAACAGGGTTTCCATAGGCCTTGAAAAGTACTTGAATTTCATTTTTGTTTTCAAGGGCCCTGGAAAGTCCTTGAATTTATTTTGAAAAATTTTAATCTGGAATTTTCTTGAGTATGAATCGGCTTGAAAAGCAGGCGCCTCACAACGGGCTTAGAAGGCGTGGTTTTATTCCGGTTTCGAAGAATACGCTTGTTCATCAAGGCATGTTTTTTTTTTTTTTGCTCAAAGTCAGTGGGATTCTGTGTCAGTTCGAACATATAGAACATAAGTATAATAACTTAGCTACTTTACTTTTTCTTAAGAATTTTTTCTTTCCCATAACATGCTTGAATATTGACTAGAAATATGTTTGGAATTGTTAAGTATGTGAATGGTAATGAAGAGGTTACATTATAGGAGAGGTTCTTCAGAAAAGTTGTCTACTAAAATGGGGGGTTACAGAGGGAATTTTTACGATAGTCCTTGAAAAACTAACTTCAAATGGGCCTTGAAAAGTACTTGAATTTTTTTTGTCCATTAAAGAGTGGGAACCATGGAGAAGAGAGCAAGTAATGGTTGAATTTGAAGTAATGGAATTACCTTTTCTCACTGTATCTTTGTAGATGAAGTTTATGCCTTGTTGGAAAATACGTCAGTCATATGCAAGCTCATTTCTTAGTTAGGCAGAGGAAGCATTGTAGCTTATCAAGAGTAGATTATTCTTCTGTGAAATTGTTACAAGTGTTTGACCAAATTAAGCCAGTGATGTGCATATGGAATAGGTAGGTGCAGGATGGACAAATTGAAGGATGTGAACAATTTCAGCATCGTGTACCACTGAACAGGAGGACAGACATCTTGGTTGTATGAATTATACTGCAAGATCGAGATTTAAGGTGGGTTGCACAATAACCTATTTCAGTATGTACAATTTGACAATTGTCTTCTGTAGTAGCGGGGGATGTTTCTAAGGCGTCCATTGCTGCAATTACCTGAGATTCAACGGGACAAAGTACCACTTTGACCTGAAACACACAGTAGTTATTCAATGTCCACCAAGTTTCACTTCTTGCGTGGCCCATACATTCTCCAGATCTCTTGTCCATTGAGCACATTTGATCAAAGATCACCAAAAGACTGACCTACCCCAAACACACATCCAAAGCCTTTTTCTTTCAATGCCAAGACAAGTAACAGTGTTTATTATCGTCCATGGCAGCTACACTGAATACTAATTTCTTTGTGTTCTGCAAGTCGAACGGAGCTGTAATTTTAATCATTTCATCCTTGTGCCTTATGTTATTGTATAATAAATATGGTTTTAACTATGTTGTCCTTCATAGTGTACGTTTTCAATCAACAGAAGTGTAATTGAGCAATTGTGAAGTGTAATTAACTATATATCATACTATATTGGTAGCGTTTAATTAGAAATCAATTTAATACCTAAAAATTCTATCAGATCTCAGTTTAAATAATATTATGTTCTTTTATCAGCATTAATCTCAAAAATATTTTCAAGTGCTAAGAAATGTATTTAATTATTTATGTATTATTTGTCTAATGTATTTATTTATAAAACTAGAGTATTGCTTACTTTAATGAATTTTTGGCTAAACAATAAAACGTTTTTGTCCTCACTTCATTTTAGAAATCTTTTGGGGAAGTTTTGTTAGGAAGTGATAAGATTTTGTTTTGTACAAAATATATTTGTCAAGAAATTTCAGTTCTGAAAAACCTAAAAGATAATTTCATTAACTCAATTCGAAATCAGATAACAGCTCTTTATGTGGTATTTTCTAATTTCAGAAATTTACTTTATGAAACATGCTTAGAGTGGATGAAAAAAATTACAAACATACCCCTTACAGATCAAGTTGACATGTCATGCTCATGTTACACATACACAGGTATGCTTATACTATTTAAAATTCAGTGTAAATATAAACAGTGCGATAAATTGTTGCATTATGAATGTTAGAATTGCCTGTACAGTTTTTTATGTTGTTATTCCTAAGTCCTTTGTCAAATAAGGATTTTTATGCTCTTAAGCAAAATATAAATTTCTAAAGTACAGTTTCAATTTTTGATTGGACAGTCTTCTGTTATGTTTCCTCCAAAGAATATGCTACTCATTTTTAATCCACTGTAGATCATTTGTTATGTCATGACGATGAACTAGAAGGGAGAAGAATAGCATACATTTATTACCTGACTCCTGACTGGGAAGAAAAAGATGGTGGTATGCTAGATTTATTTAATACTGGTAAGTTGGTATTTTAATTAAAAACTTGTGCATGATCAAACATCCATTGTGGATGCATACCTTTTCAAGAAAAATATTCCCTCAAATTGGAAATTTAATTTTTTAATAAAAATTAATTCTACTGTAATTCAAACTATGAAAATCATATCTATACATTTTGGTTGAAAAATATAATGAAATTCTAGAAATTTAAATTGAGAAGTAAAATGTACTTTAAAATGTTCCCTCTTTTGGCTGTTCTGTAAAGTTTACTTTTTTTAGTCCTAGCTTGAGAAGGTGCAATTCTGAAACTTTTGCATGAAAATACATTTTGATATTTTTCTATTCAAATAATAAATTCTATTGGGGGCATTTTATGTACTGCTAATAATTACACTTTGTTACTAATACTCTTTCACAAAATATTTGCTGATACTGTCAATAATAATTTCTGCTAACACAATTAACAATAAGTGTAAGACACCACTAAACTAACTCTCTAAGTGTCATGTATGCACAGGTATTGCATTAAGGCCACCGGTTTTATTATGACGTTTTAAATGTAAAAATTTAAAGAATTTGGTATTTTTATCCTAGTTAAGAATGTAACATTATCTGCAATTGCATGGCAGGGCCAAAAGTTTCTTACAAGTAATTGCAGTAAAAAAAATCGGTTACCCAAGTTCAAAAATAATAAGGATTCTATGCATGCGGAATTTTTTTAAATTAATTTTGTCGAGATTGTTCATTGTAATAAAATATAAAACAATGTCTTATGATAGAAAGGTGTATTTTTGTATAATTCTAATCAATCTAATGCTTTGAACATTTTGCATTTTTAAAGTTGAACTTTTTAATTGCAGAACATAAATATTTCCTTTTATTCAAGTTGTGCACAATATATTTCTGCCAGGACTGAACCAAAACCTAGGGGAAAAATTGAAAATGGATCACACCAAAAGTGATTAGTTATAATTGGAGTAATATTTGTTTCCTAACACCAGTTATCATTTCAGGATTCTTATAAAAACTCTTTTTTTCTGGAATCTGCTAGTAAACATTCCCTTTAACCACTCTTGGGCATCCATGAGTTCTACATTGAGCAGATTTTTTTATAACAAATTATAGTAATCGAGAGTCAAATATTTTTTATGTTATTGGCACTGTTCTTAAAACTTTGTTAATTAAAAAATACAAAGTTAAGCCATTGCAGTGTGGGGAATTTGAAATGAAAAAAGAATCATAGAATAAGTTTTTCTTTAAAAGTATAAAAAACTGAATGAGTGATTATTTAAATTTTTTTTTTTTTGTTCGGGAAAAAAAGCAACAAATAACAATATTTATAATGCAAGCAATACATTGAATGAATGTAGATTTTTTTAAATCTGTGTCCAGAATAATTGTCAAAATTTAATTTTATAGGATATTTTATACTGCTTTTTCCACCATTAGGCAAAAAACCTTGTCAACCAACCCTGATATTACTGTTCTAGGCCATAGTTTAAATTCAAAATCACCTATTAACTTATTTCTCAACTTAAATGGATCAGATTAATTTAATCATTGAGAAAGATCTTATTATGTATGTTCTGTTTTAGATTGGTATTGTATATGCAAGTTAATCTTGGATTTATTTTTTTCAGTTAAAGGTGAACCATCAGAAGTCGTCACTTCATTTGTACCTACTTGGAATAATTTCATTTTCTTTGAAGTTGGCCCAACTTCATTTCATCAAGTAATTATTTGTTTATATAATTTTTATAATTACTTTGTCTTTTTTTAATTTAGCTTTCAATTTTTGTACCTCTTGTTTTTTTTTACTACCCCACTATCACTTTTATCAAATTATTATTTTAAAAGAATGATATTTTAAAATAGGATCTGAGTAATTATTAATAATTTGTGAATAAAATAATAGTTTAAGCAGTGACATATAGTAATTGTGTTTATGGGGTACATTTTCTGCATGCTTTCAGTATAAATGTGGCTTTTTTACTGACTTCCATTAGCTAACTAAGCTTGCAAAATGACTTTTCTTCAGCTTTTAATTATCTTTTAAGTGGGAACGCTATGTGAGAATATGTTTTGTAGTTTTTAGCCTTAAAAGAATATAATTCTTTGGAAAACTAAGAATAAACTTTGAATTGCTTTTATCTATTATTTAAAAATTTATTCTGTTTATTTGTTCCACAACATCAATTAAAATAAATGTTGAAGTATGAGTGAGTATTTATCAAAAGTTAAAATATGAACCTGAACTGGTTGAACATATGTACATTATTGGTTCCTCTTCCAGGTATCTGAAATTCTTGCTTATAAAACAAGAACTTCAATCAGTGGCTGGTTTTATGGTCCTCCTCTAGAAAGAACTGTTCATCCAGAAGAGCTATCTCTGTTCAAGTCACCAACTGATATTTCTGTATGTAAGCAAACACCCTACTTTAGTTTTCATTACAAGAATCATTTATAGAATGTTTTGTCAAGTCTTTAATTTAATAGTGCTGCATATATATGGATATTTTATTCAAACAACAGATTTAGTTGCAATTATGGTTTGCTCAAGTGCATAATAAAATGATTTATTAGCGTAGTAAAATTTTTTATTTATTGATATGCTATCTTATTATTTAGTACATTACTTGCTATACATTAACCTTTACGCTGCAACGCTTAGATTTTTTCAATCCTCTCCAGGAACAGCTTTTCTGATTTTCTTCGAGCCTCCATACTTAACTACCTAACTTGAGCGATATGACCGTGAGTGGCATTTGCAACTGTCGCTTTCCTTTCATGGTATCGTTTGGCGTGTGAAAAGATATCACCTGACTACTTTCCCCAAAGCATTCACACCTCACGGTTGTCAGGGTAGGGGGCCAACAAACAAAAGAAGGGATCATCTAGAAGATCAGTCGCTGACAGCTCGTAAAGGGTGATCGATGCCAGCAGTCACTTAAAAGGGAGATAACATGCACCGCTACCATGCTGCTGGTGTAAACGATATTTTAGTGGTAACAAAAATCAATATGCTGCATTGTAAAGGTTAAGATAGGCTGTTTACATGTATTTAGTTCTTAACTCATTCAATATAAAATTAGTCACTTTTTTATCTTGAAATTACTACTTTTAAAATTTTAACCTTCCATTAACCAAACCAATGTGAATTGAACTTGCTTTTCTAAAATGGTGTTCTGATTTCAATTTTAGGTTGATATCAAAGATTGGATAAATCCTACGTACCTTCAACCAGAGACTCAAGTACACATACGACAAAGTTTCGAAGAAAGCTCTGAAATGGAACTGATGGATTTTCTTCAAGTAATATATTATATTAACACCTGTGTGTGTGTGTGTTTTTTAAGAGTGAATTTTAGAAATTTTTTTATACAAATATCTAATGTAACCTTGCGTGCACACGAGAGAAGTGGACTCATTTATTATTTTTATTTTATTAATTTACTATTTAAAAAATAGTAGAGGGTGTCCTACTCCCAAAGGTATCAGTTAGGGAAAACTATACAGAATGCTATGTGCGATAAAAGTGATAATTTGAAGTTGAGACCACCAAAAATATTCCTATTCCAAAGTTCAAATTAAAAATTTTTTTTATTCCTTTGTTTCCTTAAGTAATTACAGAGAATTTTTTTATGTATGTATTTAAAAATTGGTATTAAATTAACAATACTTTACAAAAAAATACATGTATTTTATATTTATTATAAACATTAAAATAACATGACAAAAGAAACATAAAAGTAAACGTTTATTTTGTTCAATGTTTTTGTTTTTAATTTATAAACACCCTAGTTGATGTTTTGCAAACAACCTTTTTTGAGCCTGATGTAATGATCACAAAGACAGGCGAAATGTCTTCAGTCAACATACACAATCATTACAAAATAACGTAACAGACGCACAAGACAAAAATCACTATAATGTGAGATTGTGGTAAGCCACTGATGAAAAGAATGCCTAGTAAAGACAGGACCTTCAGTCTCTTCGCAATTAAATAGGAATGCGTAGTGTCTGCTCAAACAATTCCGCAGCGAACATTTTGATTGGCATTGTTTAGTTCTTTTTTGTATAATCGGGTTCGCTAAAGATAGATTGAAAATTTCAACATGATATGAAATCTGCTGAAAATTTTAAGATAGATTAAAAATATATACCTTACATTTAATTTTCTTTCAAAAAGTAATTTTTCAATTAAATATTTATATTTTCGCAAGAGATTGTGACGTCACGCCAATTGGATCTCTTCGCAATTCGAATTTGACATTGACGCCACCATCATGGCGTTGCCCGTGGTGTTGGTTTGCGAAGAAAACCATAGTTCATAATATTCATAATTTGGTTTGTGAAGCAAACCAACACCACTATGATGGCTGTTATCGAATTTGGCCGTATTTGACAATGACTAAACCATCACGGCAAACCAAATAGGAATTCGTAGGGAATTCATTCCAATAGGTTACGAATTTCCATTTGGTTTGCCAAGCAAACCAACACCAGGAGCAACACCATGATAACTGTTGTCAAATTTGGCCGAATTTGACTATGAAATGGCCATTACTGCATTGCCCATGGTGTTGGTTTGCGAAGCAGTGGTCACAAGTGACCCCACAAAAAGAACCTTCATGGGCAATACTGTGCTGGCCACACAGTGGCTAGTATTCCTATAAAGAATGGGTCACCACTAAACTACCTTTTCTGCTACTGCTTTTAATAGAAAATTTAAACAATCTTATTCATGAAAAAATGCTTTGTTTAGTTGGAATTATCTATAAATAACTTCAAAACACATACTCAAATTAAATATGCAATTTTACATTAAATAAAACTATAGAAAAATTCAGGGGCAGTAAAAAATTTGAATTATAAAAGTTTCATTATATAATTCTGAATTTATTTTGTAATTAAAACCATAAGTTAAAATGCTATGATTATGGTTAATCCAAGCTAACCTTCTAAAACTGTCCAGATATATTTTAGATAAAGATTTAATTATTTAAAATGTGTCCGCAGTTTTCCTCCTTATTTATTAAACAATATGTAAAGCTGCTCAAGAAACTGAAAGCATGTTAGAAGATGTTAATAAAGGTCAACCAGGTTCTCATGTGTGGTCGTTGAAAAGTAAATGAATTTTATTCTTTCCAGGCTTTTGAAAGGTCCTCTTAAAATGCTGAAATTTATTTTAGTGTCATTATCTTTGATGAAAATTTGTGTATGGCATCCTGAAAGCTCTTTCTATGCAATGAACTAAGGTTATAATCTGTAGCATAAACAATTCTATCACTGGCATCAATTACACAGTTAAAACTGATAATAAGGTAGAATTTTCTATATCACACTATTCTTAAAGTGGTGTACTTCATTTATTTCTTGATTCAAAATTCTTGCTTATTGCATGTATGACAGTTTGATTCATACTTACAAAAGAAAATGCTTAGTTATTTAAGTTGAACTGTTTGTACCAAGTTATCTTGTATTTTTTCTGTATCAAAACTTTAATTACATGAGCATCTTCATTTGATTTCCTCTTTTCATAATCAATTTGGTACGTTCCAAATTTTATCAAACTGGGCACATAATTTCATAAAATGGGCTTACAACATTGTTCCTCCACTCCAAAGCCATCAATCTACAAAATTGACATTTCTAAAAACATTTTTTCAAAGTTTTGATGTTTCATGAAAAATTGTTATGATTCAAAGGTTGTTTTCTCTTGGAAATCGCCATTTTGACTAAGAATCTAGCTAATTTGTGACTTTGTCATAGCATAAAACATGAAATTATGACTCAAAAGATGCAGTTTGGTGATTGCTGCCTTTTTGGCATGGTGATAACAATATGTACGAGACAGTAAAATAAAATCTGTTCACACACACACAAAGTAAACATTGGGCCCAGTTTGCACAAGCAGGATTTAAAATTTCAAATCTAAAAATAATACGAAGAGTGAAAAGCAACTAATCAATGGTTCTCTATTTTTCATTAGTGCACAAAGTATGAGATGGTGTGTCAAGCCTTAAATGA
Organism: Metellina segmentata; assembly: GCA_947359465.1. Lineage (NCBI taxonomy): Eukaryota > Metazoa > Arthropoda > Arachnida > Araneae > Tetragnathidae > Metellina > Metellina segmentata. The sequence goes on from OX375875.1 coordinate 60,551,918, forward strand.
GAAGAGTATAGAATGGAAACAAAAAGGACCTCCTAACAGAAGGTAAAAAATGTTACAGAGAATTCAGTAGCCCTAGTAGTATTATAGTAATTATTGCTTCATTCTTTTTCATTTTTATTGGCAGAAAGCTTGACGAATTTGCAAGTCCAGAAGAGATTTCACCTATTCTCAAAGAATGTCAAACTTTGTTTTGTTCGGAACCATTTTTCATGGTTTTATCCAATCTCACAGGTTTACGGTTGCATCCCTACAGTTCAGAGGAAAAAGTTAAAATGGGTGAAGTAAATTCATGTATAAGGAGGTGGAGCCATGGTTCTTATTCACTGCTCCATGAACAATCTTTCTATAAGTGTGCAACTTTAAATGCTGCCCTGTGTTTCAACTGTCCAGGTATTGACGATTTTCTACTTTTAAATAAAGTTGACTTTTAAAATATATGAAACTCAAATGTAATCTTTTACGTTTGACTTTATATTAAAATAATGGAAGGATGCTAATTCCATGTTGAATCATAAGCTGATGAAAAAGTTGATGATTTGCATGAAAATTGATTGATAAAATGACAAAAACTTTAATTGTAGCATGAATAATATTTTAATATTTATATGTTTGGTATCATTTTACATTAAATATAGTGAAATCAGAGGTTCCAGCTTTTAGAACTGAAGGTAAGTAAAAACAAATGGCTGATAGGCTGCTTCTATTTACAAATTTCATTATATCATGTATTATCAACATTTACTCTCAAGGTTGAGCTTTTTAAAATTAATTGAATAAGCAAATTTGAATATTTATTTATTTTTAATTCCCTTTCATTACCAGATATGTTCATGTGTATAACATTTATTAATTTTTAAAAATAACTTTTAGAATGGGATTTTGAATATGGTGGTTATACGAGTTATGTTGCCAAAAATGAAAAGGAAGAGGTATGTTGTCTTATGTGTTAAATACGTGTTTCATTAATGTATCTCCTCGATAAGAATAAACTGGAAATTATTTTAGCATGTAAATATTTTCAATTCTTCCTATTTTTTTAATTTTCTGTTTTACTTTTAATTTGTGAAATAATTGTATTCGATGTGCATGGAATATGTATAGTATAAATATCATGACTTGTTTAAATGGCCCCACTTTCATAAACCTGATGCATCTAAGCAAAATTTTCGGGTATCTTGATGTGGTAGACAAAGATGCTCTGACTCCGAGTTCAAATCTTGGTCTAAGCATGGATGTTCATAAGTCTCAGACTAATGAGTCCTCATTTAACAGAAAATGATGTAGAGTAAACAAATCAGTCGTGTCGTCCTGATGTTCCTAAGTTACCAGTGCCCCTGATGTTAGTGAATGATGAACAAAAATTCCTTACATTGAAAAGTTACCTGTATTTTGATGGAGATAAAGTCTGCAATTTACAAAATATGTTATCGAAAAGCATGAAAATGCTGCCAAACAACTGTTCAATGATATAGATTTTGAAACAGTGACGCCTGAAGAGCTCAAAAATCGTGCTATTCTCACTGTAACAAATGATTCATCAATGCAAATCAATAATCATGTACTGCAGTGTATGCCAGGAAATGAAGGCATTTATGAGAGTATTGTTACTATAGTCAGTGAAAATCCACGAGATCAAGTTACATATTCAGAGGAATTTTTGAATAGCATTACACCAACTGGAATGCCACCTCATAAACTTAAATATAAAACAGGTGTTATTATAATGTTACTCAGAAATTTAGCACCTTCAAAAGGTTTGTGCAATGGAACTACACTTATCGTGGTAAATTTGCAGAAAAATACTATTAAAGCAAAAAAAAATAAGTAACGAAAACAATGTATCTTACCTGATACCTCGAATACCATCTGATAGTAATATACCTTTTAAATTCAAGCGTAAACAATTTCATATTAGGTTAGCATTTTCAATGACCATTAATAAAGCTCAAGGCCAAACTTTTGACAAAATATGTTTAGATTTGAGCAAACCAGTTTTTACTCATGGCTAATTGTACGTAGGTCTTTCTAAAGAGATCTTTCGAATCTGTTGTATCTGCGAGTTCTCAATTACACAACTGTGTGTGCAGGGAGGTTTTATGTGAATGAATATACCCCAGACTATGTAATCATAGTAAATTCATTCATTCATATATCCCAGAAATCTATTTGTCAGTGTAAATAATCACCCGCACTGTTCCTAAAAGTTCCATGAGATTCCCTTTCTCGCTGCTCTCTCAGAACCTCAGCTGTGTTCAGCAATACATAAAAAGGGTCTTCGGATAAACTGTTTACCACAGTGTAAAAACTCAAATATCAAATACCCCAGAATTTGTTATTATTGTAAATACATTGTCATATCATATCCCAAAAATCTATTTGTCAGTGTAAATACTCACCCACACTGTTCTTAAAAGTGAATTTAGAACATAGTAGTCCCAAGAGTTCCCCTTTCTCGCTGCTCCCTCAGGACATTAGCTGTATGGTTCCGCAATACGTAAAAAGGGTCTTCGGATAAACTGTTTTGCACCGTGTAAATACTCGAATATCATATCACCCAGAATTTGTTGTTATTGTAAATACATTCAGTTATATATTGTCCCAAAAATCTATCAGTGTAAATACTCACCCATACTGTTCCTCAAAGTGAATTTAGTAAGTAGTAGTCCCCAGAGATCCTTTTTTTGCTGCTCCCTCAGAACATTAGCTGTATGGTTCAGCAATACATAAAAAGGGTCTTCGGATAAACTGTTTTGCACCGTGTAAATACTCAAATATCATATACCCCAGAATTTGTTATTATTGTAAATACATTGTAATATCATATCCCAGAAATCTATTTGTCAGTGTAAATACTCACCCACACTGTTACTAAAAGTGAATTTAGAACATAGTAGTTCCAAGAGATTCCCTTTCTCGCTGCTCTCTCAGAACCTCAGCTGTATGGTTCAGCAATACGTAAAAAGGGTCTTCGGATAAACTGTTTTGCACCGTGTAAATACTCGATTATCATATACCCCAGAATTTGTTATTATTGTAAATACATTTAATATCATATCCCAGAAATCTATTTGTCAGTGTAAATACTCACCCACACTCTTCTTAAAAGTGAATTTAGAACATAGTAGTCCCCAGAGATTCCCTTTCTCGCTGCTCTTTCAGAACCGTAGCTGGGTCGTTCAGCAATACGTAAAAAGGGTCTTCGGATAAACTGTTTTGCACCGTGTAAATACTCAAATATCATATACCCCAGAATTTGTTATTATTGTAAATACAGTGTCATATCGTATCCCAGAAATCTATTTGTCAGTGTAAATACTCACCCACACTGTTCTTAAAAGTGAATTTAGAACATAGTATTTCCAAGAGATTCCCTTTCTCGCTGCTCTCTCAGAACCTCAGCTGTATCGTTCAGCAATACATAAAAAGGGTCTTCGAATAAACTGTTTTGCACCGTGTAAATACTCAAATATCATATCACCCAGAATTTGTTGTTATTGTAAATACATTCAGTTATATATTGTCCCAAAAATCTATCAGTGTAAATACTCACCCATACCATTCCTCAAAGTGAATTTAGTACATAGATCATCCCCAGACCCCAGAGATCCTCTTTTTTGATGCTCTCTCAGAACTGTAGCTGTATCGTTCAGCAATACATAATCAGATCAATTTTCAGGTCTATGTAGACTAAATAGGGCCCCTTTTAAGCTAGACTAAAGAATTGTAGTGTCCTATGGGCGAGCGAAGCGAGCTCGGATCGCGAAGCGAGCTCGGATCGCGAAGCGATCTGGAGGAAACTGCTTGCAGTTCCGGGGGTTGGCGAGCGCCAGCGAGCAGGGGGCGTTAGCCCTCTAGTATTTTAAAATCCGGTTTTGATTAAATGTATTGATACAAAATAAAACTTGTGTTCAAATTAGTGTGGATCCTCTATTGTGTGAAATATAAAGTCAGACCTAAGGTTTTCAAAATTATCAGCTGGAGAGGGTGTTCATTGTCTAACATTAACTTGAGTAAAACTATGCCTTGTGTTTATATTAATTAGTTTTTGTTAAAAGCTATAATAATTTTGTTGTATATAATTATTTACATGTACACTTAAAATGATAAGTAGTTTACCTGTATTCTTTATAATGTATTTTCTTTTTCAGTTACTTCGAGTTGATCCTAAACCCAACTCCTTGGCTTTGGTGTATATCACTGAAGGAACCTCAAGTTTTGTCAAATATATAAATAAGCGCATAAGTGATCACTCTACCCCTTGTTTCCATGACATATTTTCAATATATAGAGAGGTTGAATAAAAGTGTTTTAAAATTTTATTATTGTCTTTTAATTACTAAGCGTTTTCACCAAAAAATTTTTATACTGGTCAAAAATTTTTTTTTGCAAAACTTTACTAAATTGAAAGTTTTAACATGGGCATAATAAAATTGGTTCCATCTGTCTTGACACCACATAACACTGAACTTTATTTCAAGAATCTGGGATTAAAAGACTAATCTCTTATCTCACGCAATTTATTCATTAAAGAAACTATTATTAATCAAGAACCAGAAAATCCAGCCCCCCCCCCCCTTTGAATTCTGGCATTTATGCATGATGATTGTAAAATGAACATTTTTTAACTGCTGCCATTATTCACAACAGCATTAGAAAAACCCTAAATTTGAGCAATATGTGTACAAAATACTTGATCTGTGTATACCTATTGAACACTTTTGTGTGCCATTGCCTTTCCCCAAATTCGATTAACTATTCAACTGTTTCAGCAAAAACTAAATCAAAGTATACTGATTAATAAAAAAGATTGTTCAGAACTGCCACATGTTACTGAATCGCTATCTATTACCATTTTTCAACCTTGGTGACTAGGAATACCTTTTTAAACGAAATCCTCTCAAAAGCTCCTATAATCAAAATTTTCTTAACTTTTTTAAAATTCGCCAGAAGTTAATACAAATGTATTCCCTTTACTATAAACGTATAGCAGACAAAAAAAAATTTCTTCAGATAGTTCTAAAGGCCGAAATATATCCAAGTGAAACCAATTATAAAGATTTGACTGCAAGCCATGGCAAACATAAAAGGAAACATTCGAATTTGTAGTTAGTAGATTGTCATGAAATCCTCTGAAAATATTGTGGTTTTTTTTTTTTTTTTAATTTAAATTTCTTGGTGAGATCTTTAATACCTGTTTCATACTTAATAGCACATTTTGTGTTTTAATTAATTTTTTTTGTATCTGTATCACTAAAATAGGGTTTAAGGAGTTTTTGGTGTTTTTTAAATGTATGCTACTATTTCACAAATGCTTTGGCTGCAACAATCCCTACTTCTAAAAATTCAAAACTATGCCTTAATATTTATGAGTAGTTACAGAATAGCGAGAATAAATGAATTTATCTGTTAAAATATTCATTTTCATCATTGAAACCTTATTTACCCTGACATATCCCAGGGCAGCAGTAACTCCATTGGAAGAGCAACAGATTAGCAACCCAAGGGTTCTGAGTTCGAAACAGTTCAACTCAAAATTGCCATATACATGAGGGATGGTGCACATTAAATATGGCAGGGCCTCATGTTGCAGTGGTGGAAGTTTGGAGAGTGGCATTTGATCGTTGAAAATTATGGGGCATACTTGGCTCTTTCCCTTTAGGATTGATCATGTATCATCATCAATAGCCCACTGTTTTGTTCCAGTGTGACTTTAGTTAACTACTTATCCTACCATATTCTAGCTTTACTTCAACATACTCAGCTATGCTCCATTTTGTGTAATTTGCAGCAAAGCTTTTACAAAACTAGAAGTAGACAATCATTTCTTTTTCTAAGCAAACCTTTACAAATACAAAAGTAAGTCAAGAAAACAAATTTATTCAATTTGCTATTGTAGCAATGCAATGTGAACAATCAGAAAGCTAGAAACTAATGTATTGCAATTAGTATTCATGTTATTTTGTCAATTGACTTACTTGGTTGAAAAACCCAAGTATCTTGAAAACATTAGCTTGTGAAGCAGGGTTCAGATTGTGAATACAGGATCTTTTAAAAAATATTTTTGATTTTCAAAGACAATGTCATATAATGATAATACACAAAGAAAATTTTACTGACAAGAGACACACTGGTATGTATTTAATTACTGGAGCAGCAGAACGGACTATTGATGACGGTCCGGGATTATTCCCGAAGTGAAAGATCGAGGACAACTCATAATTTTGAACCACGGGCAGATAACACCTCAACTGGCACCCCACTCTCGACATGTCGACAACGTGAGTCCATAACAGATTTAACGCGCAGCAGCCCTTTTGTAAACGACGGTCCTTGGTTGAATTCGAACCTACAACCCTCCGGTTGCTAATCCGTTACTTTTCCAACCACGGCCCTGCCGACCAACCGGTATAATGGTTAAGATGTTAGCCTCTAGGTCGGAAGGTTCCTGGTTCGAATCCACGTACGGGCGTCGATGTTTGTAAGCGTACAGTGTGGAGACATCTGGTGCACCTTAAATCTGCCGAAAGTCCACATTGGGTTGGCGTGGAAGTTTGGAGAGTGGGGTGCCAGCTCAGGTGTTGCTTCGTCATCTGACCGTGGTTCAAAATTACGAGGTGTTGATCTCGGATCTTTCCCTTAAGGGATAGATCCCGGACCGTTGTCAATAGCCCGTTGTGTTGCTCTAGTATGACGTTAATTACCAACCACGGCCCATAACACACCGAATGAGTTACAGGAATCTAACCTTGAGGTACTTGAATAGCCCGTTTTGTAGCTCCAGGATGACGATAATTAAATACCTACCTTGATTGGTTGGGGTTTTATGGCGCAAGGCCATATTTGGCCATGCTACCTACCTTGAAGTACAAGGTTGAGTTTTAAAGCACAAGGGTCATATTTAACCAAACTATGTCAAACATAAGACAACGTCAAGCATGGACATACACACAAAAGTTTTACTAACACCTAAGTGGTGGATTGCTAAATTTATGTTGCACCGGTGCAACACAAGGGGTTATTGTCCACGACCCGGAAAATACCCAAGGTATTCTCGCAAAGGTGAGTGCATTTGATTGCGCCCACGACAGAATAAACGCATAGCAGCTCCCCGTACACGACGTTCTTTTGAAATCGCAACCTCCGGCTTCTAATCCGTGACTCAATCTACTGGACTACCTCGGCCCATACGGTGATTGGGTAGGTAGGTACTTAACGTCACAATGGAGCAACACAACGGGATATTTTACTTTGATTGGAAACAGGAAGGTCGGTAGGTAACTAGTTTTCAGAACAAATAAGCAATCCAGACTGCAAAGATTTTGCTTGTGCTATCTCGCATGTCCCGGTTGGATTTGGTAATTGGTAATTTTAGTTAACGTCGTATTAGAGGAACACAGCGGGCTATTGACGACGGTCCGGGATCAGTCCCTTGAGGGAAAGATCCGAGGACAACAACTCGTAATTTTGAACCACGGTCAGATGACATGTCACGGTTGGAAGAGTAACAAGCTAGTAAACCGGAAGGTTGCGAGTTCGAATCCAACCAAAGACAGTCGTGATCATTGTAATGGTAATTTTAGTTAACGTCGTACTAGAGCAACACAACGGGCTATTGACGACGGTCCGGGATCAGTCCCTTAAGGGAAAGATCCGAGGACAACACCTCGTAATTTTGAACCACGGTCAGATGACGAAGCAACACCTGAGCTGGCACTCCACAGTCGTGAAGAAAGAGGGCTGACATTAAATCTGACGTGACCTCAAAAGTCCTCACGTTGGCTTGGTGTGGAAGTTTGGAGGTGCCTACTCAGGTGTTATCTGACAGTGGTTCAAGAATAAGTGGTGTTGCCCTCGAATATTCACCTTCGGGGGTTGATTCAGTGCATATGGTAACCCATTTGAAAAAAACAATAGGAGGGTTACGAGTTTCAAACCAGGTCCAGCCAAAGACCGTCGTGTACACGGGGGCTAGTGCACGTTAAATCTGCCGTGGTCTCAGATGTCCTCACATTGCCGTGGTGTGGAAGTTTGGAGGATTTGGTGTCATCTCAGATGCAACATCGTCATCTGGCCGCGGTTCAAAATTATGTGGTGTTGTCCTCGGATCTTTGAAGAATGATCTCGGACCGACGCCAATAAACCTTTGTGTTGCATCAGTACGACGTTAATTAGTTACTAACCAACCGCAATTTGGTAATTTTAGTTAACGTCGTACTAGAGCAACACAACGGGCTATTGACGACGGTCCGGGATCAGTCCCTTGAGGGAAAGATCCGAGGACAACACCTCGTAATTTTGAACCACGGTCAGATGACGAAGCAACACCTGAGCTGGCACCCCACTCTCCAAACTTCCACGCCAACCCAACGTGAGGACTTTCGGCCACGACAGATTTAAGGTGCACCAGCCGCCTCTACACCATACGCTTACAAACATCCATGCCCAAACCCGGATTCGAACCAGGAACCTTCCGATCTAGAGGCTAACACCTTAACCACTATACCGGTTGGTCTGCCACTAACCAACCGCGTCGAGAACTGTGATTTATTAAATAGAAAATGCTTTTACGTGCCGTATTGGGATATGGAAAATAATATTTTATTATTTTTTGATGTTTTGTTTATCTGGTCAAAAGGTTAGTAGCACTGAAAAGCCCTTTCCATTACACACCCTTCTGGCCATTTGTTACTATCCGAGAATGAAATCAATTCCTAAAACTCCCACAAAGGTAAAACTTTTACACTCTTATAGCTGTTTTAAAGATTAAATTTATGTTTTAAAAAGGGATACCGACTATGTGTATTCCTACAACTTTAAACAACCGAAAAAAATTTGATTGAACATGTTTTATTATCTGGTGAATGTTTTTAATATGGTTAGTAACGGGAAGGATGGTGAAGTTATTCAGAGAAAACTTCCAGTATGACTCAATCTAAAAAAAAATTCTAGAACAGGGAGCAGATATGCAGATTTTATTTTAGTTTCACATGAGAACATGTTTGCAAAACTCAAACTTTTGTTTCTTACCACGATCGTTTAGATAATGATTGAATTCTATGAACTTCACTTTTTTCAGGTTTACAGTACCTGGTTTCTGTTATGTTTTATAGTCATATTATCTTTGGACACATCCTCAGGAGAGAGCATGCTGCAAGAGTATGTCGAAAGGACGATCGAACATTTTAAGCTCAGACTTCACAATACACTGGAAGATAATCGTATCCGACGAACACGTTCTACCTATGAACAAAATGAAAGTAAACAAACTTGTTTTGGTCATTTACTTGAAATGGTAATAGATTACAATTCTGAAGGTACAGCTTTGATAGACTTGTGGCAACAATTTTGGTGCGGTATTGACGTTCTTTTTATGTCGTGTATGCGTCCAAGTTAAATAATTTATTAGTTTTAAGTTTTATGGAACAAAGTTATATGTGAATGTTATAAAAGGAAATTAATTCTAGCAATAGTTTATTTGTGGTATTAAAAAAATGATGATTTACAAAATAAACAAGATATTTAAATAATCGCTAAGTTGTTAAATCCTACCTTAAGCGAGGTTTCCTTTGCCTGCTACAACTCGCTAAAAAAGCGTTGCAACAAAGAAGTTTTTGTGTCAAAGCTGTACCATTCTGAATTAAGTGATGCGTTGAAAATTAACTGATATCGTCAAGTTTCGAATTCCGATATGCAGTGTTCGGACTGGTTCAGAATCCATGTTAAGTTCGAAGTTTCCAGATTTCAGTAGATAAATAATCTTAAAATAAGATAATTTAAGACTGACGGTCAGGTCGATGTCCATCTTTAGAGACTGACAATCATCAGAGACTGATGGTATTTGATAACAATAATTTTTGAGCGATCACAAATGTAACGATATAAATTTCTAAGACCACTATAAAAGTCGAGTAAAAACAGAAACATAAAATTTATTGGAAACTAGCTGAATAACCCGGCGTTGTTCGGGTTAAAAAAGTGAATTAGAATAATCACTTCTTACATAGAAAAATGTAATCATTTAAGTTGTATGGAAAATTCTTTTAAACTTTGTTATAACCTTTTCATAGCTTCTGCAATTTATTTCGGATGCAAATGTATACATTTAATTCCTGAATGATATATTGCAATATGCAAAAGACTAAGACATACAGAAACAAATTTCCGACTCCGATAAAAAAAAAATGCAGAATTCTGAGAAGTAAAAAATGTGCAAGTGTCGAATTTCGGCTTCCTCAGTTGAAATAGAGCAATTCGAAAAAGTTATTAAAAAAATATTGATAAAGACGATAATGATTTATGAAAATTAGTAATGCTCAAATATTACCGCGACAGTTCCCTGTAAAACGTGTTTCCTTGTCAATATTCATTTATTGCAAGTAAACAAACTTTAAATTTTAAAATTGGGGCTTCGAGGGGCACTTTTAAAACTACCTGTGTGTCAATTTTCATGGCCGTAAGTGCTACAGATTGGTCTGAAAACAGGAAAGTAATAGCCTATGTTTTCCGAAGTGTTCTAAAGTATAAGTGTACCAAATTTGGTCAAATGTTGCAAATTTGTATCGAGAATATATAAATGCACACACATCCTTTTTAAAAAAATAGATGCATAGTTATGAGAAGTACTCTAACTTCGATAACGTTTCGTAAATGCTTTAAACTTCGTTGTCCTGAGAATCAGGATTGCGTATAGGTCCATTACTTGACGTTATTTGGCTTAGATTGGCCAAACACGGCCATAGCACCATAAAACCCAATCAACCAACCTGCAAGTTACTTTGGGTGTACTTGTCTATTCTGTATCAGTGAAATTTTCCTTATGCGTGTATGTCCACTGTATGACGTTGTCTTGAGTTTAGGCACGCTTGTCCAAATATAGTCCTTGCACCATAAACCCCAACCAACGACTCATTCCGTTCGGGAAGCCTCTTGCTCTCCTCTCGTTAATAGCCGAGGAACATCCCTTGGTACTACACTGCTGGCCACCCAAATTGCAACACCAAGAAAGACAAGAGATATCACAACAAAATTTATTTTGTAGATAACATGTTGACCAAGTATCAAATGATTAAATTTACAGACTTCTGTGAAGTGTGGTTCCTGCCAAAATCAGTAGCCAGAGTAGCCGCCATTGTTGGAGATAACCGCTGCCACACGCCTCGGCATTGATTCAAAGAGACTTTGGATGTGTTCTTGGGGTACATCAGACCAAGCAGCTTCCACACGTTGCCAAAGTTGATCTGGGTCAATCGTTGAGCAACCATGGATCACATGTTTTCTATCGGCGAAAGATCCGGAGAGCGAGCTGGCCAGGGAAGTAATTCAATCTGGTGATTGACGAAGAACCCTTGGACAATGCGTGCTATGTGTGGTCGCGCATTATCCTGTTGAAATATGGCTGTGGGCAAGCCCTGAAGGTAAGGAAGGACAACTGGCTCCAACACCTCGGAGATGTAGCGCTGGCTGTTTAAAGTACTGGCAATGCGTACTAGAGGAGTGCGAGAGTGATACCCAATACCGCCCCATACCATAATACCCGGTGCAGGACCAGTGTGGCGGTGCATAACGTAGCTGTTCAGCATCCTCTCTCCACGGTGTCTCCAGACTCGAATCCGACCATCGTGGTGTTGCAGACAGAAGCGTGACTCGTCAGTAAAGACAATTTCATTCCATTTTGCCGTCCACATCCTTCTTTCATCGCATCATTGGTGGCGGAGACGTCTGTGGTTCTGCGTCAAGAGTAGACGAAGCAATGGACGTCTTGCGGACAGACCACTCTGCTGTAAACGGCGTCGAATGGTACGCACAGACACTGGATGATGCGTTACAGATTGAATGTGCTGTGCTATGGTTCGTGATGTTGCTGAGCGATCCGTCACTGCCATACGCACAATATGCCTGTCATCACGTGAAGTGGTGCACTGAGGTGGATGTGATCGAACACGTCGGTCCGTCGTACCCTCCTGCATCCAACGATCACATATCCGCATTACAGTTGTTTGGTTTCGTCCAACGCGACTACCGATTTCCCTGGAAGGTAATCCACAATCTCGGTAGGCCACTAACCTTCCTCTGTCGAACTCGAATACTTGATCAAAAGATGATCGCTGTTTTCTACGAGGCATAATTGAACGATTTTTTTTAAAACTACAAGAAAAACACAATTTCCGTACGAAATCGTCGAAATCTCCAAGCCTTAAATAGCGCTTTGAAGTAGCGCCACAGGCGCGCGTGATGTGCGTCTGCGCTGAAATTCTAATCATTTGCATATCTCACCTCCGCTAATGCATGTAGTAAATTTCATATTATTTGCATACTTCCTTCAGGGTGTTGCATTTACGGTGGCCAGCAGTGTATTTGGACAGATGGAAATTCCAAACGCCGACTAACTCAACTCGCCTAATCCCATTTCACTATCCATTCGGATACCGAAATGGACCTAATCCCCTTTCTCTATCCATTCGGATACCAAGTAAAATTTCAGAACTCCTGGGAATCATCATTGACGAGAACCTCTCTTTCCTCCCACATCTGCAGGCCATAAGAAATAGAACAATAATCCTTTCCAATAGAATTAAAACCACAATAGGCAGAAATTGGGGCACAAACCCAAAATTGGTTAAAATTTGGTATAAGACAGTAGCAGAGCGCCAAGTATGCTATGCGGCCAGTATCTGGGCAAGCAACATCACAACAAGAATTATTAGGAAACTGGCAACAATCCAACGTTACTTTGCACTACGTATGTGCAGAGGATATCGCACTGCCCCAACAAACGCCATACTGGTACTCTGCGGCCTTGTCCCTCTTCATCTAATAGCACTTAAAGAAGCAGCCACCAACAAAATAATCAGGCACAGTTCTGACGTTAATTTCCTAGGACAAACAATAAGGGCCCAAGACTACGAAACAACTTTAAACATCTGGGAAGAAGACCCAGAGGAAATGGACTTCTCCAACATCGACAAACTAAACACAACACCAGCAACTTACAATATATACACAGACGGCTCTAAGACAGAAGGAGTTGGTGCGGCCTTCGTCATATACACAGATAATCAAGAAACCCTCATATGGAAAACCAGTCTCCATCCCAATAACACAGTGTCACAGGCGGAAAAGATAGTAGTTATGTTTGCAACCAACTGGTCCTCCAACCAAAAAGAACCTACAACCATCCATACTGACAGCCTCTCAACTCTCCACACAATCAAAAGAGTCCAGAACAAGAAAAGAATTACGAAAGACATCAGACAAGTTTTAAAACATAACCAAAACATAAAAATACAGTGGGTCAAAGCTCACGCAGGAATCAAGGGCAATGAGAGAGCAGACCAACTCGCCAAAGGAGCTGCGGGCGATGCCCCATTGTCTATCCAACTCAAACTCAACAAAGGATTCCTCAAAAACCGTCTAAAAACCCTCATCATGATCGAGTGGCAAAATGAATGGGACAGGGGAGACACTGGCCGCAGAACCTACGACTTCTTCAACAAAGTCAATCACAACAGAAACCCACCGGGACCCTACCTAACAGCCTACTTGACGGGACATGGCCCGTTCCCGTCCTATCTACACAGATTCTGCCTCATCACCAACAATAACTGCATTTGCGGGAAGCCGGGAACTCCGGACCACTACTTATTCAACTGCCCTCTAACGACAGCCAACCATTTAAAAGAACCAAACATCAACTTAAGCATAGCGTGGAAACATAATACTGCCACCAACAACAAAGCCCAAGTCAAAATAATGAAAGTAATGCACTTCCTTTTCAACAATATAGACATAATTACAGGACCACACTTCCAACTTAACACCACCATTTAAGAACGGCTTTCTTCAACAGTATTCTCAGGACAGGACAACTGATTTAACTCTACCATCTACCATAGACTCTCGAAAGTTAAACTTTAAAGTTCCACAATGCATCGCATCGCATCAATTTTGAATTCTGAGCAAACGTAAACGCCAAGATTAGAAAACTCCAATGCCAAGCTGAGAACACCTATGCAAATAGCACCTCAATGGCCGGGGGGCGGTTTAAGGCGCCCCCTGCCCAGTCACCGCCTCTCTTCTGGGGAAAACTCTCCTTCCGTGGGTGGCCACAAAAAACCGCTCATAACCTGCTATCACAGCGGGGACGAGGGGGCCACCTGCGGTGCCCAAACCCAAGTAAAATTTCAGTCATCCCTTATATGTATTTCCATCACGGACTGTCGTCAATAGCCCGTTGTGTTGCGACGTTAATTAAAATACCTACCCTTATGATTCCTTTTCTCTCTACTCTTTAAATGAGTCCTTCGATGCTTAGAGGGAAAAGGAATTTCAAGAAAGAAATCACTTGCTATTGAAATTTTATGATTGCGGAAGTTAACTTTGTCCATGTGGATCCAACCTTTCATTAGAAATTGCAGAATATTAATGATTTTTTACCAACCGCTAGCCAACCGTAAATCGCCAAAGCATAGTGCATTTTTAAAATTTGTTTTGCCATTCGCAGAGCATAAATGAAGTGAAGCATGCTGAAGATTATTAAGGATATTAAATGAAATTTTTAAAATGGGTCGATGCTTTAGCGATTCAAGTTTGGCAAGCTAGCGTTTAGAGAAAAGTCATTGCCCAGAACAATTCTCAAACGATACAATAGGAAATTTCTCAACCACTCATGTAGACGCTAGACGATTTTCACCTTTCTGTGTTGGTTCCACGAGCTTGTTTTTGACTAACGAATGTTTGGACTTGTAATGTGTATGCACTAGACCCGATCAGGCCCTGATTTACCATTAGGCCCGTGAGGCACGGGCCTAGGGCCCCCATAATTTAGAGGGCCCCTAAGTTTCAAAAGTATCTAAAAATTATAAAAAGTTTTTAAGTAGTTACATAAATTATTGGGTATTTACGTAAATGAACGTCGACCGTTTCCCCCATTATCACATTCTTGTAATTACATTAATTATTAACTATTATTTTCTCAAACTTTTTGGTGACATCTGTGAAACGGTCAACAGTCAAATACGTAAGTACCAATTATTGTTATAAAATTAGTTTTTGTGATGAACAAATAATATGAGGGAGGGGCCCCTTCCTGCGTGTTGTGCCTACTATACCAAATTTTCTAAATCGGGCCCTGGACCCGATGAATTGTATCTTGGAGTTTTTTAGCCCCCAACCTATATGTTTACAACTTGAAACATATTTACATCAAAAGTCCCAAGACCCAAACTTATTGCTAACTAGTTCAAAATTAGTGTCCGTAATACGTAATTTTAATTATAAGCAAACATGCGGGAAGGGAGTAAGAGGATTTAAGGGAACCTAGCACCTTAAAAATACAGAAAAAACTTTATTGTTTAAAAAGTTGCCTTATACTGTTTAAAATGTTGTCCTAGAAAATCGGATTGATTCTTTTTTTTTTTTTTTTTTAAAGTTATGAGGATTTTTGTGAGTGAACACCTGAGCGATCACATTGTTTCGAAACCGAAACTAACCGCAATTGTGCGTCTGCAGAGCCTCTATATTTATTTTCGATTAATTAAATTAAATAGCTTAGAAGATGAAACGTTTCTTTATAACTGTTACAGATATCGCTTTTTTTTTATTTGTATCAGTATTAGCGCCGTACGAGTAAATTAGAGCAGTAATTTGAGAAAAAAGGCTTTAGTTTTGGTTTTCTGTTTGACATTTGTTATACCAACGTCTTGCTTCTGATGAACTTTAAGAAGGATGTTCCAAGGTCCATGACAAATGAGAGCATACAACATGATTTAGTCCAAGTATACAAATGAAAATTTTGTGTCAAAAAACGTGTCGAAATAACCATATCAGAAGCAGTTTGTGAGTATAAAATATAGGGGTATATTCAGAAAGCTGTTATGACTAGGTTATGATCCGATACCTCTCTCTTAAAACGTGGACAGATAATTAATGCTCGAAAGACATATCAGCGAAAGAACAATTTAAGTGCCAAATTTCAAACGTTCGAAAATTTAAGAAAACAGCAATTAGAACAAAAGAATTGGATCTTAAAAAAAAAAAAAAGAAGGGTTCGCTTATGGTCCAGAGAAGTTTTAAACTTCACTTATTTGTAGAAAGTAGCTATATATAGAGTAGAGAGAGAGTAAAAATTTGTGTGAATCCTTTTTATTTATAATTTTATAGCATAATTTTAAAACTTCAAAATGCTTTTTCTCCTACTTCATTTTTTTGTGTGTATTTTATAATTCAAAATGCAAAGGCTTTCTTAATTTCCAATCAATTGACTTCAAATTTTATTTCATGATACATAGAATCTTATTATGAAATACAGGTATACATATTTAGTTATTACGAGCAGAATTTTTTTTAAATATAAATGTTCAGTAAAGTGACGTTTTTTGTGTTATTTTACGTAGCGTTTCAGGTTTTATTTTTTATCTCAAGGTCTATTAAATGTATAGTCAATTCCATACCTGTACATTTCGATTATAGTTCAAGGAATAATATTAAAAAAAATTCAAGCTTGTACCATAAAAATTAAAAAAAGATACACTTTAAAAATTCTCGACTTCAACTTTTTATTTTTATTTTAAAATTTAACACATTTTGAAGAAAATTAATAGTTTAAATTTTTATGTTTTATTCTCTGGCATACGAAACTGCAAAAAGTTTGTTTAAAAGTGTTGTCAGTAAAGAAACAAATTTTAATGTGCCGGGTCCCCTTAAGATTTAAACCACTTAGACCCCAAAAAAATAAGTATATCGTTTTTTTAATTCACGGGCGCACGTACGGGGGGGCTAAAGAGCTTAGATTTGAAATAAGCAAATATATAACCTGTTTACTTCATAAGTTCATCTATGTAGAGTGCCTATACATCTATGGGGTGGGGCATTAAGCCCCTTTCTTTCTTTCTTATGTGGAGAAGTGACCTCGCCGTCTCACCCTAACTTGGGCATATCGGTTTGCCGCTCAATGAGCAACTGAGGAAATCCTCGATTAGGAAACGAAAGCAGAACAGACCCAGGACGCTCCGCTCGAAAAATCCTCTTGCCGCCGGGTGGCTAAGCAGGGACGTGAACGTGGTCGGCCCAAAGGAGGTGGTTTGTCCGGTTATGGACGATCAGGAGTTCTATTTGTCAGTTAGACTTCTTTCCTGACCTCGCATCTGCCCTCGCCAAATGAGCTGCAGTACGAACATCTTGTGAAAGATGCTTGCCTATACGGCTTACGGTATTGTGGTACCGTTGTCCAGGTTTGGACGGTCAAAGTTTCCGGAAAAACCTAACCGAGTTCCGGTAAACAGTGACCTGCGGCTTGTAGAGTGAGCCACATCCATCTGGGCGGATGGTTTGCCAATTTTGGCGGCACAGATAAAACAAAGTGCGCACTTCTTCTACGGGCCTCCGGCGAGCGCCTTCTCAAACCAATAGTCAATGCACCTTCCTTACTAACGTAAAGTTTAACTCACCATCTTACCTTAGCACGAGAGAGAGAGGGGTTTAGGCCCCGATGGACATAAGCTGAGTTGTCACAAAGCTGCCTAAGGCTATGAAGGCCTTAAAGATCTCTGGATGGTAAGAGTACGTCGTCGGGGCTTTCAAGAGGTTAAGGAGCCCACCTCGAAGGTGCTCTGTGAGATTGCAGTGGAAGATGTAGTGGGTAGAATCCCCTACCTCTCCGCATCTGCATAAGTCGGTGCGGCGCTTTCCCATACGCGAAAGGTATTGCGGGAACCGTCCGTGTCCGGTGAGCAACTGTGAGGCAAGCATTAAGCCCCTAAACCCGAAAATAGCAAATATATTACATAAAATTAAGTGGCATCTACGAACTGGATGGAGGTCGTAAGCCAATTCATGGGCGCATCTAGAGCGTTGTGGCTTTGCCCCTCCCCCTGACCCGAAATAAGTAGTTATTACCTTTTTTAATTTAAAGTACATCTATGGGTTGGGAGGCTTAAGTCCCTAAACCTGAAAAAGCAAATACAGTGAAAACCCGATTTAATGCCATATCAAAGGACCGGAAAAAAATAGCGTAATATTGCGGAAAAACGTTAAATTTTGGTAGGATTAAAACAAAACATGAGCATGGAATAAAGACCAAATAAAGAACATACTTTTTATTTCTTCCTTTACAATAGTTTGTTTAAAGAAATTTTATTTTGGTTTGCGTTTTTTTTTTTTGCTTTTACTACCTAAGTCATATAGCATCATTCCTCATAGATATGAGTTTTTGTAAGTTTGTTAGTATATCTAATTTACAATTGACGCATTTGACGAAGATGTACATTACGAACACAAAAAGAACTGTTTGAAGTTTTCTATCTTCGCGATCGTAAAAAGATAGTGAAATTTTCAACGGATTTTAAATCTGCGAAATATTTTAAGCCAGATCGATACCTCAGGAAGTCCTAATTTTAAGCGACTTTGCGACATGCCCGTGTCATGTCGGGTGGTGGTGGGACTTATTCTTAAAATTGTTTTTAGTTTTTTAGTATCAGTAAGGACACGAAAAGAACTCATGGGCAACGCCGTTCTGGCCTGCTAGTATATGACTACTTTAAAAAAATCGCTTAGAGTTCTCCCCGCTGAAAAAACGTTAAATGCGGGACATTTTTCAAAGTGATAACGTTAAATACGGGATTTTTGAATTATTTGGTACCAATGAAAAATAACGTTAAATGCGGGATATCGTTAAATATGGGATTTCACTGTATATCCTTTTTTTCATTCATGCGTGCACGTATGAGGCTCGTCTTCTGGTCCCGAAATAAGCAAATATATTCTTAAATCATTTGAGCATCTACGGGTGAGGGTGCTTAAACTCCATGTATCTGAAAAATCAAACATGCCTTCCGTAATACATGGACTAATCCAGAGGTTTATAATACAAATATCATAAAAATGCAATGCAATGTTCTGTTTTAATACAATGCCCTTAACCCGTGTGGTTATACCCACGGAAAGAAGCCCGAAACCTTAAAAAGCCGATTATTCACTATTCGATTTATCGAACTGTTCTTAAGTAAACTAAGGATGCAGATATGTGACAGTCGATTTAACTAACAGGGTCAGATTGGGATGGTTAACATTTCGGACATTAAAAATATAGACAATTTTTTATAATTCTCCCTTTTGTTATACTTATTTGCCAAGGGCTCCTTTTCTGGGTCGGCTCAACTTAACCAATTTTGTATCTTGCGCTGTAAAACCCAAATCAACCAATCTTTTCTGGGTCCTGTGGTGTTTTAGTCCGCCCCCCCCTTGAAAAAAAAAAGATAGACTTGTCCGAAACCACATGATTCGGCTATCTAAATAAAGTGATAGGTTGGAACGTTAGCAAAGCGTCTCTACAACTGGCGCGGATTCTAGTTCTAAATTTATCGTTTGGTGCAGTAAGCGATAATCAATAGTAATAAGTTGATGGGGAAAAAGTCCCACACGGAGAATGCTATTCATGCTTTTGTGTATGGCAGCCCTCCTAACAGTCTTTCGCACCAATTAAAAAATCGACTGACCCAAGGTCGACTGCCTTCTCGTTGAAGGCGTTCAGGTGCGGAAAGTCTTAATCATCTCAATCAGTGATGGATATTGTCATTTCGTTTTCCATTAATCTAGATTTCTATTGTGTTGATGGACTTTGTAATTTAACTGACAGGTGAAAAGTTACTGGTAAGTTAGAATGTGCACCCCATATAATCTATCTAACAAGTACAGTGGTAATTACTCGTTTGGAGCCAAATTCTAATCCCGTATAATTCTGATTTAAGGCGTTGAAAGTGGTTCCGCTGCGATTCCACCACAAAAATACTTTATAATCAATCCTATTAGGACCCCACTTGAAAAGATTATAACAATTATATCTCATTAACTGTCTCTGAGGCTTAGGTTTCTGCCTATTTAGTTCTATTCAGATTGTTTCATATATATTTACATGATTTTTTTCATGATTTGGGAAAACTCTTGAATAAAACATAAAAATATTATAACACCTAAAATTGCCTACTTTGAAAATTCTAACTACAAACCCCAAACGGTTTTAGAGCTTAAAAAATATCTAAACTGAATGTACCGGCTATTCTAGATTTTATTATTATGAATGACGTCATTACGCCTAAGCTCTACCAAAATGGAAAAAATTTGCTTTCCCTGCTATTTCCCATTGTTATTTATCTATTGTTTACCCCAACATTCATCCAAAAACCATAAAAAGGTTTGAATTGTACAGAACTGCTTTTGGAGGTATATACGAAGTTATTCATACACATTGATAAAATACGGTATTTTGTTTCTAATATTCTTTAATAAAATATGATTGACCCTGTTGTTTAAAGGTACGTATATCTGTTTATTTATTTTTTATAAAATAGATGACATGTATAATGTTCTGCACAGTTAAAAATTAATTCAAATTATTTTTAGAATATATAAATGAATATAAACGAGGAACTAATTGGAATAACTTAATCTTGTTTCAATAAATAATTTTAGTTACCTCAATATCACCCCCCCCCCGAAAGTGCTTGAAATATTCGTGTCCCCCCCCCCCAGAATAAAATCTAGGGGTATCCCTGTGTATGTGCTGTTAATAAAATAACTGGAATTGTTTGCGGTGAATTGAAGGTAGAGATCTCGCCACTGAAAAGTTGATATCGGGTAGATATTCTAATGAACCTGGAAAGTGAAACCGGGTTTAATTTTATGCTCTGCTTTTTCATTTGACATTTAATCTAAAAGGAGTGCATTCTTTGGAATTTTTCTTAATTGGTGATCAAGCTAACTGACGAAACTTTTAGAATACGCATAGGAAACGCGTATCGAGAGCAGAAACACAAATACTACCTACATTTAGTTTTGGCAGAAAATGCCTATTATAGGCTTTGGGTTAAATTCTATCAGATGGCATAAATGTCTGTAGCTTCCCTTTAGCTGACCAAATTGCTCTGGCAATCATTTCTTCCAACAAGGTATCACAAATTACTCATCGACCATTATTTTAATTAAAAACAATTTAAGTAATATTATTAATTCAAATTAACATAAGAACCTATCTCTGTTCATAATTATCAACAGAAGTTTAGATGAAAATTTCTGCAGACAAAACAAATTTTACAGTACTTCCAAAGAATCATTTTGGATCTTTCCCTTCGAGAGGAGGGGTCGTCGTGGCTATGCCCGCTACTCTAGCAACCTTCAAGTTGGCGTTGGTTCAATTTTTCCCTGGGTGTATTTCTCTTCTCTGTTGGCAACTTTTCTTGAAACATATTTCCGGACGTTGTCTGTCTTATTCTTGGCGCAGCGCGGCCAATTATGGCCCTTGCGTTATTAAACCTCAAACCAAGCAACTCTTTGGGATTGATCCCGAACCGTCACCAATAGCTTGTTGTGGGGCTTCGATGCGTCGTAAATTCAACTACAATCCAAAAAGGGCTGCACGTTGGCGTGATGTGGAACATCTTGTAGAGTGGGGTGCCAGCTCAGGTGCGTTGTCTGACTGATTCAAAATTACGCGGTGCTGTACTTGAATCTTTGCCTTCAATAATGATCCCACACCGTCGTCAATAGGAAGTTGTCACTCCAGTGCGTCGTTAATTAAAAATACCTCCCTACATACCAAAAAGGGTCAGTGTTACATTAAAAGCGCTTTCAGGGTAAATGTTATAGCATGAGAAACTAAGGCTGGTGAATCTAAAAAACGCAACTTTAACGATTTCCTTCTGAATGGGACAAAAATGACCAACAACGTCTCCTATAATTAGAGTACTTATAACTATAATAGGAGGTGTTGTTCCGAGACGTCTTTCATACCGGGACATTTGGTAACCCCCATTTCCTTAACGAAGTCTCTATTTGCAATGTATCTGGCAACAACAAATTGCGAGCGAAAATTTCAAGTAATGAAAGTTGATTTTGCGCAGACAACATTTTTTTTGAGTTTCTAAATCAACTAAAAAAGTTTTACTGTTGGTGAAAGCTATTTTTTTTTGTTTTTCTTTAGTAAAATTTGAGTTTTTCTTGTCATTATTTCTCCAATCTGAATATCCTGAGAGTTTACTGTTCGTAATTTTTCTCTAAAATACACTTTTAACTGTTATTTAAAAATACAATGTTCTGGTCTTTGTGGTCAATTTTATTTTGATACTTATTTAAAAAAAAAGTTCTATTATGGTATTTTTAATGCAACAAATCAATCTGAACATTTTATTTCTGTCCAAATGCAGTCGCATGAAGCATATTGGGATTACATTATGTAGTTCATCGCTGTTTTGGCTTTTAATCTAGTTGGTATGTACCAACTGCAATGTGAATTCGAAATTTTTTCGGTTCGAATTTTTGTTGTGTAGAGCTGAAATTGTTCTTGAAAAACGTAACTGACTTCATGTTCAGAAAAACAAGAAATATCTATTGCTGTAGAAACACTACTGCACCTATCCTTAGCATGATGAAAAATGCCACTTATGGGAACAGAAAAAAAGCATTTAGTATGCTTGTAAATTTAAAAGAATATGATTTCTATAAGAATTGGTGTTTTACTGTATTATATTTTTCTCTGCATGTAGTGTTCAGTTTTTCATGCCTTGTATATTTATTGCTTTCGAACTTCCAAGCTGTCCTTTAAGTACTAAGATATTATGGTGATTCTATCTGGGGAGTCAGTTAATTTTCTCCAGTATATGGGTCATTCTGAAATTAAATGGAAATTTGACAGTCAAAACTTTTGAAAAATAAAATTAAAGTTTTATTATTTATTTTATGTATTTAGTGTTCTGTTAGGGCAAATGAAGTTGTACAACCATCAAACAGAGGTCAAGAAAGCATTTTAAGCAAATTAAAGCCAATTTTTTATTTCCTTAAAACATGGAGGTGACATATAGTCCCATGGAGGTGACATTCATGGGAATGGAGCTACAAGTGTTTGCATGGAGGTGACAAAATGTTTCAGTTTCATTTAACACAGTGTAATGTCTTCAGGTATTTCATAAAAAATGAACTGTTCATGAGTGTTCATTGTCAGTTGTTTTAAAATGACCACAACCTCATCTTGCACTGTTGCTTCACATTCTTTTGGTGTCATGTTGCTTCACAATTTGTTTTTGGTGTCATGTCATCTTGACATGAAGCAGATCTGGTAAGAAGCTTCAAAACATTCCGAGACATTTGCCTCACAATAGCAAATACTCTTTCTACCAAATGCTTTGACAATTATATATTCATTAAATGCACTTGAGTCAGGTCGTAAAGATTCAAACAATGAGCAGAACATTAAGTTTTTCACTGTTTTCAATTTCCCTACCTATGTAATGTGATTTGGTCGTCTGAACCTCTGAAATGCACACTTTGTATCTCCTTGGTGTACTTACATTAATAATTTTTGTTGAAATCAACATGTATCAGTATTTTATCTGTTCCGGGGTTATTTTTTAGGTTGAAAATTGACCTGTATTGTACTATTTGCAAGCATGCTTCATGAAATGAGGAAGCATATGATTGAATTTATTAACTAGTTCTTTGACTTTTATTTCTACTTTTTATTTAACCACTTTCTTAGCTGACTTTTTTATTCCTTTAACTAAACTTTACTTCTTTCCTCTTCCATTGCTCAACGCATGTAATTACATTTTCAAAATCATTTGTCTCAACGTGTTTGTTAATTCACTTCTTACATCTCCTTTCCAGACATTCTTCTTTACTTTTTACTACATCCTGACAGCAGAGATTTAACCTTCTGGTCTAAATCATTGTAATTAAAAACTTTGAGGCTTTTTAATTTTTCAAAAATTAAAAACATTTTCATGCTTTTCACATGCACATGTTTTTTTACATCAGGTTGCAATACCTAAAATGGTAAAAAAACAGAACGTTGAGTATCGAATATTATAGCCAGATTCTACTTCAACTTTTTATGGAGATTTTAAGATTTCCCATTAGGGTTCTCTTTTTTTTTTGAAATATTAGTCCTTAATGCCTGGTTCCATACGGCTGACATCTTACTCAAAAAAACTTCATAATATCAGATCTTATTCTCATTTTATTTTTTGTTTGGTATGTGCCTGTCTCTTTAATTACTTCAACAATGTTTTTCTCACTATATTTTATTCAATTTTTCCCATTATGGACTAAAGTGGGATCTTGTGCAAACTTTGATACTTTATAATTATTTTCCCAGACTGTACCAAACTAAATGCTTTTTGACCTTTCCTTTATTTTGTATTGTAATTTTTCTCTATCTGGGTAGTTAACGCAGCTCCAAATTCAAGATTTTTTTCTCTAGGAGAAACTTTTACTCAACGTAAAAGATTTTTGATGTCAAATGATTTAAAAGATCTGCTGTGGACTGTTCATATTTTTAAACTTCTCTTTCAAACAATAGTTCCTCTTATATTTCTCCTTATTTGTATTAAGCTTCATTTTTTCTTTATTTTCTTTTTCAAGTTGCTTAATCTTAATCGTTCAGTAGGACTTTGATTTGTTTCTTTTAGCTAGCCTTTTTCTGCCTCTTTCCCTGTTGCTTACTACTCTCCTAATAACAGCTACACTTTGAAGGCCTACACCAACAGCTTCTACTAGGTCAACTAGTTCACTGTTTGGTGGAATATTAATTTCCTTTTTTTCATCAAATCGAGATTTTCTTGTTTTTTGAACCCATTTTGTTTTACTGAGCTCTCTTTTCTGTTGGAAAGTACTGAAATATCTTTTTATTTTTCCTTCTTCTTTTCTTCTATGATATCTCTCCAACTCCTTCCTTTTAAATTCTACATACAGTTCTGGATCATTTTAAATTCTATTTATTTATTGCTCAGACTCTTTACTAAATTTGATTACATCAGATTTCTTATACATGGTACCAAATAGGCAGATTGACCTCGTACCATGTCAGAAACTTCAAAGAGAATTTCAGTCATAAGGATACTTAAATTATCTCCCGACTCTCAATGCCATATTTTTAAAGAAAAATTAAAGATTCTATTAACATACATAATCAGACTCAAAGTTACAAGTGTTCAAACATTGTAAATCAAATAAAACTGGTAGCTAACACTACAGGTTCAAATCAGAATCAATTAGCAGGTTAAATCAGTACAGGTTAGAGAAAAAACAATTGGACTCCTTATTTGTTTACCCAACATTGTTCTTACTTTAATAAATAACCATTTAGAATCAATTTTTAACCATATGTCGCTGTAAAATTTCTCATAAGAAATATTTGTTCACCTCCATGTATGCCTGTCACCTCCATGTTGGAACTTAGCCATGGAGGTGACATCCATGGAGGTGACATTTCAATGGTTAAACCACATTTTAGCCTAACATAAAAGAATCCCAGCCACGTGCTTTGATTTCCAGATTATTTTATACAATTCCTAACTATCTGTTGAAAAAAAGTTCAGCTATAAATGAAAGAACATAAAATTAAAAAATGCCATGGAGGTGACATTGTAAAAAGAACTCATGAGTTTTCAAATATAAAGATAAGAAACAGACAAAATAATACTTACTATTGAGTCTAAGATATCTTACAGTAAAGATAGCTGATTAGAGCTTCTTTTAATTACACTTTCAGACAAGTGCTGCTTTCTAGTAACTTTTTTAAAGGTTATTTACATTTTATGCAGAGCTGACAAAAATAGCAGGGACAAAGGAATTTACTGATTTTTCAATATTAAATTTAATTAAAAATATAATAATTTCAAGTGCATTGTGTAACAATAAGACTCTTAACACTAAATAGAGCTACTAAATAAAGGAATTTCTTACACTGTTTAAATTTCAACTATATCTAAACCTAGAAACAGGGCTAGGGACGGCCATGGAGGTGACATTTTCCATGGTTAATTTACTTTTTCAATTATAAATATGAAAATATTTATTCTTTTAACACTATTTGATGAAAATATACCTTAATTAAGATATATTACTACTGTATAAAAATAAATTAATGCATAAAATTCATTAAAAAAATGCAGATGACTCAAATTTCCACTTAATTTTAGAATGACCCATATGTTTATTTGTTTTTGGATAACTTTTGAAATTGAATCTATTTTGTATTTATTCTAATCCCAATTCACTATTTGAATAGCTGAATATTCTGAAGTGCCTAATCCATATTTAAACCAATCTGGATCATCTGGAAGTGCACCTTCTGTGAATGTTTGGTGCTTAGTTGCAGTGAATGGCACTGAAATTGTGTTTGCTGGAACTGACGATGGCAGTATTTCAATTTTTGATGATTTTGAACTTATTTCACTGTATGAGTTTTCATCGAATGAACCAATTTATTCACTTTTGGTAATTTAATTTTAAACATAAATTTTGCCTGCTCAGTTGAATTGCTATGTTTTCTAGTTATCCTTGTTAAGTTTAAGTATTTAAAAATGTCAATACATTTTCATGAGCAACTACTTCTTGTGCATAAGTTATTTAATATCTCCACTTGTTTTAGTGGAAAATGATATAGTTTAGTTTATAAATGTTTAAAAGAAAGCATATCTTTACTATTTGTACCATTTAAAAACATTTTGTTTATCTGATGCATTTTGGTAGGTAAAGTTAGAAAATTGTGCCTTAAATAAATGTTATCCATTCATAAGTTTCTTCATTTCAATCAAAAATGTGTGGTAAACGTTATTATTCATCTTTCTAACTTAATTTCGACTCAATGTTTGTAAATTACAGAATGTTTAATTCTAAAAAGTATTTCATAATGAGGTGGATGGGAGAAAGGTAAACTCAAGTGAGAATAAAAACAAAGAATTATAAAAAAAATTTCAAACAGAAGTCTTTTAATCCGCATTGGCTAATGGTGACAAAATTATAGGAGCAGAGATTGAATAAATTTATCACGCCGCACCTCAATGCACAACAAATTAAAAGAAACCAACAATTTTTTATGGAATTCCACTAAAACTACTTCTATTCTTCCAAACTCCATATTGCGGTTAAAGCGAAAATTATACCTCGGTTCAAACTACAAAATCCAGAATCCTCCAAACCTCGGCCATTCCGAATTTTGGATTATTTGCAATTGTCAAAGAACCTTTATCTACCCCCCCCCTCGTGCGCAAATTTGTCCATGCGTTATTTGCATCTCGAACACATTTGCAATTCTAAAATAGCAAATATGTAAATTCAAATAATTTTTAAAAAAGAAAAAAACAAAATTAATACAATGCAACAAATTTTTAAATCTTCTAATTTTTTTTTTGTGCTTTTTACTTTGAACATGTCTGTTATTTTGCACGGTTTGATCTATTTGGTCCAGGTTGAACACCTTGTTCTTTAAAAATTGTCGGAAGGGTAAAGAGGTAGAAGAATAGAAAAAAGTGAGAGAAAAAGAAAAAAAACCTTGTTAGCAAAAAATATTAACGAAATAAATTTAATTAAAATGATTTCAATCGAATGTTTGAGCTTGCATGCTTCAACACACATTATTCAAAAAACAATTGGATAGTATTTTAAGATATAATAAGTGATCAGTCGATTTGTGTAAAATTTCAAATGCACTGTGAATATATTGTAATTACAATTTAGATAATTCTGTATGTGATGTTTGGTTTTAACTGGTAATTTTACTAAAATATTTCCTTATTACAGGCTTTCCAGTATGGTAATAGACTATGGCTAGTTGCCCTTCATCTAGAAAAGCAAAATAATAACTTTATGCAAGTGTACGAGTATGATTATAATAGCACCATAATTTTGAGGCAGCGTATTAATCTACTTGGAGATTCTCTTATTTCAACTGTGATAATAGAGAGAACACCTTATCTCATACTTGTTACGAACAAAGAATTTAAGAAAGATTCTAATATTGTGTAAGTTTATAAAATTTTATCAACAATTTAAAATTTAATCTTGGTTTAAAATTGTGGATAAATATGTTTTGAAGTTCCATAAATTTTAAAGTAATGGTTTTCCTACATTAAGTAACGAAACTATCCATTTAGATCATAGTTTGCCAGATGTCTCTATGGGTGCTGAAGGTTTCTTGGGCAAATTTTGACCTAAGTAAATGGGCCGTGGATTAAGCGAGAGTGGGCAATAAGATGCTAAAGAAAAACTATCACCTAAAAATGTTTTAAGTAAACACTTCTCTACATTGCTATACAGACATTCACTACAGTGTTGCGTTAATTATGTTGTAAAAGGCAAGTTACAATTGATCTGATGGGTAGATAGCATTTTTCGTTAGAAGTGAATGTTACTTTTTGTGTCTTTCAATTAGCATGTATTTGATTATTTTATCATTACTGTTTATTTTAAATTTGACCCATTTAATTGATATTTATTATAAACTGTGAGCAATCTAGTGTTATGTGTTTTTTATTTTTTATTCATTTTGATAAATAGTTTTATAATTTAAAGTTTCATTTCCGAACTAGCTTTTTGAAATTCTAAAGTTAAACTCACAGCTACATAAAAATTTCAGTGGTGAAATTCAAAAATTATATGTACACCTACAAACTAGCAATTTATTAGTTTCAGAGGTGCTCAGAAAAAATTGCCTTTGAAAAAGGCCAATTTAAAGAGTTAATTAACTGCTACATTGGGATGTAGTAGTTAATTAGCTCCTTAATTTACCAATTAGTGGTCATAGTGATCAACTTTAATCAGTGATCAACTAATCAATTGGTGATCATAACATCTAAGTAGTTTGGTGCAGCTTGACCTGGCTCTGGCTCATTTTAGTTTTTGAATCGTATATTGCTTAAAACTTCACATTATCGTTGGAATTTAAAAGTTAAATTCTACCAAGTGTCTTAACTAACTTTTTATCAGGGTGTCAAGATTTAAATCACTTGATTTAAATCTTAAATCAATGATTAAAATCATAATTTTAATCAAATGATTAAAAAAAAAGTCACTGATTTAAATCACAATTAATCACATAACTAAGTAAATGCACCTCAGAATAATCACAGAAGTGGTCAAATGCTTTAATTTTTCTGCACTCATGTTGATTTCAGTACTAATGGCTATACCCAGCTCAGAGGGAACTGGGTCAACTAACTGCATCTCTCTATATTAAAAAAAATTACAGCCGCCGCAGGATTGAAAACTGTGTTGTTAAGCTCGATTCTTAGACTGTTTCCTCAGTGTTCCCTGGACAATTGTAAAGATCCTTTTCCGATGAAGTTTTTAGTTTAGGGTTTATTAAGTGACAAAGTTGAAAAAGCGAAATTTCTTCTGTGAGTGAGCAAAACACGTACAAATTTTCAGTCTTCATCTGTGAGTTTTTTTTAAAGAGTACCTCTCAACGTAAATTTTTGCAGATCGTTGAGCTTTTTTATAAATTTCAATTTGGTTCTTGATAATATTTTTTTGAAATTTGGGAAAAATCGTGACATTTTTGTTACTTTTTTTTAAAACTCTCATATCTATATCTTATTACTATTAGTTTATAATTTTGAAAATATCGCAGTATACCTCAGAATGTACTCTTTCTTATGGTACAATTATTTTTTAAATTGGTTAATAAATAAATTCAATGCGATCAAAAGTTGGTCATACAAAATTTGGACACTGGATATTTTCGCTACTTTTTGTTAAAACTATCATATCTACAGCTTAAAACTATTATTTTTTAAATTTTGGAACATCACTGAATACATTACATTATACTCTTTTTTTTATGGTATAATTATTTTTTTAATTGGTTAATAAATAAAGTCGATGCAATGAAAAGTTGGTCATACAATTTTCGGTACTTTTAGATCTTAATTTCCAATACAAAACAAAAACTGTCATATCTATATCTTATTACTATTATTTTTTAATTTTGAAAATATCGCAGAAAACCTCGGAATGTACTCTTTCTTACGGTTCATGGATGGAAAGTCAAATCAGGATTATACGAACTATTAAGATAGTTTCGCTGTCTGGGAAATTCTTTCTACGAAAGGAAAGTTGGGTTGGCGAGCAGGGGGCTTAGCCCCCATGTATTATAAAAGATTGCAACTGCCAGTTGTAACTTATTAGAATATACTATATACTGGAAACAGTAATGTAAACACATGACATCATTAATCTAAATGCCAGGAAGAGTAATCTATAAACATTCCTGATTAACAGCACTCGTTATATAAACACTTAAAGGAAGTATGCAATTGTTTGATTCAAATTATAAACTAAAGGGGTCACTGATTTCATTAGCTTAAAAAAAAATTGTCAGTTACCTTAATTTTGTGGTGTGCAATAGAGATTAAAGAGTAGAAGTATACATTTTGCACACACACAGCCAATGTTGCACACCACACAAAATGTCAAATCCAATATGAATTAAAAATAAGTGAAAATTGTATTTATTATTGCTACTTGCCAGTTTTGTTTTTGAATTTACTATAGTCTGATTATTTCTCTGTCCTCTATTCTACTTATCACACTAGTTTAGGTCTGTCACTTACACTAACTGAGAAACTTGTTAACACAATGATGTAATTTACTAAAAAAAAAAAACTATGTAGGATGTCAACTTGTGTTTTTAAGTTAAACAAATGTTAAGTAAATATTGATTTACCATGTCACAAACTCAATTTTTTTATTTAACAAATTTATGCATAATTATTGTAAAAATAGCGTATATGGCCTACAGAAATTTAAATAAAAAAATATGATTTGAATAAAAATCCGATTAATTAAAAAATCATGATTTTTTTTACACCTTGCTATTTATTATTGTATTTTATTGTTGAATCTTTTTGATTATAATTTTTTTTTAGGTTATTTGTTTGGACTGGAACCCAGTTTGATGAAATTATTACATTTTCCTTATTATCAAAATGCCAGTATTTAATTGCATGGCAAATGGACAAAGTGCTATTTTTTGCTGCAAGTCTTTTTGACAAAAATCAATTGACCATTTGGCGGTTTGCAAAATGTAAGTATTATAATTGATGTCACATGTGTGTTCACATTGCACAGAATATACTATATATCTTATCGACAAATCTATTTAAAAAGTATGGCTGGGTTTCCAAATGGAAAAATATCTGGATAAAGTTTTGTAATTACTAGTTAAAAATGTTTTTGCTAATCTTAAATTCTGTCAGTTACTGTGTAAACCACAATTTCCATTTCACTATTGTCAAGACTAGATGAATATGGGAAGGAATTGTTACTCTTATAGATTGCATCATCCTCACACCTAACCAGTTAAATTCTAAAAATATTTATACCAGAGTTGTAGTTTCAATTCAAATGCTTGGGTTAGGTTGGATAAGTTAAGGAAAGTACCAATAGAGAAGTTTTAAGGATTATAAGAGATTTCTTTTAAAGATTGGAAGTTGTGTAGTCAAAACATTCCCCTTAAATCTAATGTAGTGATTAAACTTGCAGTAAGACACTCAATATATTTGTAGGATTATATTTATTAATTTTAAAGTGCTGTTAGTTTATTCTAGCCCTATATTCATTTAAAGTAGCTAATGAGAATGCACATTAAATTTTTTTTTGTCTTTATTGAATAGGGATGAAATAATAGAAGTTTCTCTTTTTTTCTACTTCAATATTGAATTAAAGTATGACTAATAATTTTTTTTTCATGCAATGTTGAACAATACTGTATTTTTAAGTGTCATGTTTTTTCTCAGACTATGGAAAGTTCATTCCAGTACAGATGCTTGAAGGAAATTTTCATGTACTGAAGCATTTTGAGTATGCTGGAAGTGACTACTTAGTATGTGGTATGGAAAACAAAGTTATAATATTTTGGTGGAGTGGTAAGTATTTTAAAAATCCTGATTTTTTAAAATCATTTTTATCAATTGCATAAAATTGGGCTAAAAATGAAAGTATGAAGTAATAATTAATTTTATGCAACTATCTTTCAGGTGTTACTTTCTTAAAACAGCAGGAATTTTATTCTAGTGATTCAGATAACATTGCCGATATTTCTGTATTAATGTTATCTCAAGAAGAAACTGTCATAATTTCAGTTAAAAAAGTAAATTCACTTTTCTTAGCTTTTTACATAAGATATGCTTTTTTACAGTTTTAATTTATTTTGAGTGATTTATCTTTGAATGTATTAAAATTATCAGTTTTTTTTGTATAAAATTTGTAGGATAAATTGTAAATAATTGTTTGGTATTTATTGCTGGTAAACCTTAATTCTTGAATAATTGTCATTTATATGGCTATATTCTAAAAGCTTTGTAAAATGAATATAGTTATGGTTTAAAATATAATATAACTTGTGAATAAGTTGTTTGCTTCTTTTGATTACTATGGCAATGACAGTCATGTGGTTCATTATCTTAAAGAATGCTTGAAGCAAGAGTTAAATCTAATCAAAAACTTTTGAATCTTTTTTTTTTTTTAAATTACGGCGGGCGTATTATTGCTAATCATAGGCCACTGCAAGGCCGGGAAACGATGGTCATTTGTGAAGGGGCACCCAATGGGCGACCATCACTACCCCTAACTAAGGACAGCACAATTACATCCATGCCTTGACCCCGGATTCGAACCAGGAACCTTCCGATCCAGAGGCCAACACCTTAACCACTAGACCGGTTGGTCGGCTACTTTTGAATCTAGTTGAAAAGAATGTCGCATTCTAATATAGTAGATCTTCAAAGTACTCCTGAATGTAAGAAATCCGTTGATTTAACAATAGATTTAATGAAAATTAGGTCAACTACTGTGACTATTACTTCAGTTGTAATAAACTAAATTTCTTATTGCCTTGTTATTGAGTAAAAACCAGTAAGATATTGTCCATAAATGTAATGAATATTCAAAGAACTCTTGTCTTTAAAAATCAAAGAAAAGCATTTTAGTTTGTTGATTTAGATGATTCCTTATCTAATAAATTCATCGCATTAAAAAAGTTCGCTTATTAAATGTATAGTATTCCAATACTTTGTCCAAGTGACTAAATTACAGATATATTGAATTGTTGATCTATAGTGGAAACAAAACTTTAAATTTGAGGCCATTTACCTTTACATCATCCAGTATTGAAGATGTGGGGATCAATTGCCAGTTGATGGCTTTAAAAGTTAATTTATCTAGATTGAAAATAAAATCTACCATTAAACTAATCATTAGATATATGCCCCACTCCTTCATCTTTTGGAGTTCTGACAATTAGGTTAAGTTTGGAGTTTTGAAAATTGGGTTAGGTTTGGAGTTTTGAAAATTGGGTTAGGTTTGGAGTTTTGAAAATTGGGTTAGGTTTGGAGTTTTGAAAATTGGGTTAGGTTTGGAGTTTTGAAAATTGGGTTAGGTTTGGAGTTTTGAAAATTGGGTTAGGTTTGGAGTTTTGAAAATTGGGTTAGGTTTGGAGTTTTGAAAATTGGGTTAGGTTTGGAGCTTTGGCAATTGGGTTAGGTTTGGAGCTTTGGCAATTGGGTTAGGTTTGGAGCTTTGGCAATTGGGTTAGGTTTGGAGCTTTGACAATTGGGTTAGGTTTGGAGCTTTGACAATTGGGTTAGGTTTGGAGCTTTGACAATTGGGTTAGGTTTGGAGCTTTGACAATTGGGTTAGGTTTGGAGCTTTGACAATTGGGTTAGGTTTGGAGCTTTGACAATTATGAGCTTATTGTTCAAGTATTTCAATCTCTTATCTCAAATTCAATTTCAATCATAATAACTGAATTTATGCATAGTTCTGGCTTGTCACTGACATTTTTACTTGCACATGCTATTCTGTTTTTCAAATGATGGATTTTCCAGAATCAACTAGAATATTTTGTCCAAGGCTCTTCGACCTCCTATGTTCGAACTGGTAAAGAAATGTTGGATTCTCCAGCTTTAAAAAGTTCTACATTATGGAAAGATGATGGTAAATTTTATATACTACCTGTCTTCCAAGATCTTCATCCAATGGAAGTTTTTGAATTGGATTTGAGTTTCTCTGTGTTGCGTAAGTTCATAAGTGGTTTTTCTTAATTTCAAGCTGAACTGTTTCTACTTGAATTTTCTGATTACTCTTGTCAGATGTGCATGAAAATGTTTTATAATCAGGGTGCTTATTCTACTTCAAAAACAAAAAAGATGAATTGTATTAAAATGGGTAAGAAATTAAGTTTTCAAAAATCGGAAAAATTTATCATTTGTGGATCAATTGAATATTCTTTCATACTGTAAAAAAAAATCAAACTAATGGAAACAACAACGCTCCCTAACGGATTGACAAAAACTTTCACAGTGTAACTCCAACCATGGAGCAAGCAGCAGCTAGGCTGTAGTATGTGATAGTAAAAATGTCCCTTATATTTTGTGTGCGTGAAAGTCTTGTAATTTCTGTAGTGTATGTGTATGTAAATAAATTCAATTTAAGTGTTAGCTAGCCGTGTCAGCATACATCATTGCTACAAAACTATAATTTAAAAGTTTTACGTTTTAAAATTTTGCGATTTTCATATTTTTATTTTTGGGGTTTTAAACAATTCCAAATGAATGCCTATGATGGTCATCTAATTTATACATTTCAATGGGTTCAATTATTTAATTTCCGAAACTTACGTAAATCATAAGTTTGCAAAATCCATGTCTGGCTGAATCAAAATATCTTGTGTAGAGATAGATTCTAAAAACCACTTGTTTATAAATTGTTTTTTCCCCATTTATTTAAAGTTTTGCATTTATACATAATTTTTAGAATGCAGTTGCTGTACCTAATGTTATATAAATGACAGGAATGTCGTGTGAAGAATGTGGTTTAGAGCTTAATTGTCATTTAAAAAAATTGTTAAAAATGTTTATTTCCCATGAAAAGAAATACATTGTCGTAATGCTTAATTTTGTTTACCCTGCTTGAAAGAAGTATATTACTATCAAAATGTATGCTTATAATTTTTATTTTTTTAACCTAAGAACTAATCGAACATTTTATTAGTAATGAGTTTTTGTTCCAAGCTGATATATTCATTTTTTAAATAACTTGATTCATAAATAGCTCCATTTCTTTTTTATCCTAAATAGCTCCATTTATGGAAATTATGAATCCACAAAATTGCTCTGAAAACTTTTATGAAGTTGTAAAGGAAAAGCAGGATCAAATTTTGGAGCTTCATTCAAAAATTGGTAAAGTTTGGAGAAAAGATAAACCAGTTTTGGTTACATCTGTAAAAGTTCAAGGTAATTTTTTATCAACCAGCATTATGTTTTCACAACTAAGCAAGTATGCTATCTTGCACATCAAAATAATGAAATATATGTGACTAACTTTTTCTGAAGCACTTAGCTGCTTTTGGAAGTAGAAATTGCATTATAATGTGTGGAATTGTAATCAATACGACTCCTATTAACTTTATAACCATTTCTAATCGTTTGATGGTTAAACACTTTCTATGCTCTGGGCTAACAAATTTATGCTGTTTTTAGATCTAATTCTTTAGTTATCATTGCTTCATGATACTATATTATAGCAGTTTGTTGGGGTGATTTAAACTGCTAACCACAAATGTAGAATTATATTGTAAATATTTTGGCCAAAAAATAACTTGTTACAAATCTCCACCTCATACAGTACAGAAAATAATTTAAATTTTACTTAACTTTTTTTTAATGCCTTTTTTTATTTTGTGAATCATGACAGACTTAAAAATGAGTTTTAATACATCACATGTCTATCATAAAGTCAGTTTCAATAAAAAGTTCAATATTTTTTATCAAAGGATTATTTAATGAATAAATTACATACACACATAGAAACAATTGTACCATGCTATCAAAATATTACTATTTTGTTTTCAATATACTTTCGTTTTGCATGATATTGCTACACTTTTTTTTTTATCTGGACTGTCGTTAAAAAATACCTGTCCATCTTTGAGAAAATTTGAAACGATTTTGATATTCATACATTTCATTTACATGAATGTTACAATTATGTAATTTGTAGTTGGTTTGCTATGCGTGTTTAAATTTTTTTAATGGAGCTGTAAAAATATATTTCAGCAATTTAAAACTACTAGGGGGCTCCGCCCCCTGCTCGCCAACCCCCGGGGATTGCTACGCAATACCTTTTGGTTTGCTTCGCAAACAATCACTCCTTTTACTTATGGCATTTGGTTTGCTTCGCAAACCAACATTCCTTTCGCAGAGTGAAACTATCTGAATAATTTGTATTATCCTGATTTCACTTTACGGTCCATGACGTCACAGCGAGGGCTTCACCCCCTCCTCGCTTACGCTCTCCAACTTTCAATACCTCTTACGCAAGTGATTTCACTCTTTTTTACTTTAACACTTAATGCACCCTAAACTAATAGCCGCATGAGTAAAACATCTTCTCCATCTTGTTCCCTGTACAATTATAAGTAAACCCTGTTAATCTCCAAACTTTACGACGTGTACTTTCTTGGTAAACCGTCTGAGAACAGAGGGAAAAAAGCGAGCCTTTTTCCTCGCCAAATAAAAAGAAATCGTTTTTATGGCAATTGTTGCTACGATAAATTTGATATCTGGCAAACCCGATAGTCAAAAATACAACCCTCCGCGAATACAATACAATACAATGCTCCGCGAAATAAAAAATACGAAATTTGTGTCGCCAACTTTTGATTGCATCGAATTTATTTATGAACCAATTTAAAAAATAATGGTACCGTAAGAAAGAGTATAGTCTGAGGTATACTGCGCTATTTTCAAAATAAAAAAGTAATAGTAATACGATATAGATATGACAGTTTTAGTTAACGGTTGTAACAAAAAGTAGCGAAAATATCCAAATTTTGTATGACCAACTTTTGATCGCATCCAATTTAATTATTAACCGATTTCAAAAATAATAGTATCGTAAGAAAGAGTACATTCTGAGGTATACTGCGATATTTTAAAAATTAAAAACTAATAGTGATAAGATATAGATTCGGCAGTTTAAAAAAAAAGTAACAAAAATGTCCCGATTTTTCCCGAATTTCAAAAATATATTATCAAGAACCAAATTGAAATTTCAAAAAAAAACTCGACGAGCTGCAAAAATTTACGTTGAGAGGTACTCTTTAAAAAAAACTCATGGCTGAAGACTGAAAATTTGTATGTGTTTTGCTCACTCACAGAAGAAATTTCGCTTCTTCAATTTTGACACTTAATAAACCCGAAACTAATAGCCGCATCAGAAAAAAACCTAATAATTGTCCAGGGAATACAATGAACAAATCATGTTAATTTCGTTTTTTTCCGATCAGTACTTTCTGGGAAAGTCGTTTAAGAATCGAGCTAAACAACACAGTTTTCAATCCGGCGGCGGTAACTTTTTTTTAATATAGAGAGATTAGAGTCTCTTAGTAATTTTTCGTGCTGTGAAGTTCTATGCTGATATAGCACTGAAGATTTGTCAAGGTCTAGCAATAAATATTGAAGACATATTGGACTTTTGCAAAGAAATACAGGGTGTCCTAAAAGTTCCCGTACTGATGTTTCGTGAATTTATTATACAAAATCAACAATCTTTAAAATAAATTTTTTTATGCTAATGGTAAAAAGGACTTTTAACATGATGCAGGAAAAAAAAAATTTAGATTTATATTTGTAATAAATGTTTAAATTTTCCACCCTTTTCTTGGAGGCAAAGCTCAAGTCGTTAGCGCATATTCTTAGAAACGCATTTCAAAATGCCGGGAGTGACTTGTATCCTTTGAGCAATGGCAATTTTCAGATCACCTATTGTTTGGTGATTATCTTCATAAACTTTGTTCTTTAAATATCCCCACAGAAAAAAAGTCGGGTATGGACAGATCAGGGAACGAACGAGTTGGCCAATGGTTTCTTGAGATGAGTCGATCGCCAAAAAAATCTTGAAGCATGCCCATGGTGTCATAACTTGTATGGCAGGTTACAACGTCTTGTTGGAACCTAGAGTCTCGTTCATTCACTTCTAATAATGCAACAAATTGTTGAATAAGTTGATATAGCATATCTTTACTTGGTATTGCATCTCTTGAATATTTATGTCGCCAAAATTCTTTACACCTTTCACATGATTTACATTCAAAATAAGCCTCAAACAGCACAATTCTCTGAATGCATGATAAATTCATCTTGCAAGGAAGAACAAAATGACGTGAAACTTTGTTATCACACAACTTGAGTATGAAGAAAATCAAACAATAAATATTAAAGAGTCAATAAAACTATAAGCAGACGATAAAATTCAATCATTAAAAAAAACCAGCCAATGTATATTTTTAAAGAGTACGGGAACTTTAATGACACCCTGTACTAGTTAAGTGTTTAAAATACTTCAAACGCTTGCATACATAAATCATTTAAATAGTTTATATAAAAGTATATAATCCACCGGGATCAGTTCATATGGGGCTGGGAAGAAATCTGTCCCACCCTCTGATTATCTCTGAATATGGCCTGATATCAAAAGTAAATTGATTAAATTTTGAGATAATTTTCTCACATTTTTAGACATGGGAAGTGAGGATAAGATGTCAATATTTTGAGTGAATGGATCAGGGATGATTATTTATCCCCCGTAACAACTTAGTAATAGTTGATATTGAGTCTTAACAAAGATGATGTGCAGAGCAATATGAGCAATGGCTGAAAGTGTAAAATATGAAGTTATTTTTGTACAAGTTATAAAAAAATGCAACTTGTATTGACTTTTCCCTTATAAAATCATGTAAAAACTGACAAAAAGGGCCACCATTCAAATTTTAGCTCACAATCCAAATATATTTTCATTGTAGGATTTTCTAAGGATCTTAAAATGTCCAAGCAAATTTAATTTTTTTAAAACCAATTTTAGTTTTTAATCAAGTCAAGCAAAGATTCAGCAAATATTTTTTTAAAGAGTCCTGCATTTATTGCAATTAAATTAATGATTATGTTGACCTATTTTTAGGCTACTTGTTGAAATATTATGCATTTGTTACAGTACAATCTTTTCTTAATATTAAAATTCAAACTTAATAAATTTTTAACTAATTTTACTATAATGGTAGTTTTGATA
This sequence comes from Metellina segmentata, assembly GCA_947359465.1. Classification (NCBI taxonomy): domain Eukaryota; kingdom Metazoa; phylum Arthropoda; class Arachnida; order Araneae; family Tetragnathidae; genus Metellina; species Metellina segmentata. Next base: position 60,590,807 of record OX375875.1, read on the forward strand.
TTACATAAGAAATGTGATTGTAGAGATTTTTCTATGTCTGCTTAGTAAAAATTCAGTTTTATTATTTTATATTGTCTAGAATAACTTGTCAAGAATCTTGATATTACTGTTTGGATTTTAAAACATTCAAAAATATGCATGTTTGGTTTGAGCAACTACGTTCTCGAGCCAATATCTCACTAGATGGTAATATTAAGATGTGTTAAGAGAATTTTTTAAACTTGGGAAACTCCTGTTTTTTGGCAGTGAACCCAATACATGCCAACTGTTATTTCATTGTAAAAGTTAACATTTTTTTTTCAGGATCTGTCACCTCAACAAAGCCTGCTGGCATTAAAAATGTATTTTTCTCTAGAACTTCTGAAGTACCCAACATATTATCAACTTTTAGCATTTATGATAAACTGAATAAGCTGGTTCATAATTTGATATTTGCTATTAAGAATGTTGTTCTGAAGTCAGCAGATCAAAACATTACTGGTATGTTTTTCATTCAGATTTGTTTGACATAATTATTTTAAATGCTTATAAATATTTGCTAATTTCTAAACCCACAGAAAAGTAGCGTTTCACATGTAATGAATTTATATTAAATTCTAATTACATTACATTCTGACATCAAATCAGTTCTCTGATTAATCCCCCCCCCCTCGAGGGCACATCTTTAGATATGTACGGGCTTCACGAACACGAGTGCACTGTTCTTCCATGGGGTTTATTGTCTATGTTAAATACGAGAATCGCACTGCCGTGTACCCAAGCGATCTTTTCTCCTTTTCCTCCTACTACTCTATCTCCCTTCTTATTTCTTCCTTTTCATGTAATTTGTGAACAGCATTGAAATTTCTAAAAAATTTTGCTTTGAAATACAATTATTGTTTTGTTGTCGTCGTGCGGGCCATATATGGCCCAATTGGGTGTGCCATTGCCCCTGAGGGTTGGACTTCTTCATACATGACACATTTTTTTTACAGAAAGGTCCCTTTCACACATCTATTTACTCACACATATCGTAATTTAGATCCCCATCAGAGGCTGAACCCCCTGATCAGCATACCCAGAGGTATTGATTTGGTATGGGAACATGGGGGACTTTGTGACCACGACCTATGTAACGTGTCCCAGCCACCATTAGCGAACACAGCGGTCTTTAGCCAGGTCTGAGCGCCGATCTCGCAACCATCAGAATTGCAGGCTCCGCTGAGGACAGAACCCACAACCCTTCTGATGCAAGCCAGACGCTCTACTGACCGAGTTACTGCGGCAATAATTAATGTTTTGTTTCCCTGGTATGAACGAGGTGGAACGCATTTCTTTGCATTCTCTTTGAACTTTCTATGGTATCATCAGTAAGATGACTTCGAAGCAGCAGTGGTTGATGGGCTTCCTTTCGTACCGGTGTTGGGATAAACTTCACGATTAACGCAGGGAAAACACTTCCTTACGTAACTTCTGCACTTCTTGAAGGAGTAGTAAGAGCAGGGTTTGATGACACATCGTTTGACTGTAATAGAGAAACTGTCTATGTAGGCAGATGTGACTTGCAATATACGATCACCAATGCCGACAGCTGTTTTGGAGTCTAGTTATTGAACTGATTGATTGAACGTTCGGTGGCATTTGCTGAAAAAAAGTTTGAGTTAAGGAATCCTAAAGGCTATTGTTCTCTGCTTGTCGAGTTGTGTTTCTAAGTAATTCTGACTTGTGATCTCCCAACTGTTCTCTGGCGATTAATTTTCTGATTTCTTGTGTGGCTTTCACCAGTGATCAACAATAGCAGTTTTGAGTTTGTCGTTAGAGGCATCGGTGCATTCCTTGAGGATAATGTCCCGTACCAAAGATGCTGACTCTGGAGGCAGATGGGTGACGCAATAATCAAATTTGGTTATCGGTTTGGGCGTTGCAAGTGCGAAAGTGGACTTGCATTGCAAACCACAGTGCAGGGTTCACTGTGTTGTACAGGGGAATTTTCATGGCTGCTGTTTCTGTCATATTGTAGAATGTTGGGTACGGATGAAAAAGTCCACATGGTGGAGCATGCTGGGCCTGATACACGTGGCAAAAGAAATTCAGAAGTCAAGAAAGTTTGATGGAATTGCAAAGCAGGCGTTTCAACTCAGGGTGGCCATTATAAGTATTGAAAACCATCCAAGTTAAGTAAAAATGAATTTATTTACATATTGTTGGAGAGCACAGATACAAGTTTACGTAGCTACCCTTTTAGCATTCCAACATAAAACCTGCTCAAGCTATGAGTGGAAAATGGAAAGTGGTTCCGATTGGTTCTGAGGTGCAGTAGCTATCGAGGTGCACTCTAGCGGTCACCAAGATAATTTACCTTGGAGACTGAGAAGTAATGAGTACGCTACTACTCCTCAGTCTACTGTAGTGAGTGAGTACTACTTATAGTTATGTAGATAGAATACCAGATGTCCTGATTAATATTTTATGAACATGAGTACTGGATTGAATGTCTGGATATTTATTATATGTGAATCAATTAAAAACGCAATTGAGATAACATTTGATGTAATGATCTGTGTACACTTTCGCCAAGATTATCCAATATATTTAATATGCAGAAAATGATTTAAAGTGTTGAATTAGTCACATTTACCACTTCCAAAACTTTATCATGGGTATTGTTTATTTTAACTTGTAACCACCTGGCATTCTGTAATGTCACAATCAACATATTAAAAGAATAAAGTAAATAATAGATCATGTATATCCCCGAGTCTTGCTGAATTAAAAGGTGTACAAGTGAATATTTATACTGGTATTTTTTGTCTTAAGGAAAGTTTATCTGATCGTTTACCTATTGCTTGTGAATTAAATGGATACATAGGAAAGAAACAATTCATAGTATTGCATGCACCGTTATCAAAACACACCAGTCGATAAATGATGGTCAAAAATGGCCTATTAGCTCATGGTAGGTATATTGTTAAGATTATAGGTTTTTAAAATCTTCTATTATTTTTGTTTGAAGTTTTTATAGAACTTTGGTTTTCACGTCTGTTCAAGCTAAATCAAATAAAGATTGTTTTTGCAAAAACTAGTTTGGAAAGCTTATGTGCAGTTTGTGTGTAAAGATATTTATCTTTTATTTCAACTCATAACTGTATAGATTTCAAACAAAAATGCTTTTTATCCCAGTATTCTTTGTGTTGTTAAATATGTAAAAAAAAAATCTCGTATATTTTTTATTATTCTTTCAGGGAATATTAATTTTGTGAAAGGCATTCAGGTAAAGGAAGGAAATATTAAAGAGCTATCTGATCACACAAAGATCAATGAAGTTAATACATTAGCCTTCTCTTCAGTTTTAAAGGTTAATGGCAGTCAAACATTTTCTGACTATGTTAGTCTTGAAAAAGCACGTGCTACATTTATCAGTTCAAAGATTCTAAACGACATAAATGTGAAAGGTACTGTTTAGTTTTATGAAAAAATAAATATTGAAATACATGAAATAAGTAACGCATGCACGCATAATGCATAATCTGAAAAAAATGTGTCCATTTCCAAGTTTGTTCAAAACATTTTGGAATATAAAAGCAATGTAATTTAGATCAGTTATTTGATGTATGAAGTTTCTCTATTTTAATCTAATTGAAGTTGTTTTATATAATCTATCAAATAGTGTCTCAATGACTGAATAAACTGAAAGTATTCTAAAATTGGAAAAATAACTTCTGAGATTACTAAATATAAAAAAATGTAAACTATTTGAAAAATTTATTGCAATTGTTTTGTATGGGTTTTTAAAATAAACAAATTTATGCATTATGTAAAACTCCTAATTGTTAATATGCTTTTAATTGATGCTAATTTTCTAAATTTGTTTCCTTTTGAAAGTTTACATTTCTATTTGTATAAATGTAGTATTTGTTATAATGAATTATTAGAAAGTAATTGTTGTAATTCAATGATCTGTTTTTATGCAGCAAAAAATTATCATAGTGATAAATTAAACCTTATAATTCTTTTGTATTCATAAATCTTTATTGCATTAAATATGAAGACCTATGATTTTCTACTCAATGAAATCATTATTTTGTGATGCTTTACAACAAGTTTTACACTATTGCAAATGGTTAAAAATTGTGTATTAATAATGTAATTCAAATGTAATGATATAATTCAAATGTTTTTGGGATATTTAATGTTATAATTTATTTACACAGGCTAATTTAACTGAAGGGTTGAGCATATAAAGCATGCTAAGCAAAGAAGATGTTAAATTTTAAAATATCTTTGGATGGTTGGAAAACTTTGAACTAAGCCTTTGTCAAAGGGATGTTGCAGTGCTTTGGGTTCTAATTATATTTAAAAATAATATTTAAAAAAACATTTTCCCTTTTCTGAATTGTTGATACATTTGTTTTGATGTTTAGATTATTTGCTGCTGGAGGAACAAGAAACTATTTTAGGCAACTTAATTTTTCAAGACATTACAGTCAATGACATGACAGTTGCAAATAAGGCTGTAAATGGTTTGGAATTAATTGATATTGTCACGTCTTCTAGACAGCAGAACATACAGAATAAAAAGTTCTTATTCCTGTCGTCTAAGTCACTCACTTCAACAGGTCGTATTGCTGGTGTAAGTATTGAACATTTGTGGGTTTCACATTTTAGGCATAGATTTTTATCAAAAAGTGGATCTTGAAAGCTATTTTATTTCAGATAAAGTCATCTGAACTGAAAAAAATTATTCAAAATGTTACACCAGACTTGGACATGAAACTTGACTTTACTTCTGTTATTACTATTGACAATATAACTCTTCATACCCTCAATGGCCTTGACCTGATGAATCTCTTTTGGAATTCTACCAAAATGTCTGGAAATGAAACCATAAAAGGTATCTGCTGTATTTATGTTTTTCTCTAAATCACTTTGTTTAACATGTGGGTTTCTTTATAGTCTGGGAAACTTCAACTTTAAAAAGATAACATTCACAAACTTAATGCTCTAAAAAATTTTTTAGATATCTTCCAAATAACTCTTTATCATAATTTTCCCAATTATCTTATGAATTGATTACCAGTTTGTAGTTTATCTTATATTAGCAGACCCTCTCATACTATCTGCACTAAACATTTTAATTGCTCATATCTATTGATGGTAAAACATTACCCACATTTCATATTTTATTTCAATCCATGCATAATTAATGTCACTAAATGAAATGTAATCGAAAAATAAAAATAAAAGCATTTAGGTTTTTTTTTATTACTGGCATTTATTAGTTGCAATAAAATGTAATGCAAAAATGCATCTAAATTATTTTACTGCAGTTAAATTCTGAATATCTACCTCAATTTCATCCCATTCCCTTTTTAAGAAAAGCTTTGGCATTTTTGGTCACCATTTCCTTTTCTACATTGATTTATATCATCCATATTTATTGCTTCCTATCAATCTATTGATGAATTTCCTTTGAGTGGTTAGATCTGCCATGTAATTTTAGCAGTATTGTTCAGCTCCCTAATGGTATTAACCTGCTGAACCCCAAGCTGCCCAAGCAGGCTTTACAACCTGGCACTTGGTAACCGTCTGCACCTGAAAAAGTATCTGCTTTTCTTCCCCTCTACATTGAGGTGATTTAGTTGGTCATCCCCACTCTACAAAGGCTGTTCACACTTTGTACTCTGGTATCTTTCTCGTAATCTGGAGCATTATTAAATTATGTGTTAAGGGATCAATTTCTAACTACGTACATATGTTAGTTCAATTTGCCTGCGGATCGTATAACCTTATGTGAGATTTTCGACATGAGCTAAAATAAACAAAAGACCAAGTGTTGCTGTTTGTAAATTACAGATTCAGGGAAGTCAAAGCCATATCCTTCGACCTGTAGTGGGAAATAATCTGAGAAATGACGAGAGTGGTCGTGTAGGGTATTATCGCAACCTGATAAATCTTTCAATGTTGCTCCTGCATCATTGCCAGTGGTCTGGTGTTTCTACCGCAGCGCCATGAATCCACTGCACTTAGAGATAAAGACGATCTGGAGTTAGTGGCAGACGCTCATGTGATTGCTTCAAGTTCAGAACTCTAAAACATTTTGGACTTTCTATGCCTTTTCGTTTAACATGTCTGGAGCCCTATGTAAGTCTGTTTCATTAAATTATTTTTGATAAATTAGCTATTCTTCATTCTCTTCTGAATTTAGCTATAAGAAACAATTCCAAGTATATGAAGTAGATATAAAAACTGGTAGTTTATAATGTTAATGATCTGCTATAGGTATGCCCTAATCCAATACTCAAAAGAACAAAATTCTAAGACTGGGATGTTATTAGCTGACTTATGTTTTCCATCATTGGAAAAACCAGTTTCACTCCCCTTTGGTCTTTTAGAATGCTCCTGGATTTCTAACAAAGGGTTTGGAAGTATCCCACATCTTTTCATATCCTTATTTTTGAACTCAAATAGAGCGAAAGAATCTACAAATGGTGTGTTGATGTCACTTTCATGTAATCTGCCCTCAAACAATTAGATTCTTTTCCAGACCCCTCAGTACTTCAGAGAGGGAGTTCTCATGAATTCATAGCAATGGAAGGAACTATCCTGCACTACTTTTTGTGTAACATACACACATGACTCCCTTTCAACACAGAATTTGACTGAAGTCCATGTTTCCCTTGTCTTTTTATGTGAAATATAAAATGGTATTTTTTGTGCCTACGTATTTATAATATTTAGAAAGATATATTGTGTAAAGAATAGCTTTGAAATTGAATTATGATCTAGAAATGCTAATTTCATGATTTATTTAGTGACAGTAGGGTGGTAGTAAGAATGTGGGATATATTTCTAATAAGCAAGTTTTTCTTTCCACTCAGCTTTATACCTCTAAGTATAATACAGCAAAGTTATTGCTGTGTCACTTTCACACTTAAAAGGTGTATGTATCTTAATGTTTTATAGCAAAGATCGAAAAGGCGCCTAAAAACCATCAAAGCCTATTTCAGGAATCTAACGGGGCAATGATTCTTATGAAATATCATTGATGTACCTAGATGTTTTAGATCAACATTTGGAAAATAAAATCATTGCCAGAAATTTCAGTTTTGAGATTCTATTTAGAGACTAAATGTTGAAAAAGTATCATTGCATTATTTTATGATTACAAAATGGCATGTTTTGCCTTATGAGAAAACTAAGGTTTTAGTGGCTTTTTTCAGAAACAGCTTTGTAATGCTAAAGTAAAGATAGAAGGGTGTTCCTAGATTGTTAATTTTTTTTCTGAGTAGATAAAAGCACAGGGTACGCGAAAAGTCCATGACACATTTCAAAATTGAATATAAAATGAATCTATTGTCATGAGTGAGGTTTTCACCAAAAAGTTTTGCATGGCATCAAGTTATTTTTTGGCATCAAAAAGTAGCTCAATTGTTTGAAGAGTTGAAACACAAATCACGCAAGTAATCAACACTATTCTGCAATCCATGTTAGAGCAAATTTGTGGACTGAAATTAAGTATAGGTTAGATGTGGCTTGAGCCACAATGAGTGCTCACTTTGAAATCTGGTAGTATGTAGTGACAAAAATGCTCTTATAAATTTTAATTTGTATTGTAATTATTTGGTGTAAATTTTTTATATATATATTTTTCCCAGTACAGTGACATCTATGCGTTAATTTTTTTTTGTGCCAAAATAAAACCTTGATGCCACATAAAGCAATTTTTGAAAACCGCTTTCGCGACAATTGGTTGATTTTATATTAAATTTTGAGATGCGTCATGGACTCTAGCCTACTCTACTATTTTTTATTATTTTTCTTTGAAAAGCCCTTAAATTAATATAAAATAAAAAACGACATTCTAGAAGTACTATCTGATGTTAAAATTTAGAACATTCCATCCATATGTACAGCAGAATAAAAAAAGGACTAAATCCAGGAATTGACCCAACCCTAAGGTACCCTAAAGATCTGTATTTCTGTTTTATCGTATTTTTTCATCGACTTTCATTTTTCGTCCATTGTCTTATTTAAACTGTTTAAAGTTGTATTAGTTCATCCTATATTTGGGGCAACTTGGCCCTTGTACCATTAAAATTCAGACAACCAGTAGTTGACCAGGTTCAGGCCTCAAAGAAAATACTTTTAACCTGAATTCCTTTATTATCTAGATATACTTTTGTAAATAAAATTGCTTTATTAAAATTTTTTTTAAACTGATGAATCACTTACAATAAAAGTGCTGGACAAAGGGAAGCCATAGATCAGTGTGTTAGCCAACTGGATGTAATTTTTCTCTTTTGCATCAGTTTAGTTACATGTGCATGTCCATTTAATTGACGGAAAAACATAGCTTGGCCAAATTTGTGTCTCCCATTTAGTAAAAACCTAGATTTTTCAAAAACTTGTATGCAATGTCTACAAAATAAAACTCTTAATAGAAATTGCAACATGAAGGAGAAATTAATTGAATATAAAATTTACTCTATTTTAAAATTATAAATATTTTTTTTAAAAAGCTGATTTCTAAGATTTAGAAGGTTATAATGGTGTATCTAATTAAGTTTTGTATAAAAATATTTAATGGTTCTTGTCAAAAAGTGCTACATTTTGAATGATAAAATAGTTTGTTGATAGAATTGTTAAATAGATTTGTTGATAGAATGAATGTTGATAGACTTTTGAATGATAGAATTTCAAAATGATAAAATAGTTTCCGAGTGTCGGAACTTTTTCTCTTTAAGGTAACTCTCCTGCATTATGCACATGCAAGAGTAAAAATTAAACAGTTCTGTAGTTTAGGTCATTACAGAACAGAGGTAACCTACCATTCTATAACGTATTGCCTCTCATTTAGCAAACAAGTTTAAAATAGAAAATGTATGCCAAAAATCTAAGGTTGTGATACTTTTTAATATAAATAAATGTATGTTTGGTACCAAAGCTAAATTCAAGTTTTATTTAAATTGATATATAGAAAGAAAATATTTTCATTGAGACAACTTCTCATGTATTCATCCAATTTGCTCTACCAATTTTGGCAAGTCTTGCATATTATGATTAGCCAATGGAAATGAATCTGGGATTACTTTAATTTCATGTTTTTGTGTATATTCTTTTGGATTTGGTGGACTATATTTACCTGTTGACAAATTTTTTTCTTTATTTTTAGGATCAAAACATTTCTTTTATCCTGTAAATATTAAGGAACTCTCTGTTCTGGGACAGGTGAATCAATTAACTTTGAATCACCTCATGACTTTACATACTTCACAAAATGTATCTAATAGCATCAAGTTTACAAGTGCATCATTTAAAGACATTGAAACCCATTTGCTGAATGAGATTGATCTTTGTTCTGATGCGATATTAAAATGTGGACATTTTAAAGTGAATAAAACTGTTAAATTCTTGAAACCTCTGGCAGTTTCCTTCATTACAATGAAGGATCAAGCTTGTATTAATTATATGGATATTTCAAGTTATGAATCTTTACTTTTTTCCCGAACTCATTATGTCAATGATAGTGTTAAGGTTAGCTCCATATCAGTGTTGAATGATGTTCAAATTGATGATGAAGTCATTAGCTCTCTCGTATATAAATTAGCTACCAATGTGTGGTTGAAAACTAAAAAGCAGGTATGTATATATCTTGCATAAAATTTTTGACTTGTAAACTTTTATTTATTTGAATCAACATTATTTGAAAAAGGTAATTAGTTTTGCTTTCTAATTTGTGTGTGTATTTTTGCAGACAATTTCAGAGGGAAATTTCAAGTTTCTTTCTGTGGAAGACTTGATTGTGCAGACAGTGAATGGTATTTCTCTTGATGATTTAGCTCTGACTGATGGAAATGTTACATTAAATTCTTCTAAAGATTTTGAAACTGTTTCTGTTAAATCCCTCGCTATTCAAGATGGAAAAGCTTTTAATAATATTTTTATAACACCAAACATGGTATGTTTAACGAATTTTTATTTATTTAAATTACGTTTTTATAAAAAGTTACTGTTGTCGAGTTTTTAGTTTATTACTTGATATTTAAGTATATGTACAGTGCCCGCAGAGATATTGTTGAAAGTTCCAAAGCTTTTCCAAGCATTACTAACGATTATTTCATCTGATTTAGAATACTCATTTTGTGCTACATGTTAGTACAATTTTCTATTGTACATGGTTAATTTGCAACAAATAGCAGATTTGAATGTAGCATTCTATGTGTAGGATTTTATCAATAGAAATTGATGTTGCTAGGTAGGGGGTGGAAGGCTTTATTGTATTTCATCAGTATTATCTTGTTTATGGACATACCTTAGTAAGATTTTGTTTCTTCAAATAAAGTTTTCAAACATTTAGACATCCAAGGGAATTGTGAGAAGTTATTTTTATATCCTCGGATATTTATTCAAAGAAATGGAGAGTTATGTCATGTTATGACTGGATAGGTGTTGGGAAATGTTGGTGGATATGAATTCGTTGTGTATTTTCAATTAAGTTTGTTATATTATTTTTTATCATGAATTATATATCCATGGTAGCAAAAGTAGATTTCAATAAAAATGTGATTATTGCCATGCGCCAAAAATTTATTTTTTTAACAGAACAATTTAAATTTTTTTGCAATTAGCTCACTGACGTGTTATCCTTTAATGCTTGCCATAATCCTCTGCCCAAGCCAGGAGGTCTACAGGCTATTTGTTTTAAGTTTAAAATAGTAGTCTTAATTTAATTAAATTAAAATTACGTAAATTGAAAGACACAAGTGCTATTGTATTAGTTGACCTCGTTTTTAGGTAGGGATGGAACACTTCAGGCTTAGTTTATGAGAAATTCCTTTATTATTATAGCTCAAGAACTTTATCAAAAATTGTATAGATATGTGAAGGATGTATGACCACAGTATCCAGTATTATACTGTCAAGATCTGAGATTCTTTGTAACACTGAATCAAGCAGTTTTAAGTTTCTTTGAACTTGTGGTTAAAAATAATGAAACTGAGAATTTTATTAAAGTTTTGTTTGAAATAAAAAAAAATGATATATGCATTAGAATTGCATTTATGTAAACATTTAATTTTAAGTTATATATGTATTGATACATTCCTGGATTGCTGTTTAGATTTCTGCCATAGAAGAAATGTTATCAATATTGCATGTGGTGAATATGACAATTAAAGGAGATGTAATTGTTCAGGCAATTAATGATGTGGCTCTGTCCAATTGGATGCATGTTGAAAGAATGCAATATTGCAGTGGTGAGTCAATATATTTGAAGATATTTATATAAATGTGGCTTCTAAAAGGCTATAAATAGTTAAATGTGCTAAATATTCATGTGCTTATTTAACTATTAATTTAACATTGTCTTGGTGCATGAAAATTCAATTAAGGACTACAGGGGTTTAAGCTGTTACAGGATTTTAGTTCCTTGTTTGACTGTTCCATTTTCTGATTTTATAATATTACAGTAAGTTGAGAACATTTTTTTTTTAAACAGCTGTTTGAACCTCAGTTTGTCTCTAGTGTATTGCACATATTGTGAAATTTTATGCTCCTCAAGATGCACAAATAAAATAATGTAGAAAATATCTAAAATATTAATACATCAGTTTGGTATAAGGCTCATTTTTAGATATGAGGATTATATGGAACAAAAATTGAATAAATGCGTACACAATAGATTAAAACCTTTCTAAAGAAATAAGACCTAAAAAACATTTCTTAAAGGAAATTTAAAGTATTAAGCTGCATTTTAATATGGTTATGAAGTTGCAGATAGAGAAGCCAAATAATCAGAAAAAATGCTAATAACAATATCAGTGGAAACATTTCCTCCTTTTCGGATTAAAAATAACATAAAAAGGATTTAACATACTAAAAATCTAAAACAATCTGGAACTAAAGATTAAAAAAAATATACTCTCCTCATCCCAAAAATTAATGCAAGTAATAGTTACACAGATTTTTTACATATAAATCCCATTATCACATGGAACATTTTGTATTTATCCTAATATAATTTTTTTAAACAAAAACTTAAAAACTCATAAAATAGATCTTTACTCTTGCAGAGAACATTTAGTAAAGTTGACCTTATAATTTTTTTACTAACTTTAAAAACAGATTAGAACAAAGACTTCAAAAAATTCATTCTACACCATTATTGGAACTGATCAAGAACAAAATTGCTGAGGACATCAAACTAATTATTCTTGAACTGCCAGATTGTTTTTGAAAATGGGTCTTTTTAATTTTAAAATAAATACAGTCTTGTGACTTGCCAGAAATTTTAAATCTTTATTCATTACATTTTATTCAACAATCGTATGTATACACACAAATATTAATGTATCAAATTTTATGAGGAAATCCAAGTGAATTAAGAACCTGTCGTATTCAATACACAAAGTAATGTTCAAGTGTGTTACATTGAAAAGTATGCAGGGTTTTCATGACACCCAAGAACTGCTAATCTTGGACTAAAGGGACTATTTTCTTAAAGTCAAAAAGTATATAAAGGCAGCTTTATACTACTGACTTTTCAGCACATCTCTGTGCATCTCTGTGGTAAACATTCTTATGATCCTCTTCTAAGCATATCAGGGTCAGTTTTCAATTTGATTCATTGAAACTATGACTACTGTAGTGAATTAAATTACAAGAGCCTTTTTCAAAATTTATTATGGCATTGCATCATTTGTGGCTCAGTGCAAAACAAGCATACTATTCATAAATTTATTTAGCAATAATTTTTAGAAAATTTTAATTCTTATGATTGTTTTGATGGTCAATTATTTGGCTGTTATTGTTTATAATGCTATTTCAGAAATATGTAATTTTTGTTCCAAATAGGAAAACCTCATCTAAGTTTGCAAAATTTGCTACAGCAGTGTGAGGGATCATAAATAAGAAATTGATTTTTGTATCTTTGGTTAAATGTTATATCTCGGGTTTTTAAGCAAGTGAGACTTGTATGTGTGTTGAATGTCAATTAATTCATTTGCTTATTAAACTTCTTTTGTAGGAATAAATACTTTTGAAAGAATTATTTTACATGAACTTGAAGCAAATGAAGTGAACTTGAATAGATTTTTTGAAACAGACTTTGTTAGCTTTACAAAAAGATCTGTGCTTTCATTTCCAAATAACCGTTTCTACACCGTTTTTAATAAAGTATTTACTCACGTAGAAGGTAAGTTAATTTTTCAATTAACCTTTTTATTTTTGAGAAGATGTTGAATTGTATATTTATGAAAAAATAATGAAATATTGTTCTGTGTTTTGATTGGAAGTTTGCTTAGTGGATATGTGAACTAATACATGTATATTAAGGTGATCCTTATTTTGCAAAGTAAAATTTATTGCCGACTTGACCCCTAATTTTATTTTAACATGCTAAAGAATAATTGACCAAATTTGGGCACACTTGAGGCAAAATTTAAAACTTAAATCAATGTGACTTGTTTCTCCCACTTTTTTATGCATACGAATACATTGCTTGCACTTCACACCACTATGTCTGTGTTTATTCCCTAGTTCACGTTTGTTTTCAGTTAATGAAGCACTTAGAACTGCAATACTAATTGTTTAGCTGTATTAATAAAGTGTTTTTGGGGAGGGAGGGCATACAAGGACCTCCTAATGCATGCTTTATTAGTTTTGTAGACATCAATATGATTTAGACTTAATTATAGATTTATTTATTTTCTCCTGAAACTGAGCAAGTTACTGAATAAACATGAAGGTTAAGAGTAAAAATAGATCTGTTTATGATTTAATAGCAAATAATTTAATGTGTATGTAATGTTAAAGTCATGGTTTGAATTTCATAGATTTACTAGCAGAATAGGGTTTCATACGTATTCTAATGTGTTAAATTGTAACTTAATTACGAAAATTTGTTGCTCGTGTGTCATCACTGCAGTTTAATATTTGTCGCCACTGCATTATATAGTAGGTCTAACAACATGATAGTCAAATGTTCAATTCCATCATAAGACTACATTTCTTAAACCCACTTTGTAACCATATATTTTTCAATATTTAGCAGTTAAAATATGCTGGACCTAATAACAGCTTATAGAAAAGGGAAGTATGGCCTTGTTTTCTTTTCTACCAACTAGCAAAATTATTAAAACGCTACTGAATATTTTTAATTTTATATATAAAACTATATTCACTGGCAGGCCTTAAACACTGATTCTTCCAAATGAGGCCCTTACTCCATCAAATACAACCAATAAGTAGCTTGTCTGGACATTTCACATGAGGTAGTCTGGGCAAGAAGAAACAGATTTTAATGTGCTATCCCATTTTAGTGTCATTGAAAAGAGCCTGAAAGGTATGTCTGATTTGGATTTATTCAGCTATGGTGAAGTGACAATTATCACAAAGAGGGTAGTATTCAAATGAGGGTTGAAAGAAAGAGAAAGAATGAATGAAAAATAAGATGTAATACCAAAGTGCTAAATAGAAAGGGAAATGTTTGATATGCCCAACATGTATTTTATTTATTCTGAATATTGTAGCATTAAACTTTGTTCTTTCCAGGTTGCAATTTCAAGCATTTGATCTAAAGTCTTTTAAGGAATAGTTGCTTAAAATTTTTGAGCATCTAGTTTTTATACTATCTCTATCTAGTTATATCCGATTAACCGGTCGAGTGGTCAAGGTGTTGGCCTCTGGATCAGAAGGTTCCTGATTCGAATCCTGGGTCAGGGCATGGATGTAAATTGTGCTGTCCTTTGTTAGGGGCAATGATGGTTCACCCAGTGGGTGCCCCTTCACAAGTGACCATCACTTCCGGCCTTGTAATGGACAAAGGACAAGTTCTTAGTGACCGCCATTGAAACTAGTGACCATTAACACTTCCAACCTTGTTTGCTAAGGATGGTGTCCAAGTGCATGGTACCAAGTGTATTATGCATAGTGCCCACCATTGGAAAAAAAATTTATCTATCGAATTCCCTCCCCCCGAATCCCTGACCAATTTGAACTTTGTTCATCAAGTGAATAGTGAACCATTTGGTACTACCTTGATGGGTCTATGGGGCACAATCTGTTTATAGGGAGGCCACACAATCACTCCCACATGAACAAACATTCATGCCTTTACCCATTATCTGAATCGGGTACCTTTCCATTTAGAAGCCAGCACTTTGGCTAATAGACAGGAATGTAAAGAAATCAAAACTATATATGATATTTTTAAAATGACTGCATTTTTGTCTATGTTATAAAACTACATCCAATTTTGACAGCAGTTTGTCATGCAAATGGCAAGCCCAGAGTACTATTCAGCTGGGTTTCAGACCTAATGCATCTATACGGGTAGAGATGTCAGAATATTTAGAGTTATTGCTTACTGTATCGGAATTTTTCTTGTTTACTCAAACTGAATTTTTCCAGCAGTGTTTGGGCATGCCACTTGAGGGCTTAATATACTTTAAGATATTGATTTATTTAATTTTTAATAGGAAAAGAAATGATAACTCGAGGCTTTCTGAATGGTAAAGAATTTGAAGAAATGCGTAAATCTGTAGTAACTTTGAACACCAAACAAACTATTTCAAATGTTGACTTTGGAGAAATAAAGATGAAGGCATTATCCATTGTAAATTTCGATATTGCAGATTTAAGTAAAGTTGTTTTATTTGATACTCCAGTAAATGACGTGTCAAGTAAAAAGTTCACAGGGTGAGTGTTCAATTTAGTTCCATTTAGTTTATTATACTTTTTGTGTGCAATAAGTTAAAAGTAGTGAATGAAAAAATATAATAAACCCTGTAATGTTCTAATATTACATTCAATAAAAGTGACTAATTTTTAATTATAATTATTTAACAGCTTATTAAATTTTTTTTTTCAATGTCAATTGCATTAGAAAATTTTGAAATTTTTACCTGTAATAACATGTAGTTACGAGTTTCTTATTTTAAAGTGTTCTATTTTTACAGTAAATTGTTACGCCTGAAATTGCTGTTTTTTTACTTTACCCTCATCAAATATTGTATGTTTATCTTTACTTGTTAAATTAATAAAATTATGAATTTTTGTAATTTTCTGAAATGTTTACAGAAATGTAACTGTTTCAAACATGCAGTTGTATGGTAAACTTCAAGAAGTTGATGTAATAGCTTTACAGAAATATGCGTTTTATAAAGGAAAGACTAATTCTGTTTTGCATCCTGTGACATTTTTAGCTGATTTAAAAGCTAAAACAAGTAAGTTTTGAGTGGAACTCAAGCAATTATCTATTGATTTTAAAGTTATTTTTAAATTTTATATAAATGCAAATTTTGTAAAAATTAAGTATTTCAAAGATATTTCTATTTTAATTTTTTACTAATAAATAAATTATAAAATAAATTATATTTAGATATAAGAACACTCTTATATCTTAATTTTTTATATCCTTTAGTTGAGATCCCTCAATATTCCACAATTGATGGTATTGACATTGATGACCTGATCAAGTTGAACAGAAACTTTTATTCAAAATTCATGCATTTTTCTACGATTCACTTGAAGAATGTTGATATATATGGTGAAATTAATGGTTGTGATTTATGGGTAAGATGGTGTCCAGTTATATGTATTATTTTTCACACTTTGAAATTTTTCTGATGCAATAATCTTTTTTTTCAGGATATTGTAATGCCAAAGAATTGTACAAAGATCTTTGCTGTAAAGCACCTAACCCAATTAAAGGTGGAAGGCAATCTATTTATTGAAAGCATAGTCAATAGAATACCTAAAGAAAAAATTTCTGAAGTTTTATCCAACTTTGATTTTGTTTATAAGAACCTTTATTTTTCAAATCTTATTACAACACATTTACAAATTGGTGATGTAAATGACATTGAAGTTAACTTCTTATTCAGAGATGCTGTAAAGCAACATGAACCTGAGGTACGACTAATTTTTATTAATATATCATCTTTTCAATTTTGGTACAATCATGATCATATTTCTTTTGCTAATTATATGCCTATTTTATTGCTTCAAGGTCTACTCACCAATTTTGTTTAAACATTTGTTTGAAGTAAATTTGCTTGGTCGAGAGTAACGTTAAACTTAGTATCTGGGTTCAAAAATTAGTTTCACATAAAATTTGAACAAATGAGGGAGGTATAAATGGACTCTTAGCTCCAGCTATAAATTTTTTAAAACTGGGTTAAGCATGGAATAGTTATTTGTGTGCATTCTTAAACTATTTATCTTTATATCAATAATCCTATTTGGAAATTAAATATTTTATGTATGCTGTACTTGTTTAAAGTTTTATTAGGATACAAAGTATTAGTTTCTTAGAAAATGATAAGCATGAATATCAAGTTGACCAACATTTTTTTTTCGCAGTAAATATTTTTAAAATGTAAGGTTGAATTTAGAAATTTTTTATATTAATATGCTTTTCTTAAATTTGTGTTTGTAAGTTTAATAAAGTAATACTATGCATGGTTAGTTTTTTCATAGTAATATCCGATTTCAGAACATTTTTTCATAAAGCTATGTATAATTTACATATTAGTACATTATTTCATAAAAACAGTCTTGAAGTGATTGATTTAAGTAATTAGAGAAATTTATAAATAAATGGTTTATTTTAATTTTTTAACCACCACCCTTGGCTAACTCACTTTTGGGGTTTAGGGAAAGCAATTGAAAGAAGGGTCAGTTCAAATCTAAATTAAAAGGTTTATTTACATAAGTCGGGAAAATTAAGTACAGTTACAGAGGGTAAACTTGATTAAATGGGTAGGATGCATCTCGCACACAAATGCGGAACGCCAGGGAAGCGAGACTTGACTTTTAATCAACCTGTCCTCACAAGAGCGAGAAGCAAAGTGGCTCGTTGTCTCTATTCAACTACCAAAGTACATGGCGCCATCTCTTGGTGGGAGAATGAAATGAAATGAAATGAGATCTATGACTCGTAATTTCTTATTTTACTTAAAATTTTCAACTAAGATATCACTCTAAGTCCTTTAAAATTAGATTTCTGAGTAAAACTGTATTTTTGTGTTCTTGGCTTTATATCTGATATAATTCAATGCCTTCTGTTAGATTATAAAAGGCAAGAAAAGTTTCAACGATAAATTGATTTCAAGCAACATGACGATCAATGCTCTGGAGGTCGACTCGTGGCTCTGTGGTTTGAATATTCCTCGCTTGTACGCTAAATATGTGAGCAAGCAGGAAAAACAAAAAATATACATTAGAAATCTACGTGAAGTTAAAGCAAGAAATGTTATTATAAAGGGTAAAGATTTTCATTTTGTTACTTTTAGCTTTTTATAAATTAGTAATTTATGTATTGATTTTTAACTATTAAATTACCACAAATTCAACTGTTAAATTGCTTCCACCTCTTTCTTCCATACAAGCATGAAACGTGAAGAAAGAAGAGTAGTTATAATTTTTCTCAAGTACAATTCTTTGTAGTTAAAAAGAATTGTATTTTGAAAAATAAACCATCTCTCTCTCTATATATATATATATAATTAACTAGAAAATAGCTATTAGAGTTTTAAAACATTACATCAGTTAGTGTTATTGTTTATAAAGCTAAAAATTAGATGTGTTAAAAAGTTAGTTTTATGAACGAGATTCAAAATATAGTAGTTTTGTAAGCAGAGTAAAATATACATACCTAATCTGGTATACTTCATTTTAGTACAAAGATTACAGGATTGAAATAGGACAATACATGATTTACATTTTTATACCCAAGATTTTATTTAAAACAACATTTTTTTTTGTTATCTGAATTCGTGAATGTGGATATATAGGGAACAAAATATGACAAGTTTTCTAAAAATCTACTTGTTTCCAAAAGTTCTGAAAACCATGCAAAAAATTAAGCAAAGAACTCAATTTAAGAATACATGTTTTGTTTAAATTTCAGAATTATAATTTATAATTCACTAAAGGCATTTAAAAATTCACGTATAGCTTTAGTTTGCTAAATGCATGTTTAAATTTATTCACTAAAATGGAGATTAAAGCAGCACCTTCTCTGAAATTATAAGCCAGTTAAAATTTTTTTTTAAATCTGGGGAATCGGCTAGTTTTTAATAAAGAGAATGGTTAATTTGCAGCGCTGTGGAGAAATCATTTTGTCTATTCTACTGCGGTATTCTGCTGAACCTTGGCAAGTGTCAATACTTGTGAACATTCAAAACATACACTTAAATGATTTAACACAAGTTTTTACGTTTCTTCACAAAACTAATTTATTTTCTTCAATACTTTTTACTAATTCTCAAATTTTAACTAGTTTTTGTTTTGCATTTGATGTTTTTTAAACAAAGATAATACTTTTATTTAAAAATGTAATATACAAAGCAGTCTTGAAATTGTAATCTTTAATTCATGTTTCATAATTTCAACATGAAAAATTGCAATTACTATGCCTGCATTTGTTTTTTTGCTATGGAGCATATAAGAAAAATATATTAGTACATATTCTTGTTCTGTTACATGGTATAAAATGTGGCAATATGTAACAAGTTTTTATAGTATTGGGTCATCCGGAAAGTTCTGCGGTTTTTCAAATCGAAGCACGCTTTATTATTATTTTGTTACCGCTGATAAGGAGTGACCTTGATTGAAGCAGATGTGTAAATTCGGTCTTTTTTGATGTCACTGCAGAATTCTAGCTTGTATTGTGGCATAATTTTTATTTTACTGCATTGCTAAGAATGGAGAACCAAAAAGTTTATTTCTGTCATATTATGCTCTTTTATTTCAAGAAAGGAAAAAATGCTAGTCAGACTGCTCGTAAAAGATGTGCTGTATATGGACAAAGTGCTATTTTTGATGACACATTTTTTGACACATTTCGAAGGTGGTTTGATAAATTTTAAGTGTGGAAATTTCAGCCTCGAAGATGATGCCCTCTCTGTAAATGAGGATCTATTAAAAGATGCACCAGACCATGCCCCCTCAGACTTTCACCTTTTCAGGTCACTTTAAATTTCTCTGATCCACCTGGAGCTCAATTCTTTAGAGACTGTCAAACATAATCTCGATAACTTCTTTACAAATAAGCCTAATGATTTTTTTAGAAAGGAATTTTCCAGCTGCCAGAAAGATAACAAAAAGTGATAGAACAAAATGTTGCTTACGTGATTCAAAAACATTTTCTTAAGTTTTTGTACTGCTTCATTGGTATCTATCATAAAAAAAACGCAGAACTTTCTGGATTACCTAAGAATAACAAAGTGAATACTTTTAGATTAAAAACTTTCCCCTTATTAATTTTGATTTATTTGGAATCCTATGTATACTTATACTAGCCGCTGCGTGGCTAGCTCTTGTCTGTGGTGTTGATTTGCTTCACAAACCAACACCATGGGCAACGCCGTGATGTAAGGTATTAATCTGGTGTAAAATTTTCTGCAGATTTCAAATACGTTGAAATTTTTACTTTATCTTTAACGGTCTTGGAGATAGAAAAAGAACTACATAACTAAAGTTAAATATTTTTTATCCTCTGCTGAAAAATCATTCCTTGGCACAAAATAAAAAGCGAAAATGGGAAAAAATAAATTTAGAATCTTGTTCGGGTTCTCTGTGATGAAAAAACCTGGCATGGTTCCAAAGGCTGATGGCAAGGTCACATGGGTAGAAAAGTCAAGATTAGGATGGTTCTTCTTCGGAAAGAAACACATTGAAAAACCGATGGAGAATAAAGCTATTAAATTCATTTAAAAATCTTCTAGATTGAATTTTAAATTTCATCACAACCCAAAAATTGCACAAAATTTGGACTACCTGTGTGCCAAATCTCATTGCTGTAAGTGCCATAGAATCGTCAGGATTTTGCGGCAATAAACAGACAAACACTTCCTTTTATAATAATAGAGATAAGTTCAATATTTAATTTTCTTCACTCTAAGGGGTCAACGTGGCTCAGTGGATTCGGTCACTGCTCTAGCATTATGAAAATTGTAGGTGGTGCAGTTTCAATTTCTGTCGGGTTCCTCCATGAGTGTATTTCTCACTTTTGCGTGTTCTTCTCACTGCTCAGCTTGGTCAAATATGTGTCATAAAAACCAAGACAAACAAATCATTTTAAAGGATTTGATTTCACTGGAAAGAGATTTATTATTTTTTTATGTTTAAAATGATCAATGTGTATAGTTCTCTTTCTCTCTCTCTCTCTTTCTCTCAAGAACTAAACTGAACACTTTCTAATTCTGATCCATGCTATAATCAAAATTATAGTGATTGTTTGGGATATAACTGATGCATCTTAGTGCAAATAACGTTTATATTAAGATAGTAATATGTCAAATTATTAATGAAGCTTTGAATCAATTTATTTGTGATTTATTAAGAAATATAGTTTATCTGTCTTTAAATATGCAGTATGTGAAAATACATATTCCATCATTCTTTTTAACTCCATGTAAATATTTATGTCTTCTGCAAACTGACCAAATGAAAAAGTACAACAGATGGAAATCAAATATAAATAATTCAATACTTCAATATACAGTATTTGAAATGAACTCCAAAAAAAAATTTATTATTAAAAACTAGCATTTGTGTAGTTTTCAATGATAAATAAGTTTATATACTTTTTCTAAATATCAGTTTTAATCTTAGCAATAAATTTTAATTCTAGTGTCCTGTTTTAAATGAATACTGGAATTAAAATGTTAGTGTTTTTTTGATATTTTAATTTACTGTAGAGAAAAAATGGCTATTGAATTTTCTTTACAATAATAATGCCATTGTAACTTAAACCAATGTGTCATATGCATCATGAATGTTAAAAAATTTACTTTCCTCATCAAAATTATTTTACTTCTTTGTATCATCTATCTCCTGTATGTTAATTTTATTAGTGATGTGCCATTTTAGAAAATTGAATTCTCAAAAAATTCTTGATTCTCATTTAAAATTTTTTAAATCTTAAAGTATCCATTTCTATGTGTTCCAACTAATTCTAATTTATGTTTTGATGTTTAAAAAATTAAAATTTATTTAAATGTATCCCAACATAATAATCTAAAAATTTGATTCATTTTCTAAGGAATACTTAAATATATTTGCATTTATTTTGGTTTACAAGTTGTTTATCCTGATATTGTCTTAAAGTTTTAGTTAAATTTTAATTCTGTATATTGGCAGAAAAAAGGAAACGATGTCCAAATTCACTGAATTTGAATTATGTCTTCAAACCATATGTTTCAAGAAAATGAAAGTTACAGTAGAAAAAAATGCTAGTGCTCTTTTAATTCATGATGAAAGTATTAAAACATTGGAAAGCATTTTTTGTATATTGTATTAAAAATAAAAAATTACTAAGACAACTGTTCACCAAAACCTGTAAAAGTGACATTGATCCTTTTGCAACCAAGGAATAGACTTGTATCTGATTAAATACTGCTTCTACAGTTTTTAATTGTTTGATATTTTTCTGCATTTCAGGTACTTTGAATGAGATAAAACTGCCTGACGAAGTTGTGCTGACCAATACAGAAGAATATATACCTTTAATGAATTTTAATTCCTCAATCCGTATGAACTCTAATCTCAATATTAATGGTGCAATCAATGATGTCACATTAACACATCTTGTGAATAATAGAGTAACACGAAGCAGTTCAGAGACAATAATGGCACCATTAGTTTTCTTGAAAGATATTTACGTAAAAGGTAAAATAATTTTTGCTGTTTCAATTCAAAAGTAAATTTTATGTTAAAGTCTGAATTTTTGAATTTCATCATTTATATAAAGAATCACTATAACCTTATTTTGATAACCACTGCTTATGAACTGGAAAATTAGCAGATTAAAATTTTTTTTCGGTACTTCCAATTTCTTCCCTTTGAGATCATGTCATCTGTCTGTGTTGAATACTATTGATTTATTGACTATTATTTTTGTAGCAATTGAAATTTGTATTTAAATATGAAACGTATTTGGGGATTTTCTCTAATGGCTTATATCACCTTGCAAACTAAAGCAATAACTGCTCGAAGCAGCATCAATAGGTTACTTTGATAGTTTACTTTTGTTAATGCAATAGTGCTACATACCATGGCTCCCACTTTGACTGTTTTCAGAAGAGCCCTTGATCTACTGAACTCAATAAAATGAGGATGCTGAGATTAGCTTGAAAGCAAAAAATTGTCTTGGATACCAACTCCATTTGCTATTTCTTCTCCAAAAAGGTAACAAACCACACACTTCACACAGAAGTTAAAAGGGAACTCAAAAGGCATAATTGTGCCTCGTCAATGCTGACTGGAGGATCCGAGCTTGAGGTAGTCTTTTAAAAGGTGGAAATGAGGAGAGAATGACTGGATGTGCTAACACCCATCAGAAGTATGGAGAAGAGTGGAAGGGTCAGTGGTGAAGCTATTGTGCATAGCAAACACCATTAACCGTACCAGGATAATAAGAAAATGTTAAACCTGAAATGACCCGGCACCTGTATCCCCTTGTTGGCCTTTTGTGGAAAAAAAATCAAGGACATTAAAAAATGGAAACTATCTCACTTAGATTTACATTGATAAATCATCTTTTGCTAGATTTTTATCGAATTGGTCATAAAATTTCATCAGGGGAGGCTATCCTTAAGGTATTGCATAAACACTATACTACACTACTGGCATGTATCTAAGCTTAGTGCTCTATTTATTTGCTCGGTCATTGTTGCTGGCATGTTTATTATAACTAGGTCAACTTTTTTGTTGCAGTAAAAATGGGAAAAGTTGCATTTATCATTCCCTAAAGTTGCATTTATTTTTGATACACTAAAATCTAAAATAAATTACTAGTAAAAAAAATGAAAAAATTCTAAATTTATTTATAAATCATTAAATACAGAAAAACGTTGAAGTCGTTGAATGGCCTATCCTTGGTCAGTAATTTCTTTAACTTTGAAAAACTGCGATCGACTGAGAGTGATGTTGCCTGACATTGTTGCATTGGACTTTTTTTGCAGTTGTGAAATAAGTGTACCAATCAAGTAACTTGAAGCAATCGCAGATAAAGCACCTTGAGTGTGATTCTAGCCCAGGGCTCGAAATACCCGGGTGCACAGGTGCACTGTGCACATGAAAATAAAACTGTGCACCTAATTTTTTCCCGCTAGGCGCACATGTGCACCTAATTTAAAAACTTAGGTGCACCTTGTGCACCTGTATTAAAAAATATATTTCGAGGCCTGTTCTAGCCGCTGTCAAATAATATACTGTATCGTATAGCAGAAGCGCAAAATCCTTTCGCTCAACATTCAGAGATTTTAAAACGTCATCTACAAGGAAACAACATATTGATGATCGAAACTCACCTCGCAAACTCTTGAGTCGATTATGCAATTTTGTTCTGGATTATCATGAGTGCCAATAAATGTATTAAAGTACTTCTTGCTATTTATTTTATTTTCATCTGTTAAGACGAATACCTTCTTTTAAGGAACTTCTTGTTTGATCCGCAATACTTCGGCGTTCGCAAGATCAGACACATGTGATTGAAGGATTGATTCAGAGGGCAAAAAATGAAATAGTAATTTCATATGAATTAATTTTAAGTTAAATTGTAAAACGTTGCAATTATGCAAAAAGTTGCATTTATGTAGAAAGTTGCATTTGTGTTGCGGTTTTAACTCACTTACAATTCACCCCATGTAGGAGGAATTTTGTTTTTAGTATTTTACATAAAGCATAGAACGTGTGAAAAAAAGTTGCATTTGTTGCAAAAAGTTGCCCTACTTATAACGCTGTTGCTGTTAGTTTGCTTACAGCCTTTGTATGATTATCAGAAATATTCATATCATTAATCGTTTGTGACGGATAATAGCTTAAAATCTTGGCAAAACATGCTATTCTTCAGATGCTCTAATGCCTGATTGTGTTACTTTGCACGAGTTCTTCCGAAACAAATTTTCGACTACTGCAATGTGGCAAATTCCTCCCAATCAGGACTGGTACTTGGGAAAAGTTCTATCCTTGTTTTACAAAGGTTAAAGAGGAATTCAAATGGCATGAAGTTGTATGCTCTAGAGCAGGGATTCCCAACCGCTGGTACGCGGCAACGATTCAGGTGGTACGCAAGGATGATACAAGCGACCCAACTATTCTACGAAGGATTTAGGAGTGCAAAGTTAAGCTCCATTGCTCCTGATATTGATATTTTAATAAAAGACAAACAACAAGTTTCTAAAAATTGATTTTTGATTATGTTAATCTTTGCTTACTTTGTACTAACTATTTAAAATTATTTGTTTTTAGACCAGTGAGTAAAAAATAAAACTGTACTTTTCAACAATCGTTTTATTTTTTTTCCTTTATTAAAACATCCTGTGTATAAATTGTGTGTGAAATACCTGTGTATAAATTGTAAAATATTAAGCTTTCTTCATATTTTAATTAAAATAAAACGAGCCATTGGGCACTTTTCTGACATTAGATATGTTTCTAAAAAATATAGGATCGGTTGGTACACCAAAAATTTCTAAAAATTTCAAGTGGTACGTATTTACTAAAAAGTTGGGAAACCCTGCTCTAGAGGAGCTTCCAACTCCACAATTTTAGAAATGTCTTCCAGTTTGTCTCAAGTTTAAGGAGGAATATGCCTCTAGTAATCACATTCTTCCCTGTATTGGAAAGAGTCCTTCATACTTATTCCAGAATCCTGATGAGGATGAATGGCTTGTTAAACCAGGCAGAATAGACCAGGAGCAATAAGGAACAACATATAATGTTCAACCAGGCAGAATAGACCAGGAGCAATAAGGAACAACATATAATGTTCAACCTGGTTTGAAAATGAAAAGTGCCAAATTATTCAATTAACTTGAGCATCTGAATTTGTTTCATTTGCAGTCAAAACTAATTAAATAGTTTTTTGATGAAATTAAAGTTAACAAATACTTTCTTGTTCCCCATACCTTTACTACAGATTAGCAAAATGCGATTTTTGTTTTCATTATTTCTGAGGAAGTTATAGATAAAATGTAGGAAAACGGAACATTATATTTTTTCTGTCAATAGGCTGTTAATTATTTCATTGATTATAAAGTCGTAATACATAATTATTTTATCTAATATATTTTTGTGTTATACTAATTATGTATTTCTTTTTGGTTTTAAAATTTTACAGACCTAGTGATAAAAGGGCAGGTAAATGAAATCTGGCTAGCAAATACTGTGAAAAGGATTGGCAATTATACTATTGAAGGATCAAAAACATTTCAAAGAAACATAGTTTTGCAGTCTTACTTGATTCTACACAACTTAATCAACCATATTTCCATCGATGATTTACTCGTGAACATATGTCAAAATAACGAAAACGAAAATATTACTAGTATGGTAAGCTATCCAAGAATATTTTTTTTATAAATTCTTTATTCTGAAGTAAAAGTAATAGGCCCTTAAAAGTACCCTTAAGGCAATTGTGAACGATTTTAATTTACTAAAACCAGCAGCTTATATCGATTCATGGCAAAGTGTCTTTACTGACATTTGACATCTTATATCAATCCATTTATAATGAATATAGCATCAATATTCACATAAATGAATATTTTATCTCTAAATGAAATTGAAGTATCCAAAAATATACATATTTTAACAGCATTTTATTTACTTTTACTGATGTTAATTCTTATTTCCATTCAAATTCATGGAAAAAAGCACACATGTAACCACAATATGATTATGAACGTTTACTTCAATTTCATCCCATTCCCTTGTTCAAAGGTAATTTGACATTTTTTATGTTAAACCTGTTTTTTCTCTCTTATTTTGAACTGTTAGCAACAAGTTTTTAATGTAAATACTTGTGAACATCATAATACTAATTTCTCAAGAAAAAAAATAGTGCTTTCCATGTCTGGTACAAATATTACTTTTGGATTTGTGTCTGAGAAAATTTGTTTATATGATGGTATAGCCAAAGCTATTTTTATAAAAAAAAATCTGGAATGCACAACTACATAAAGCTTAACTTCTGCCAATAGCTGAAGGAATAGATGTTTCTATATTCTATTGAATTTGCTCATCAACCTCTATATTTAGAGATGCATGTAACTGCACATATTTTTATGTGCAGTTAAACGAATTATTAATTATTTAGAACTTATAATGTATACACATGAATTATAATAATCCGGATTATTTTTTCTCCTGGAATGCTTAATTTCTCGGTAGATTTTGAAATTTCCCGAGTTCTGGTTAGTTTTTGGGTGTAGCTTATAATTAAAGAGAAACGCACACACACAAAGACATTTTAGAATTATCACATGGCACAATGGCTATATAATTATATTGTTTGTAAAAATATGTTGACTGGGTATATACTATGAATCATCCCTGCTTTATTATGTAGATTATATATATGGTGACCATACGTCCTGGAAAAATAGGGACAGTCCTGATTTCAAGGGCTGTGTCCCAGTGTCCCGAATAATGCAATAAATGTCCCTAATTGTTCGACTGAAGAAAAATCATAAGAAGAACAAGACCCTGTAAAAAGCACTGGCCTTGTCAAAGATGCATGACTAAAATAAACGACCATCATCTTCCGCATGCGATGACAACTTTAAAAAAAGTGGTTTAACGAATTCAGTAGTTTTGTGTATGATTTTTATGTTTATTTTTCTTTATCGACAACTCTGTGTGTCCAGTTGTAATGTGTCTTTTAAACTTTTCAAAACAAACAAATCTTGAAATGTTAGTTTTTCTACATATTTGGAGAAAATTAAGATTCTTAGCCAAATTTAGATCTTAATATCATAATATATGGTAGGCAAGGGTTGTGGACATAAACAGCGAGTTGCCATTGAATTGTCCCAATCGGTGGCCAAACAGGGTAAGGAGGGGCACAGATATCCCTCTTTCATCATAATTTTACTTTTTAATCCTAAAAAATTTTGTATAGATTTTAATTGTTTAAAATAGTTTCAAAACACTTACAAATACCCGAATTAAAATTTTTTTTCAGGATTAGAGGCGCAGAACCCCCTTTGCATCTCCCCCCAGATTGGGCCTCACTGTCCCGATTTGCATTGTTGGAAATATGGTCACCGTAATTATATAATTTCTTTTTATGATTTATGATTGGAAATCAATTTAGGATTGAAATGTCGATTCCTGCTTGAGTAAAGCAGGTTTTTGCAATTCCTTTGATCCAGGAATGTACTTTATCATCAAAACATTCAATTAGAAAACTTAAGGGGACATGAATTTTCTAATTTGCATGATTGTGTAATAATTTAAAGATTTTAGATTCTTGATTGTTTTTGGAGTGTTAACTTTTAAACTACAGCCAGTGCAGCAGTTGTTCCTTGAAAGTTATAAGAATCGTGCCATTATATCTATAGCCATCATATTAAAAAAGTTAAAATGTCATGCTCCTGAGAAGCTTTGATAACACTTTTTGTACCTTCCTTAGGTTCACTTTACAGGTATTGAAACTTCATCTTTGAATGTTGAATATATAAATAATGTTTCTCTTGATAAACTATGGAATGAAATAGATGATATTGAAGAAAACGCACAGGCAAGGATTCAAACATTTTTTTATACTTATTGGAATGCACAGGTATTGCTTTTGAAGGTAAAAGATCAAATTGCAGGTAAGTTAGCTTCCTAGTATGTAATGTGAATTTATATAGTAAAGTTAGGTTTCTGATTAAAGATGTTAATTTCTTTCATTTCTGTAATTTTATTTCTCATTTTTGAGTTTATAAAGATAATATTTATGAAGTGACTGGTTTTATTGCATCCTTTTTTTACATAGATATCTTCCCATTCTATGGATTTTTTGAACTACATCAAGAGTTGCATCTTGGCCCAACAGCACAATTCTTACCAATATATAAATATGAAATCTCTGGGTAAAATTATGTTATTTGCTGTTTCAAAAATTTATTTGTAACAAACCTTTTAACGTAAAATTTATGAAAAGAATTAAACTTAGTTATCTATTTAAGAATAATTAAATTACGATATACAGTCATATATAATCATAGTTTTAAGTTTAAAAGTCTAAGAACGCTGAGTTTAAATTTTTTTTTGTGATCTTTTTAATATAAATTCTTAATTTGTACATTGACTTAGTACATTCATGTAGTAGGAACTCTGGTACAATTATCTTGAATATGATAAACATTTTAGCTGAAAATGCTTCCTGTTTTACTGTTCAACAGGCTATTATTTTGAATTCTGGTCTAGGCATAAACGTTTGTAGTGGTTTGGAACGCACTTAAGTTATGTCTAATTAGCCCTTGTGTGTCGAAAACATTGAGCAATGCACCATGTTTTAAATTCTAAGCTTTTGAAATTTCATATAAATCGTAACTCTTTTATTTGTCAAGTTTCTTATAACTGGATAATAAACTGTTATATTACACCTTTTTCAAATATGAAATTTCATAAACACATCACACTACTTAAAGTTTTTTTGTTTTTGCGAGGCATATGCCAAATGAATGTAACTCTAGCTCAGACCTAATCAAACACAAAACAGGTTGCATAAGAGACTGTTATATAAAAGTTAACAAAACTCTTGTCAGTACAATTCTTATTCATATTTTCGCGAATTCATTCTATATGGTAGCATCCCTTTTGTTAAAAAATGTGCAGTATTTCAGCTAACTTGTTCGATGACTACTGAATTCCCCATAAAAATTCAGTAGGATATACTTAAGTAATATCATAAAGCTCTTTGCATTTATTTAACTTATCAACCTACATAAAGCATTTTTTCACTTGTGCAAGTTATTTATCACTTCATAAATGTACCTTTTAATTTGGATTTGTGGAGTACTTGGTATGCAATCTTGAAATTACATGCATATTAGTCATACACTATTTTCCTTCATTATAGACCATTAATATTTCAAATTGACAATTAACTTTGAAATCCTTAAACTTCAGGCAGGACATTGAGGTAAACTGTCAGCTTGCTTTATACAGATGAACAGTATGTAGAATAGAAATGTGAGTAATGAGAAAAAGGAGGAATTAAGAACAGCCATTCCAATTCAGTGCTAGTACAATTAACTTTTCATTTGCATGGAACAAATATCAAAATTTAAACAGAAATTGCATTTGATTAAAGCAGTTTAAGTGAGAAAAAGAAATTATAAACCTTAATGTAACTCAAAAACCAACTACCAGGTACAAACAGAACTTTTAAAGATATAACATAAATATTATTAGACACTGATTATTAGACACTGATTATTGATTTCGAAGGACCATCCAATGTTAAATTATTACTGCACTAATCTGCAATATTGTTGATTAATAATAATATATAAAAATAACGCATTTTTATGGCGTAACATCACGTAACAATTACAAAATCCTCAAACAAGTTTGAACGTGCATCATTCGCACTGATGATAGTGACAGTAGATATATTATCATGATCAGGTATATTATTGAACTTCCGTTTATGCATTTATAATGGAAAACTAAATATGCACACGTTAACTATCGTTTTTATATAAAAATATCAATATTCACACATGATATCATTTAAACAAAGTGATTTGATGCCTAGATTACAGTTCTACAGTTCACAGAGTAAATACTGATTGGCACTGAAGATTATTCAAGTATAGATTTGTCTAAGACATTTCTGAATCGTCTTTGTAAATAAAAAAATTATTTAGGCCTGGAATTAGTCCATCTGAGGAAAAGACGCAGTGTGGTGGAAAACCGATATTTATTCTGGTTTCGATGTTACTGGAAGATTTGTGAAGACCATGTTTTCTAACCAAAAGAAATCAAATCAAAGTCCGAAGTAATTACATTCCTGCATATGGAACTACTGTAAGATACAGACTTTCAGAAATCAACTTAGAGGCCATAGAACTGCTCAAAAGCTGATGTTAAGAGAAAATATCTCCAATCGGCTAAAGATTATAAGCTTTAAGGTTTGAACTTTAGTCAATCAGTAGATGTTTTCTAATAAATGTTAGATATGGGAGTGCTTCTCAGTTTGTAAGAAGGTGCTCAATAGTGATGTTGCACAGTGTCGGTACTGTCAATGATAAGTTACGGAAATGGCTCTTACCTCAACCATAATTTTCTCATGGAAGAATCTTTGTTTTTGTTTAAGATAGAGCTTTCAGATGCACATTAAGAACAGTAATAGCCTTTTTTAATTATGTTTCTTAACTTTTCTGGGATATGATTATACATGGTGCAAGTGCTAATGAATAGATATGCAACACGCACAAAAAGTGTGGCCGATTACCACAAAAACTAGGCTAGATAATTATGCCTATCTAGAAACAGCACTAGTATGCCAAATTGAATCGAAGCCTATGATAGCTTTAGTATTCAATCCAACACATTTTTTTAAATATGATTTTACTGTTTACTTATTGGAACAAAATAAGTATGGTAATATTGTTACTAAATTAGTTTTTTTATACTCTCCAGTGTTCAAGAATTGTAAATTATCAATCCCTATTAGGTTTGTAAAAATTAAATATGCAGCTTCAATCCTCCCAATGCTTTTGTAAAAAAGTGCATCTTGTAATTTGTCAGATGAATGTAATCGAAATGAAATTCTTTAGAAAAAGCAAGAACTATTTTATAATATATGTATTAGGATCTCAAAGGTGAGGTTCATTAAGGTTTTTAATCATATCCTCCTGGGTGGTAATTGTAAATTACTAAGAAACAAATTTACTTTATATATTTTATTAAAATATTTTTTAATTTAAGATTTCTGAAACCTTTTTACAAATAGACTCCCCCAAAGTCATCTGTTTTTCCACAAAAGCTATATCACTTCCTTTTGCGAATAAAAAATTATCTTAAAATTATGTTTTTGGAATATTTAACCTTTTGACTACAGCTATAGATATAACAAGCGCCTTTCTTGGTGCGATTCTGATACTTTCAAGGTACAATTGATGAACTGGCCATTGTCTCAATTCCTTCTTGGCGCAATCGTGGTACAACTCTGTACCAGCCGTAGTCTAAAGGTTAAAGGCATTTTTTTTCATTTCAATTTCCACTAGAAGTGGATTCTAGAAATATTGACTGGCTTAGTGGATGCCTGATCAGCTACTTATGATTACCTTAACACTGTTTAGCTTTTCTTAATAGTGCCAAAAAATATATCTATTTTTTAATGAAAGTAGTCTTGAAATGGTTTATAGATGGATTGATATGAATAGTTTTTAATTTTTTTGTAGTTTTTACTTAGAAGTTTTTGTGCCTCAGCTAATAATCTGAACAAGCTAAGTTGATATCTTACCATTATGTTTAGTTCCAATGAATGGTGCTAAGCTAGTAATTTGATATATGTTATTTGCCTTGCTGTAGTTGGTAGATAATGGTTTGTGTCAGTGGTCTATCCCATGGCAAGTCTTTTCTTGCTAGTGGTAATCCCAATTCTTTATCATCTGGCACATCTTATTTGCATTTGGATTTTGTGTCAATTTCTAATCCAATCCCCTTATTGTTTTACAATGATACTGTACCCAGATATTTTCTAACATGTCCATTTTTAGGGACCAATCTGAGTCGTCAACTTCCAAAATGATTGTATGGGTTAATCGAAAGGAGCCTTGCAGGCCTTACAAGTCTTTTGAATTTGATGCAAGTCCAGAGGGTATTCTCACAAAGACAAAGCAATTTCAAGGGAGGATATTTCCTTTTACCCTTCGATTTGAGTACAATAACATAGAAAGTTTCGTTTTGCATACAGATAGAACTAAAAGGTATGTTTGATTCTTTTATACGACTTTTGAATCATACTTTTTGATTTGTAATGCTAAGCTTTTTGTATATTTGCAATTTTAAAAGTAATTTTTTATTATACAACTATAATTGCTATTAGAAAGTTATCTAAGTGCATTTTAAAAAAAGAATTAAGAGTATTAATCTTTTGAAAATGGTTTATAGGGCTTATTTCGGTTATTTTAAAATTGAAAATTGTATTATCTTCGTGGTTCGTTCAGTAAGTAATACCTGTTTGAGCATGAGCACCACTGTGTGACAGTGGCAGGTGCTTTGGTCAATGTCAACCAGTTTTAGGGACACGTCTGCCAGCTGTTTTTTCTGAATTTCATCGTATTATAACGATTATTGTTTTGTTAGCAAACAAAATGTGTGTCCATGGAAATTGAGTGTTTTGCCAAATGTGAAGTAAAATCTGCGATCCGATTTCTAAATGCAGGGTCTGTCAAAGGCCCATGCGACAGATGCGATCAAATCTGGAAACCAAGATAGGGTTGCTGGCTCGTGCCATATCAAAGGCTTGACCAAAAGAATAGGGCGTTGTTTGGCACAGTAAAATCCTCCACACAGAGGCAGCAGAATTTCTGATTTTTTTCCGACAAAGACATAATAATGAGAATGACAAAAGAATTAAAGAGAAATTCATTGGGAAATTCGTGACCCCCATAGCCTGGACATGCTCCCAATGACTTTCATTTATTCGCGAAACTTAGTTTCTGGGTGGGAAACATTTTGTTAATGACGAGGAGCATAAAGACATTGTTACTGCTGATCTCAATGGACTGGCAGCAAAGGAGTATGACCTTGGTATTCAAAAGCTTGTCACAAGATACGACAAATGCTTAAATTTTCAAGGGGATTATGTAGAAAAGTAATATAAGGTATAAAAATGTAAAACAAAAAGTGTAGTTGGAAAATTTTAATTGGTATTTTATTTTATTTAAAAACGGGTATTACTTTCAGAATGACCCTCGTATTTCATAGCCCAATTTGGAATACCTGGATGTGGTATTTAAATCATTATTTGATTCATATCATCTTACTAGATTTAGTTTGTAATGCAATTATTATGGGTTTTGTGCTAATTATTGTAAATATCTCCCTCAGTTAGGGGGCCATCATGCCTCAGTGGGTTTGCCCAATGCACTAGCAACCTTCGAGTTGCAGTCTCTTCTGTGTTAGTATACTAATTAGTTAGATTAAATTTTTTTTTGACAAAAAGTGCAAATAATCCGAAATCCGGGATGGCCGAGGTCTGGAGGATTCTGGATTTGGGACTTTGTACTGTATTTGTAAAATAAAACTTTGACTTACATTTATCAAACTGATAGAAGGTGTAAAAGTAAATTGTGTAGACACAGATAGAAAGGAACATTTTTTCGATCTAAAAATTTTCTATAAGCACATTTAATTTTCAACGTGCATCAACTTTTTGTTTAAAAGTCTTGAATTATTATTTCCATTATTTTAATATGAAAGCAGTGGTTGGGGATGAAGCTAAGAGAGAAGGCCAAAGAGTGTATCTTGAATTTGACATTCATTAAGCAAATGATGCTTTTAACAAGACGCTAATATTAGTAAATTTAAAAAATTCCATCTGTTTTTATAATCAAACATTCCTTAAACATTGATTTTTCTCACTCCATGATTTCATCCATCAAGTTTTTCTGATGATTATTTTTAGGATCACTGGCTTTCAACCTTTAAATTTTCAAAATGATTACTCACTGCAATAATTAGCAATATCAAGTAATGAATTAAAACTTACAATGGGAGGTTGGTTGTACACATTAAAAGGGATTGCAAAGCTAAATCTATGACACACAGGTTCATACTAGTAGGTGAAGCCTTTAATATCAGTAGAATTGGGCGTGTTACAGTTACTGGGGTGTAAGCCTTTTCTTTAAAAAAAGACAGACTCAGAAAACCAGATCGAGATAAGACAATCTGAAAACATCAAGTAAGTCGGCATTCATAATATTCATTCCCCTATAATAACGTTACAACATTTTTGCTCCCGAATTTACAATACCTTTTGCTGTATGTTAATTTCTGGGGAAAAAAAGTGACTTGCAGCGTTGTAACTTTAACCTGTCTAATTCTTGCAATAAATTTTTCTTGAATCTGCTCAAATGCTTTAAAGCTGCTCTAAATCAACAAAATGCTTGCTCCAAATAACTAGAAATAACTGCTTTGAAAGATGATGCAAATCATACCTTAACAGTTAACAACACTGGAGTTATGTATTATAGCTTAAATTCTGCAAAAAATATAACACTGAGTAATTAGTTTTGTAAAATATATTTTGATTTTTTTTGTAATAGATTTGTTACATCCATCTCTAGATGCAGCTATATATTTTGTTACGACATTCATTTTTAAAGCTAATATCTCAATGTAACCAAACTCATTTAATAGGTTTATATTTAGAGCTATTCATGATTTTATATTAAAATACACTTTACTTCATAAATTTTCACTGCAACTTTAGCTTTCTATATCTGCCCAATCAAATGTTTTCTATAAATCTTTAATCTTGTGAAAAGAGTTATGATCTTGCAGAATAATTTTTTTGTTTGTATAATTTGTTAAGTTTAAATTTGAGTAGTTTCAGTGGACTGAAATAATCAGGGTAAGTTAAAAGTTTAAGTCAAGAATTATTTTTGTTAGTTTAGTACTTGTGCCTACTTGCTATTTAATCGTTTATTGTTGTCAAGTTATCAGCTCATTTAAAATGGAAAATTTAAATGTAATGATGCAATAATTAGGAAAAATTTTCTTGTGTTGTTTCTTACCAAAGCCTTCTTGAAATGGGAAAGCAATTTCTGGAAAGGTGCTCTATTGTTTTCAAGTATTTTTAATGCGTTAAAGTTTTATATTAGTAAGAAAATGTATTCCTTTTTATTATCAGTTTTAAAGTAATTCTGCAAATGCTCAGGACATGGTGATGTGTAACAATTACAATATAATTTTGAAATGTTCTATTTTAATGCTTGAAGTAATTATAATATTACATTTGCAAAACATATTTGTGTTATTTTCAGATTTTAAATAGTTTACTCGGAATTTTTGAAAATTGAATACTTTGATTTGATATGCATTAGACAACCACCTGAAGATGATAAAACGTGTGGACATTTTTATTTATTTCACAAGTTTGAATTGAACATAATTTTAGAATTTTTGAATCTTAAATTTGTAACAAGGGCTTCAATCAGTATTTTATGGATTACTAATCAAAACTGAAGTTTTTTGTATTAATTTCTTTATAAAGAAACTAGTGAATTTTCTATACTGTTTGGCTTTTAGTTGTACAGTTCCCGGACATCATATTTTGAAAACAATATTTAAAGACGGAAGTGAAAAGATAAATACAATTAGTGCTCCATCGAATTATACAGTACTACAAGCACAGCTTCTTGAATTAGAAGGCTTCTATATGCTTGTGGCATACACATTCGAAGGTGAGCATGTGTATAATTTGTTTAGCTTTGAACATTAATTTACAGACAAAAAATTTTGTTTGTAATTTGCTACAATTATTTGTAAGATTACAGTTTTATAAAAAGAATGAAATTTAACAAAAATTGTTTTAAACTTAAATGAATTCATTCTGACAAAGTAAGATCTTTCAACCTGCTGAAGGGTCTTTTGTAAGTTAGTTTTAGATTTAATTAACACCAAAATTAAATTCTTTATGACTTGTGTTCTATGTTATGTTTATTATGCGAGTAAAACATTTAAAAAAATAATTTTTCAGTATTAATAACTTTTTAATTATGAACCAATTTTTCAAAATTTGGAAACACTGACATTAGAATGATTAAATACGATTATATTAGTAGCTGTAAATTTTATGAGAAGTAACAAACCATGCACCGAAAGAGTGAAATAAATATTGAAAAAAAAATTCTGTAACCATGTATAGACAGCTGATGAAAAACTAACATGACCATTTATTTCCTCCCTAAAAACAGGACATCTACTAATTTTAAGGTAATAGTACAAGTATTCAATAAACACACATTTCTTTATAGTTTTTGCCCATTAATGAAAAGAACAGGAACAAACACGCTAAAATAAATAATTGATGTGATCTTGTATTTCTATAGAACAAATTTGCTCAAGTATATTTGGTGTTTATTTTAAATAAGAATGAAATTCTTGGCAGGATTTCTTAAAATTTATTTTCGTGTTTCCTAAACGGGTACTTGGTTTATATAAGTTAACATTAAAAGAGAACTTGCATTTATGCATTGTTGAAATGAAGTTTTTACGTGCAAGAAATTTAAATTGAACATAATAACATGTCGAAAAAAAAGACAATCCTCAAGAAAGATGCACAAGCTGTCTACGAGTACTCTCAATCGAGCTAGCAGTCTTCTGATTTGGGATGAGGAAAAATAACGATATTTTCTTTTACAGTGTGGATTCCAAAATTCTAGTTGCCTAAATGAATTAAAAGTACTAACAAAAAGAT
Source organism: Metellina segmentata (assembly GCA_947359465.1). NCBI lineage: Eukaryota > Metazoa > Arthropoda > Arachnida > Araneae > Tetragnathidae > Metellina > Metellina segmentata. The sequence goes on from OX375875.1 coordinate 60,628,005, forward strand.
GCGGTCTGCGGATTCTTTTTTATTTTTCGCTCCTCTTTTTGAAATTGTCACAGTGGGGGTTGATCACTTTCTGGAAACGGACATTTCGGCGTTCCGAAGCTGTTCTTGGGGGTCAACGGGGCAGCCTACCTAAAAACGGGCCTGTCCCATTCAAAACGGGACGTATGGTCACATTATGAATAACCCATATTCTATTCAAGCCATTTACAATGAAATCTGTTTTATTTTATATTTTCTTTATGAAATCAAACTGATCAAAGAAGACATTTTGTGTATTTCTAATTTTATTTAATTCATGTGTTTTCATCAAGTATAACGAAGTATTTACAACTTATGTTTCTATAATTATGCTTCTGAATTTTCACTTTAATTGCATTTCATTTACTTGTCCCAAGATTATTCATTGTTTTTTTCAGTGTCTTGAAATGAAGGAAACAATTAACAATGAGGAAGCAAATAATTTATTCAAGCTAGTAAAGCCAATCATTGGCAAGGGATATTAGGCATTTAACCAATGTGTAAACTACATGGCTCAGCAATCAGGAAGTTAATTGAAGCTTGGAAAGAGTCCATATTACATTTGGGATCTTGTTATTTATGCATATTTTATGACATTTAAACAGCATGTCTGTTTTGTACACATTTTTATTTATGTTAACATTTACTGCACTTTGTTTTAATTTTATTGGTATTATTCTCTCCACCCACTCTTTGGACTACTAGTCTTGGCAACTTGTAATACATACATAATTTAATTTCTTGCACCAGATATAAGCAATTCATGCAGAATTCATCATACATTTTGATTAAAATGTTTTGGCTTATGGAATTATTCCAAAAGGAAATTTATGTTTTAAAGTGTAAATTGCAGGCTAATTTCAAATACGAGAATTTTAATTATCTTGAGGATTTCTAGACTAAAATCAAGCTTTATTTTTTATCTTGTTAAAAAATTAACATCATATTCATGTAAAAATAAATATTCCCTCCTAAAAATAGAATATTAACAATTTCTCAATTGACATCTCTTCCAACTAATGCATGTGCCTGTTTCTTTCACTATCTGGCCTGCAGCGCTTGCATGTTTTATGTCCCTGATGTATAATATAACCCTAAATCAGCTTCGTAAAATCTTGTTTAATCTTTTTAACACTTGTATAAGTTTGAGAAGAAAAAATAATTTGTTGCAAATTTAAAGACACATGATAGAAATATCGTATTTTGACCATATATGAATTCTGTGTATAAAATTGAATCCAAATGCCTAGTTTTAGAACTATTAGATTTGAGTTTGTTTGCAAAGCAAACCAAATGGGAATACGTAGCAATCACCAAGAGTTGGCAGCGTTAGCGAGCAGTGATCCCACTTGATCCCACAAAAAGAACTGTCATAGGCAATGCCATGCTGGCCACACAGCAAAATTGAAGGTCAAGTTAGAATGTCTTTTGAAGCAACACATGGCAGAATGACCGTTGATGCATGATACAGCTTAATTTTATAACTTTTCGATTAATACTGCATAACACATTGCCTACTGGTAATTTCATGCAAAAACTAGTCCTGCCATTGGTTATTTTTCCATGATTGGAATATGAAAATGCATAATATGCTTCAAAAGCTTTACTTGTACCTCATATATTTAGATGTCTTTTATTTATTAGATTGCAATTATCCTATCACTTGAATTCTATAAAACCTCTTCTGCTTTTTTTGATGGCATAACATCAGAATCTCTGCCGCCTTTTCACTATAATCTGGGCAATCTGATCAAGTGTCTGCACTTATAAGATATTAACAAAACTTTTGATGCATACCTTTCTAAAATTAGAATTGCAATTAAAATGCAATTTAATACAAATAAAAAAAGAACTGCAGCACAATTAATAGTACTATAATGAAAACATTCTACTCCTTTAACAATTGCTTAAGTCAATGCATAAATGATTTAATTAATTACCGATTAATGTTTGTTCATGAAAATGCTACTTTACTCGTAACAGGTCAGCAATGTATTGAATGATACTGAGGTAATTTTTTCTTCTTTTAAAATAATGGTAATGCATTTTGTCTTTGTAGGTGATGGAGATAGAATGTTCTTGTACGAGTATGATTTAGAAATGGATGCTTGGTCCTTTTCCTACATGTTCTTTGAAAGGGATATTTCCTCTTTTGATATAATTTTTATCATTAATTCTCAGTCTCCTGGAATCCATTTAGCAGTAACTAGTGCTAATCATCCTGGCATTTATCATTATGAATGGGATTCGAAAGGTTACAAAGTAAGCATTGATTTATTTGAACTGTAATGTTATCAGTAAGGCCTCAATATTGATGACCTGAAAACTGATGAGATGTTCTAAAATTGCCTAAGACTAACTTAGGACTGGCTGCCATCATAGTAACCCAAAACACATGATGATGGTCATGTAGACTAATGTTCAAAATTAAGAAAATTTGTATATTTTGTCGAATTTCTCAAAACTTATTGAACGTAGTATAAAACTAATGCATCCAAACAAAGATGCAAGTCTTAAGTGACGAATATGTATGCTTTCATGTGGTTGGTGCATTTAAAGAAACAGGCTTTCTATACAATTTCACGCTTCGTTGGCTCGTACACCTCGGCAAATTTCCGTGTTTTTTTTGTTGTTGCAACGTTTGGTGAAATTAAAAAGCAAACAGTTAAAATTAGTAACCACCAACGTTTGAATGATGGAATGAGGTGGCGAATCGTCTGAAGACTAAGTAGCGCAACCAAGTGTCGATTGCTAAAGACTTGAAAGTAACGCCCAGTGTCATGTATGAAAACAGTTTAAGGATACAGGATTCGTAAAGAGCCTGGGCAAGGTCGTTTAAGAGTCAAGACGGCCAATGAAGATCAATATTTGTCCACTACAGTGAAACGTAACAGGAGTGCAACAGGTTCTCGTATCTCTTGTGACCACATGAAGTAGTTTCAAGTGTTACTGTTTCCGGAAAGCTACACGAGAGATCTGTTTGCAAGAAGACCTGCTCACAGGACAGCCCGTTTAGCATGGTGCAAAGAACATCGACGTAGGACAGGGATCAATGGGGAACTGTTTTATTCACTATCCAGCCTAACCACAGATTATCCACGTACGTTCATCTGGAAAGAACCAGGGACCTGCTACCTGTCCTCCAACATACAAGAAAGAGCCTACTGGCAGCTGAGGTTTGAAGCAGGCAGGCATGTTGGATGAGTTCAGACCCCCCAATGTCTTCGACAGAGGCAGGGTTCCCACGGGTGCTTAGAAAGTGCTTATTTTGACCTTCCATTTCTAAGAGCCCTTGGAAGTACTTAATTTTCATCAATAGTACTTAGAAAGTGCTTATTTTCCTTTGAAAACAAAATTCCGTTTTCAACTGACGATATATTTTCACAATATTTCTGACCTTTCTAACAGCAGATTGGCGATAAAACTGCTTACGAGTATGGCATTTGCGATGATTCGCGAACTGGCCTGCTTGAATGGAAACCTTTCATATGCGATATACAAATCATCGATGGACTCTTAATGAGCACGTAAATACACTTTAAAGACTTGAAATTCATGAAAATCGGACTGCTTTCGACTTGCAATACGTGTGGCTCTTGCAATGCTCGAAATATTGGACTCTTGTATTTGGCTGCCGACTGAAAATGAAAGTAATTTTTCTATGCTTCATAATTTTTTTTCTCATTGTATCCGGGGGACAAATACTCAATGGCTGATCGTGCTTAAATTTCACTTTGCTTTTGTTATGCCAAACACTATACGTTTCCATCGTCAGCCTAGATAATTATTTTCAAATTAATTTTGTTTAAATTAATTTTATAAAAATATCTATTGCATAGCTCATGATCCGTTTCGGTTCACAGGAAAATGTTTTCTTCAAACTCATTTGGTCTCCAATCTAGTCAAATTTGACTTTGGCGTATGCAACTCGCAATCCTTTTCCATCCTTTTAGTAAAGGAATCGTTTGCCACTAATTTTACTTTGTTCAAATCTCCGATGTGCCAATAAAAGAATTTACTTCTTATTTCCATTATGAATTTATGGAAGAGTATTATAAAATAATTACTGGGGTAATTTTCCATTCCATAAGGGGGCTAAAGCTGCAGACATTCCAAGGTAAGCAATATAATTAAAAAAAAAAAAAAAAGTTTAAAATAAAAAAAATTTCGAAAATGAAAGTGTTGGTGGATCAGGGAGAGGGGCCTGACCCAGGCAACACAAAATTGTGTCTCCTTTCTTATGAGCAGCAGTATGCTAAAAAATTACTCATTCACTCCCCCAAAAACCATTAAAAAGCAAATGCAAAACACTCTCTATATTAAAAAAAGATGCTGTTGCAGGATTGAAAGCTAGGTTGTTTAGCTCGATTCTTAGACCGTTTTCCTGAGAAAGTACAGATCAGAAAATTACGAAAATAACATGGTTTGTTCTTCATTGTGCTCCCTGGACAATTTTGAAGATTTTTTTAGAAATTTCAATTTGGTTCCTAATAATAATTTTTTGAAATTCGGGAATAATCGGGACTTTTTTGTTAAAACTGTCATATCTATATCTTATTACTCTTGGTTCTTAAATTGAAAAACATTGTAGAATACCTTAGAATGTACTCTTTCTTACTCTACAATTTTTTAAATTGGTTAATAAATAAATTTGTTGCAATCCAAAAGTTGGTCATACTAATTTCGTTCTTTTTAGATCGCAGAGCTATGTGTGTTCATTTTTATTCACGGAAATTAAGGTTACATTTTCTGACTATCGGATTTACCAGATGCCCTTGAAACTCGCTGTGACGTCATGCTCGTTTTCCTGATAGATTCTCAGACGGTTTGCCGATTAAGAACAGATCAGAATGTTACGAGATTAACATGGTTTATTCAAAATTGTACAGGGAATAAGATGGAGATGGTTTTTTACTGATACTGCTATTAGTTTAGATTGCATTAGGGGTTTAAAAAAAAAAGCCAAATCACTTGCAACTAGAGTGTTGGTTTGCAAAGCAAACCAAATGGGATTGCACAACATTCCCCGGGGTTGGTGAGCTGGGGCAAAACCCCCTGATAATAATGTCAATGAGAAAAGTTTTGAAAACAAGAAAACTAAATCAAACTTGCAACAGCAGCTGGGAGACCGACAACACATAGCCTGGTACTGATCAAACTTAACTCTTTATTTCCCTTTTTATAAAAGCAAATGCACTGCAAAGAGATAAAAGAGAAACATCCCAAGTTTTTTTCTTGCTGTCTCCATTCTATAATTTTTTTATGTACTTACATATCACTAATACAGTGTACATGTAAATGCCCATATATTAACTGCTGAATTTTGTAAAAATCTCATTTTAGTGTGGCATTTATTGTGTATAATTTTTGAAAATACACTTGAATATTAAATTTTTCTACATACTACTGTTTATAAGATTAACTAATCTGTAAGAGAGCATCTACACTTGGCCGAAAGTTAGGTATTACATTGTATAATGTTTTTTTTTCAATGTTTCACTTAAGTCCTTATTTTGAGTTAGGAAAAAAAAAGTGGGAATCCTGAGAGGCTCTGTAAGGTATAGGGATGAGATCTTCCTTCAAAGGTGCATTTGGCCCTGATTTTATTGATATAGATTACAATGCTCTTCCACATAAGGTTCATCTGGTCGACAAATATCTGGAAAGTGAGGATATTCGTCAGATGGATTGGCCAGCTAGATCTCCAGACCTAAATCCTATAGAGCATATCTGGGAGGACCATTGCAGTTTTCCTTCCCCCATACCATCAAGGACCTAGAAACAGTTGCTGGAGGAGTGGGACAAACTGCCACAGGGATTCATAAAATGCGTCATTTCCAGTATGAATTCGCGTTGTGAGCTGTAAAACTGTTAGTGGAGACAATACCCCATATTAACCCATTTTTTGTTGATCATATAACCTCTAGACCTTCCTATGTGGATGAGTCTTACGAATGATCATACAGGTGTACCATAACTGTTGTATGGTTATTTTTTGTATTATTTCAATCTATGAACACAACTAATTTTATTAAAATATATCCAGTAGTTCTAGAAATGTCGCCTAAAAGTGAAAATTCTCTTAATTTTGAACATTCAGTAGTTTAACAAATTCCATTAGTCATTTTGTAAAATTTACCCATTTAATTCCCAGTTTGACATTTTACCTTTGTTGTATTAATGTAGTGAAATTCTATACTTCTAAATCACTAAGATGAAATTTTATTTACAGTTTGAATTAAAAACAATGTACCCTAAATCAGTATCAACTGCTGCAGTGTGGGTTAGCAATGATGAATATGTATTCCTGCTACTTGCAAAAGAAAAGACTGAAATTAAGAAGGAGAAAAATTGGGCTTATGTATATACTGAGCCTATTGAAGTTCATGTCCTTGAAAAGGATACATTTAAATTAAGCCACACAATAAACATAAAAGGCATCAGTTCATTTGAAAGATTTGAGTTTGATGGTAAGTTCTTTGTATAATATTTTAATTAACACAAAATTATAATCTTTAAGGTTATGTTGTGTGTATCATCTTTTTTCTAAACCATTTAAAAAAGTGCCCTAAACTTACAAAATCAAAGACTACTAATTGAAAGGTATTCAGCGTAACTCTAAAAAGTCATTAAATGTTAACTAGTAATAATCATGACTTAAACTGGAAAAGATATTTAACATAACTGTATTTAAAAATCACTCCATTCTTAAATGTTTTTCAACAGTTCTAGCTTACATTTAATGGACACTAGTATGTATGTTTCCATATGCTTATGTGATTTCAATACATAATTTGTTACATTAAGCCTTCTCAATTAGTACTAATTTTAAATGTTATTCCATCACTAAGATGAGAAACGCAAATAAAACATTATTTTAGAATTGCATGTAACATGTTAACAAATCCTTTATGTTTTATTCAAAAGAAAGTCATGATTTTCCAGGAGAAATGTATGTTCTTGCTGTGAGCTGCCATTTGCAAGCAATATATGTTCTACAGTATCGAGGTTACAATGGTTTCGAAGTAATTCAAAAAATCAATGCTCCTGGAGTCGTTAAAACCTTGGTTTTTTCATCAACAAATAAAGACCTTTTATTAGCAATCAGCTCCAGCACAGGACATACAAGAATATTAAAATGTATTGCAAGAGGAAACTTGGATATGTAGATTATGAGTTGTTTTCTTGACACTGATAGTTTTAATTTCAAATAACTATTATTCTATTTTGTTGAATTTTTATGCTTGGGGTTTTTGTATGATTATTAAACAATTGTGATTATTTTAAGATGCATCATAGTTTTAATATTTTCATGCATTAAGATCATTGTTTTATTTTTTAATTACATAAATTTGAATAATATATTTCAAATATCACATAACGTCATTATCTGTTAAACAGCTGATTGTTGTATTTAAATCTTATGTTAGAGATGGTAATGTTTATTGTTATTGCTATACATGTTGATTGTTATTGCAACTGCACATCAATCTATCATTAAAATTTCATGGGTTGTGTATTTGAAGGAGAGAAATTAAAAATATAATTAAGTATTAAAAATTGACTTAGTAGATTTCATTTCAAATTTTCAACATTATTCCTAAAGTTTGTTTTGAACACTTTACTATTATAAAAGGAAGTGTTGGTTTTCTGCACACAAAGTCCTGACGAATCTAAGGCACTTACAGTAGTGGGACACAAATTGTCTGAATTTTTGGGTTGCGGCAAATTTTAAAATTCAAATTAGAGCATTTTATTAAATGTATTAGTTTTTTTCACCTCTTTAATCTTTGGCTCCGGTAAAAGAAGCACCAGAATTTTGACTTTTCTCCCTCTGATGTGACGTCAGCCTTTGGAACCATGTTAAGCTTTTTCATTTTTCCATCTGTTCACAATCACATGGGAATAGTAACAAACAGATTCAAATGATCTTCATTTGATTTGAGATTAATTCATTTTGATTTCCTGAGAAACAGATTCGAGTAAAGCAAAAGAAGTTATTAAAGTTATCACTGGCATTCTTCAGTCCTTTTTTCTATCTCAGCGATTATTAGATAGAATAAAAATTTTAATGGATTTGAAATCTGCGGAAAATTTTACACCATATAGATACCTTATACGTTTGATTTTCTTTCAATTAAATATTTATATACATATTACCACGGTTAGTGTGACCACCACAAAAAAACTGTCACGGGCAACGCCCCCATTTGGATTGGGAACAAATCAACACCATAGGCTATGAATTCCCATTTGGTGTGCAAAGCAAACCAATTACTACCCAAAAAGCAACTGGCACTGGCAACGCCGGGCTAGCCATGCAGTGGCTAGTTGAATAATAAAGTTCTAATTCCAAAAGTATGCATCAATTTACAGGATGATGGAAAGATTTATAAATTTGCTTTTATGCAATGCCATATTGAAATTTTATATTTACCCCCCCCCCAGCCTGTTTAAAGTTTTCACAAAAATTAGTTATGATTATGGTAAAAATAAAATTACTTGAATAGAAGTAAAATGATTTGCAAAATTGACTAAAGTGTTAAGTGAACACTTAACTTACAGCATGTAATGTTGACAGGTTAATAAATTGTCATGAAGTGTTTGGTTGAAGCTACACTAAAGTCATTACATGTAAAACTGAATAAAAAATGTTTTTCCGAATTTTTTCAAACTTGGTAGATTTTGTTGCCAAGCCACTTATAAAAAAACAACTTTAGCTTCCTACTTCTAATAGTTTATGTAAATAAATTTAAATATTAAAAAACTGGGCAATTTTTCATGATTCTAGGATTACTAACTTGCCAGTGCCCCACCATGACCTTCTGAAGTGACTTCTTAGTTCAAGATAATTCAATTTGACCTAGAATTACTAAAGAATAATTTTTATTTAAAAAAAAACTTTTCTGTTTTGACTTAAAAACATCTTACCACATGGGTTTAACCACACTTTAAAACAAAACACATAATCCAAATAAGCAATATACGGTTTAAATAACAAGGACGAAAGAATGTTACAGTACTTTAACCTTAATTGTGTGGTATTGCATGCCAGAGGAAAATTATCAGCTTGCTGAACAACAAAATTAGTATAGTCCAGGAATGTGTATGAAAAAAAATAGTAACAGTGGTCTTGGGGCAAATTTTCAATAATGTGAAAATATCTTCAAAACAAGAAGGTAAATGCCTATCGGACATTTATTAAGTGAAAGGAGGAATCCAATAAGGCCATAATCCATAAATGAGGAATCCAAAAAGGCCTCCGAGCAGAACAAATGTAGATGATGAGGCAGCATTGACAAGTTGAGGCAAGCACCAGTCACCCTGATACAAATTCACAGGTAATGGATGTTGACAGTGAGATAGAACCGATGGAATGCAATGAAATACAAGCAGACGAGATGCTTGAGAATCAACATTTAGTATTTGTAATCCACTAGTGTGTTGACAGAACATTTTGAAAAGTCATTCTAGAACAAGTTGGGCTTAGTTTGTGGAGTATGTATGATTGCACATGGTTCCAAAATTATTTAAAATGGCCCAATGCAGCTGTTGTGATTCTTACAACAGGAATTCATAGATTATGTTGTGCTCATACTGCTGATACCAACTTATGCATTGCAACCAAGTAAATGGAATGATGCAAACTGCTTATGCCAACTTATAGATTGCAGCCTACAAGTAAATGGAATGATGCAATCAATACTCTTAAACACCTGTATTGTTTGACCCAACTGAGCTACATATTCGGCTTATTTTGTACATAAATGTACCTTTCTAATGATATATTACATAATAAATTAAATTTGTTTTAAACAATGTATAAAAAAAATTCAAAATATAACTAATTGTTTTAGAAGAAATGGGAGTCTTTGACATGCAAGGTTAAATCACATTACCTTAAATTTAAAAAAATAACTCAAAGGTGATGTTTTTATGATTGGAAAGATGAAACTTACTACTTTTAATTAACTTACTACTTTAATAAATAAAACAAGTACTATTTCATCTCAATTGGACCATCAGGTTAAAAGGTACAGATGTTTATGGGTTTAGTATTTCCACACACAATTCCATTTACTTCCAATCAAGATCATTCCAAGCGTGTAATTTTTCATTAGAAAAGTATGTTTATCTACACTGTTTGACAATTGCTAAGAAACGGATATTTTTAGTAATAACTAATGATGCATTGTTTCAAGAAATCAAATTTGCTGAACATTTAGTAGAGGTCTGGTATCTTTATTAAGCAAAGCGGTTCTTAATTCGTATCGGGGTAAAACAAGATAACAAAAGCAAAATACTGAAACTTTGAGAATCTGAACAGTCACTGAAAATGCGTCCTCCCTCCACGAACCACTAGCTGCGCCATCCAGAACAAATGGTGTGTGAAGTGAGGTTTCTTGGAGAACATTACTTGCAAACTCTTCATGATCCCAATTACAATGCTCGTCACACTAATATTTTCTGACTGTGAGGATAACATAATGAACCTGACAGGCTTCCGTGAATACAAGCTAATTTGATTTAATCAATGAGAAATGGTTCTGGCACTCACATGAGTGTTATAACTTAAAAGGTCTGCAGCTATCTGGTCAGGAGTAAGGTTTCTGTTCCTTTTCGATACAAGGCATACATATCTCATCCTACGCTATTGTGCTTCCATGGCCGTCGTTTCTTCTCGGAGCAGTTCCTCCAGCAGCTTTATTAATCACAAAAGGACACGTGGATGCATTATGCTGTTGCAACTTCATTGACACTTTGTCCTTACTCAAGGCATCCAACTACCCATCCATGATAATATGTATTCAAACGATGTCTTAGAGACATTCTGTAACCAATATTTGCTGTAAAAATTTACAACACAATCTTCAAAACCTGTGATTTTACCTTCAAACTTCACTTCTGATTTGGAAGGGAAAACTTGTGAGGCACTGCCTTTTATACAGATAAGAAACTTGTCCAACAATGTCCTCTTCAACTTTTTCTCTGTCTGCCCTTTAAGAGCACTGCATGAGAAAAACCACCTGTTCCTAAGCAATTGTCAGGCTGTATACTAAACGAGCCTGATCAGACAATTAGGTCAAACAATACAGGGGGTTATGGGTACTAATTATATCATTCTATTGCATGTCCCCCTCCAAAACGTTTAGGAAGCAACGATAAATTAAGTGCCTTTTACATGTATTTAGAAAAAGATTCACTACACTTTTTGCAAGGTTAAATTGAATGATCTTAAAACTAGAAAGGTACATTTATCTAAACACTAGCCACTGCATTGCCAGTGACAGTTCTTTTCGTGGGGTCTAGTGTGACCACTGCTCGCTAATCCCCGGTGATTGCAACGAATTCCCATTTGGTTTGCCTTGCAAACCAACACCATGTGCAATGCCGTGATGGCCTCGTCATTTCAAATGCGGCCAAATTTAAATTGCAAAGAGTTCTAATCGGCGTAATGTCACAATTTCTTGCGAAAATATAAATATTCAATTGAAAAATTATTTATTAAAAGAAAATCAAATGTATAAGGTGTCAATTTAATGTCAAATTTTCCTTGCCCATGACACTTCTTTTTGTGGGGTTGGGTGTAACCACTGCTCGCTAACCCCAGTGATTGCTTTGCATTCACATTTGTTGGCTTCTACTTAAAGCTATCAGGGAAGGCATGATAGGAGGAGGCGTTGCTTGATAACAAATAACAAGTTTATTAATTAAATGACATCACGAATACAAAGCGGACCACACGAGAGAGTACGTTAAGTGTGTCCATACTCATACATACGTTCTCGCTCTCTCTGATACAATCGTCATTACAAATCCCGTGCATACGTTTGATGACTCTAGCGCCATCTATTGACCGTTAAAATTATTGTGCTACAAATAAGAATATAACATTCGGCCAGACTGACAATATAATCGTCCTCGATTGAATAACACTTACATTAATTACATTTGCAATATCTCAGATAAATCATCTAATATAAGCAAAATGACATCAAATACATACATACCAATTTACATCTATAGTCACATCAGATTCTAATTACTGATTTTGTGATGTTTAACCACACTTACTGTTTCCATCTATCTTGGATTATAATAAGAAACTACAAATATTATAACATCAACTGAAATGAAATATACAGATTAATTGACAAATACAATGAACTACTGACAGTATTCGCTCAATATGAATATATATAAATTTGTTTTTTTTTGAATACTTAATATGAATAAAATTATCAAATGCAAAAATTTACTAACAATATTATGACGAGGACAATGCTTAAATAGGTAAAATTGAGAAAAGTCACCAATCATTGTCCATAACGTTCAGGTTCTTTCACTACACGCCTCGGGTTTCGTCGAGGTACAGGATCATCATCATCACTGCATAGTAGTTGATTTTCATCATCATCACTAGATTCATCGGAACATCTGTATGATTTTAACTGGCTAACATGTGCAGTTGTCGTGTAGTGCCCTCTTGTGCCGTTTGCTAACAAACTGGTAACCTTGTAGGTGTCGCTTGGCAAAACATCGATGATGGTTAATGGGCCTCGATACTTCGGCTGTGTTTTGGTTGGTTGACCAGTCGCTATTGGAGATCTACGCATCACAACTATTTCTCCAACTTCATAAATGATGGTTCCGCATTTCTTCTTGTCGTAATTTTCTTTCATCTTTTTTCTGCCTGTCTTCAATACGTTTTCTCGTCGATTCCTGAAGAAGTTTTGGATTTTCCCAGGCGTCACAATTGGTGTCTGCTTCTCTCCTCAAAAGTCCATCGTAGAACCTCGCATTGTAGCCGTAGAGCATGTTGAACGGTGTTTTGTTAGTTGTCTTATTGATGACGTTGTTGAGATTTCTTTCAACTTCGGCAATTCGTACATCCCAGTCCTTGTGACGATGGTCTTTCATGGATATTGTGATGGTGGGAATAATCACTCGATTTACTCGTTCTACCATCCCATTAGCTTGTGGGTGCTTCGTCGAATTCAGAGTATGACGAATACCATTATCTTTGCAATATTCTTCAAACTGTTGAGCTGTAAAACATGATCCTCTGTCCGTAATTACTCTATCTGGTAAGCCGAAATTGTTCACTAAATTTTTAAATGCCTGCAGTACACTTTTCACTTTTGTGCTCTTAACTGGTGTCAGTTTTACGAATCTAGTAAGGTTGTCTATGATGACTAAAAGGTGTTGGTTTCCTTTTGTACTCTTCACAAAGGGTCCTAGGTGATCCATGTGAATGATAGAAAATGGTCTCTTTCCAGGCTCAATAGGGTGTAACAGTCCTTGTTGTTTACCCCCGGGAACCTTGTTTACTAAACATTCTAAACACATCGATATGTGTTTCTTCACGTAGCGCTTGATTCTTGGGAACCAATACAGTTCTTTAATTTTACTCACAGTTCTGTCAACTGAAAAATGTCCGATTAGGTCGTGAAACTTGACAACAGTACTTTTGCGCATAGACCTAGGTATGACGTAAAGCAGTCTTTCTTTTCCACTGTCTTTTATGGTTCGATATAGTCTTTCTCTCTTAAAAACGTAATTTGCAATAATTTGGTTTTCGGCTTTTGTTCTTTCAAATTTTTCTTTCTTGAAAATGGTAATGATCCTATCCAATTCGGGATCTCCTCGTTGAATCATAAGGATTTGTTCGTCAACGGACATCGTAAGATAAACTTCTAGATTCCTTTCGATCAATTCCGTCATCGTGTCATCAGCTTCTAAGGCAGGAGCCCTACTCATAGCATCCACGTGAGCCATCCTTGTACCTGGTCTGTGCTTCACTTCAAAGTCGTATTCTTGGATAAGATTGCTCCACCTAGCAATTTGAGGGTTTGTCGACTTCCTGGCGTTCATGTAGACTAAGGCTTGGCAATCTGTAACGATAGTAAATTTTATTCCGAGCAAGAATTGTCGGAGTCTGTCCAAAGTCCATACTATCGCCATCAGTTCTAGTTTACTGGAATGATAGTTCTTTTCAGCCGGTGTTGTCTTTTTGCTGATAGCGTACACTAAATTCCAGAGACCATCTGTTCCTCTTTGTAAGAGTACACCTGAGAGTCCATCAGATGAAGCGTCGGTGTGTACCTCAGTCAATGCTTCGGGTTGGTAATGAGCAACTATCGGTTTGTTAGTTAGATTACCCTTGAGTTCTCGAAAGGCATTTTCCTGTTTTTCTGTCCATTCAAAGTTCTTGTCCTTTTGAATTAAACAAGTTAGATGTACTGCCTTCTCAGCATACTTCGGAACGAACCTTCTGAAGAAACCAGTCAAACCCAAGAAACGGCGAACTTCGTGAACATTCTTAGGTTGCGGGAACTTCTCTATAGCTTCCACCTTCCTTACTCCTGGCTTTATACCTTCCTCATTGATCACAAAACCCAAGAAATCAACTTCCTTCTTTCCGAATTCGCATTTAGGTAATTTGAGTGTCAAGTTAGCTTTTCTTAGACAATCAAGTACTTCTCGCAATCTTTCTACCATCTCGCGCCAATTTTTGGCTGGTATCAATATATCATCCAAATAACACAAAGCTTTTGTGTTCAGTAGTGGCCCTAAGACATGGTGCATTAACCTCTGAAATTCCACCGGTGCATTAGCTAGTCCGAAAATCATTCTTTCAAATTGACCCGTTTCGTCCGGTGTTATAAACGCGGTTTTTAATTTCGATTGCTCACTCAATGGTATTTGTAAATATCCGTGAGCGCAATCTAGCGTTGTGAACATTGTGGAACTTCCTAAGCATTCAAGTAAGTCATCTATTCTAGGTAACGGGAATTTATCTTTAATTGTTTGATTGTTTAATTTTCTGTAGTCAACAACTAACCTGTGCTCCCCTGTTTTCTTTTTGACCAACAGTACCGGGCTAGCATACGGCGAACGTGTTTCAGAGACAATACCGTTTTCCTTCCATTCCCTCACTACATCCTTGATAATCCGCCGCTCAGTTGCGTTCGTTTTATAAGGTGGTACACTAATGGGTTTACTCCCCTCTACTTCCATAATACTCATTTTAGTTAGCGTTGTACACCCTAATTCACCCAATTCCAGCGCAAAGCAGTCCCTAAACTCATTCACTAATTCTAAAATTTCCCTTCTATTCTCAATTAATGTTCCATCGTCAAATTTAATTTCACTCATTTCGATTAAACGCTTATTTTCCTTCACTACGTTCACGAAACAACTATCCTCCTTTACCAAACAAATGGGGTCGAATTCAACTACTCTTCCTACACATTGATTTTTCCTCAATAAAACATTCTCATTTCCCACATTAATAATTGGAACTACGGTTTGACCATCTTTTATTTCTAACAAAGAATCACAACACTCCTTTTTTCCCTCTATAATTACCAAGCCGTCATTTCCCAAAGTAGTCTGAGCCCTTACAAAATTCACCGAACTTCTTTCAAGTAACACTTTATTAGACGTTTTCAATTCTCTTACGTCCTAATTCTTTTCACATTCCATATTAGTAAATGGGTTATCCTCTGCATAATAAACATGAAATTTATTCCCAATGCGAGCAAACGATATGTTCTCCCGATCCAAAAATGATCTCCCAATTAACAAGTCGTGAGGTAAAGCGTCGTCCCTAACAACAAGCATTTTAATATCCTTAACTTCAACATTATCCAAGGCAATATCTACGGTTGACCTTCCTAGTACGCGCGCCGCACATGTTTTGACGTTGCCAAATCCGTACATCACATTTGAAGCTGGTTCTATTTTTAGACCTAACTTTTTCGCTACAGAATTCCTACAAATAACGGAATCGCTCCCAGTATCTATCAAAGCTGTGAACTCCAACGACGATTTGTTTATCCGCGCTTTTTTAACATAACATGACACTTCGCCATCTATTCCACCCCCACTAGTTGTAACTAAGCTGTGATCTCTTTTCGATACATTACGTTCAGTACTTCCCCCCTGTCTGTCAACACCCTGTTTAATTTGATCGCATTTGTTTTGTCTAGGACACGTTCTAGCGAAATGCGTATTTCCATTGCAAATGAAACATCTTCTCTTTTTCTGTATTAGGTGCCTTTCTGTCTGCCTAATGTGTTTATTATTACTTTGGTTTGTAAAACGTCCGTTACTGAAACTACGATTTGTTTTTCTTTCATACCCAGCTGCCTCATTCAGCGGTGACCTCGGTCTAGACATAACCTCGTATTTCTTTTCATACAAATTTTGATCTCCGTGTTTGAATTTTGACAGGTTACTTTCGTTTCGTACATTTTCATATTGATCTAGTTTATCCGCTAATTCTGATGATTTGACTATTTTCACCCATTCGTCCACGAAATGTTCTTTTACTGAAACGGTAACTTTTCTTTTTAATTGATCTGTTATGATTAACTCTCTAAGACCATCAAAATCACTAACGTTCGTTCCGCGTAACCATTCGTCAAAGTAGTTTTGTAATTCGTACGTGAAATCTCTCCATGTATTTTTGGGTAATTTGATATGATCAAAGAACTTCTGTCGGAATTTATCCGGACTTAATTTAAACTTTTTTAACAGTAAATCTTTAATGTGTCCATAGTCATTTGAAAGTTCTTCCGGAACTCTCGCGATGATTTGGTTAATTTCATACGGTAATAAATTAACTAAATGACTAACCCAATTTTCAGGACTTAGATTTAAACGTTTCGCTTGTCGTTCAAACAATATGAGGTAAAAACTTATGTCCCCATCCCTTATTTCATATCGTTGCATTATTTTAGTAATCATGGAATTACTAGAAATTTCATTTTCGTTTCTATTTTCGCTTTCGTTTGATACGTTACTTTTTTCTATTCTTAACTTTTCTAGTTCAAACTGTCTTTCTAATTGACGTTCCTTTAACTTTTGGTTTTCTTCTCTGGTACGAACTATCGTTTTTAACAAATCACACGTGAATTCCTCATCATAGTCTTTACTTTTTGTGATTAATTCTCTAATTTCGACAACAACTGCGTGATCAGGTAATTTTATGTTTAATTCTTCCGCTAAAGAAATGAAATCTACCTTTTTCGATTTAGCAAGAAATGCCATTTTTTTACACCCTTTTAATGTTTCGTAACAATTTAACATATGAAATAAAATTAACTCCTTTTCATTAATTAAATTTCACACAGAAATTAATAATGAACTCCTCAACAATTTCACACAGAAATTTAAAATAAGACTCCTCAACAATTTCACACAGTAATTTAAAATAGCCTCCTCGACAATTTCACACAGAAATTTAAAATAGCCTCCTAAACAATTTCACACAGAAATTTAAAATAGCCTCCTAAACAATTTCACACAGAAATTTAAATATAATTGCACCACGACGGAGTTTCAGAAATGTCATGCCACATACCTTCTTAAACTGTTAGGAGTTGGTTCTGAGTTCCATTTTGATCGAACATCCCGCTTCTGATTATGTTGGCTTCTACTTAAAGCTATCAGGGAAGGCATGATAGGAGGAGGCGTTGCTTGATAACAAATAACAAGTTTATTAATTAAATGACATCACGAATACAAAGCGGACCACACGAGAGAGTACGTTAAGTGTGTCCATACTCATACATACGTTCTCGCTCTCTCTGATACAATCGTCATTACAAATCCCGTGCATACGTTTGATGACTCTAGCGTCATCTATTGACCGTTAAAATTATTGTGCTACAAATAAGAATATAACACATTTAATTGCGGAGAGATACAATAGCGTGAAGTCATAATCTCTTGCGAAAATATAAAAGATATTCAGTTGAAAAGTTATTTTTAAAGAATCAAATGTATTAGGTATCGATCTAATGTAAAATCTATCGCAGTTTTCAACTCTGTTGAAACTTTTACTCCATATTTAACGATCTAGGAGATAGAAAAAAGAACGGCATAACTTCAGTTAAAACTTTATTTGTCCGCTGAAATCATTCCTCGGAAAAATAAATTTAGAATCTGTCATCTCTTTATACTGTTGCCATTCTAAGGGAAAACAATAACTAAATTTAAAAATGTTCTAGATATTAAATATAAAAATTCGGGCGCGAAAAATTCGGACTACCTGTGTGGCAAGTCTCATTATTGTAAATCATGCTATAGATTCGTCAGGACAGTCCACACAAATAGACAAACACTTCCTTTTATAATAGTTGAGACAGTGGCAATTTGGATAGGGGTTCCAAGCTCAGGTGTGACCTCATCATCTGGCTGGTGTTGTCCTTGGATATTTCCTTTTGGTCACCAATAGTCTAGTATTGCACCTGTGTGATGTTAATTGAAATACCTACCTACTACAGATGTTAACAAATTAATAATCCTAAAAATCGCGAAAAATTGTTCATTTTTCAAATTAAAAATTACTATAAACTACTGCAAGTAGGAAGCTAAAAATTTCCAGAATTTTTTGTGACTAGGCAACTTGCACACCTGGGCGTTTCAAATCGGATGTGTGTGGAATATAAGTTTGACATGACATCTTGTGGAATTCTCAGATGTGATCTCTTAATGTCTAGTGTAGGAGTGATGAAAACATGCTAACTAAAATTACCCACACTGGAAAACAGCTATATAATAGTTAAAACATGTTTGACAGATTAACTAGTTTTGATGTTACATTTTTCTACATTATTATCCTAAACTGTCAGAAACAAAGAACTTTTATGTCTTTTAATGAGTTTACTTAAATTAATTGACTTCCACAGGTACTTCCGGAGACAAATGAGAAAACATCTTTTAAAGATAGGCACCCAATATAGTGAACAAAAATCTCTATCTTGCAATGTTATTGAAGCTATTTTAAAACTTAAATTTCAGAGCGAGTTTTTGTTGTACAAAAACACGATTTAAGTTTGTCTTAAATTAATACCATATCACTTTGAAAGCTTTTAGCTTTATAAACTTTAATGTATAGTTTTCAAAACAATGGGATATTCAGGTAGATAGTTGAATTAATGTTGCTCTGGAGCAACACAATGGGCTATTGGTGACAATTTGGGATCTATTCCAAGGGAAAGGTCTGAGGACAACTTGTAATATTGAGCCATGAGATGAATGCCTGAACTGGCACCACATTCCAAACTTGTCCTCATTCTTTGTACAGTGTATAAGCCATGACGGATTTAATGTGCAGTTTAGGTACTTTCCTTAATGACAACGCCGACCAACCGGTATAGTGGTTAAGGTGCTAGCCTCTAGATCGGAAGGTTCCTGGTTCGAATCCGGGTATGGATGTTTGTAAACGTATGGTGTAGAGGCGGCTGGTGCACCTTAAATCTGTCGTGGCCGAAAGTCCTCACGTTGGATTGGCGTGGAAGTTTGGAGAGAGGGGTGCCAGCTCAGGTGTTGCTTCGTCATCTGACCGTGGTTCAAAATTACGAAGTGTTGTCCTCGAATCTTTCCCTTAAGGGACTGATCCTGGACCGTCGTCAATAGCCCGATGCGTTGTTCTAGTACAACGTTAACTAAAATTACCAATTACCCTAATGACAACATAAAATGCCAATATTTATTATGGACAAAAACCTTTTCTAAAATGTTTGATTTTTGCAGTCATATTAAAAGAGAGCAAAAGCTATTTTTAAAAACTTTATTCATTCTAATGTATAAACAGTTTTAGAATTAAGAAACAAAGTAAACTTAATAGAAAAGTCAATATATGAAAATAGGTACACTTTATGGCATATTTATATACTTCTCATAACTTTGAGGACATTTGAGGTACTGGTCCAGACCACTTTTCTCCTGAAAAGAAATGTTTAATTTATTTTTGTGTTGCACATAAAAAGTTTAAAATGATTTAACAAAAAAAAAAATATTAACCTAAAACATGAGCAAGAAGTTCAAATCTGTCGGATCCAAAGAAAACTTCTGGTTTGCCACCTACATGTGCTACTATCATTGGTGCTCCAAACGCCTGAAGAATAAAATGCCTTTTTAACTCAAACTATATAAACAAATATTTCTACTATATATTTCAGGTACACTAATTTTGAAAAGTAAATCATTCTTACAATGCCCAAAAACTAATTCAGTGTATTCTAATTCTGTGGCAGTAATTCACTGCACTGAGTTTTGATCACATTTGTATTGTATGCTTATTAAGAAAGAGTACTTAAAGGTTGAAATTAAGTATTTTGGATACTGCAAACTTGTTTCAAACATTTAAGTGAATCGAATCTGATGTCCACAGCTCACAGGCTGCTTGCAGTTAGCAAACTCATCGAGCCACAATGGCTCCTGTGAAAGTTATTTTCCAGAAACATTTTAAAACTGGCAATTTTACTGAAACTTTTCATCACAATTGAAAAAAGTTAGATTCAATTATAATTTGAAACAATTTTATGTATTGAATTATCCCAATTACTTTAAACCAAGGGATGAAATAGCATTTTCAGTACTTAAGTAAAGCATTATACAAGTGTTATTAAATGGTTTGAAAAACATACACCATATTCCAATGCTTCATCAGTGTACTTCCGAAGCCTATGCTTTGTCTCCTGATCTGTCATGGTTTGTAAAGCTTTTTCCAAGTGTTCTGGTTTCATTCCTATAGATTGGCCAGCCTAAAATTAAGATTTTAGTAAATTAAACATGAAAAAAAAAGCACAAGTTTAAATACAGTAATCAACTAAAAGGACATACCTCTCTAAAGCTCTGAGCCTCTTGGATGTCAGTGTGCTGAAATACAGTACAAATATTGTTAATAAAATACTAAATAAATTAAAACCAAGATTAAATTTAATCAATTTAAGGCTTTCGATATATATATACATATAGTATTACGATGACCTAAACTAGAAAATATTATAAATCCAAGCTCCCTTTTAATTAACAAATATACGCCTCCAATAGTTTCAAAAAAGGAATACAACTGATCCTCAAATGGAAAATTTGTATCACTGTTAAACATAAAAGATGAAATGTGTAAAAAAAAAAAAAAAATTATAGTATCTTTTTGAAGCCATTTATTCTTGAAAAAACTAAAATGGTGTTTTTATGGTTTTAACATGTACTGTCCCCAATTCAATTCCTGGGATATTCTATTCAAAACGTGACTTGTAAAGTAATTAGTTATTACTACACATATGAAACAAAATAAATAAAATTTACTATAAATTTAATAAGATATTTAGCATTAGCAAAAGTAAGAATATATTTCTTAAATTTCAGTAATAGGTAGTAGTGATATCTCTGTATACTAACTGGTCATAATTTGCTTGCATTTTTATTCAAATTAAATTTTTGTTTTGAAACTGTTAGATGAGTAACGCTAGTATGAGACAACCGTCTATTTGAATAAATTTTAGCAGTGAAAATAATCCTTGTAACTACTAAGTATACATTCGCTCTGTATATCTTTCCCCCCAAAAAAATTTGCATTTTGGATAAGTATACAAGATTAATCATAGAACCGTAAAGTTTACTAAGATGTCTGAACAATGTGAAGCTCATGGTAAACTAGAGTTGTGAAGAAAGTAAAAGAAAACTTATTTTTCATAAGTGTTTCGCATAAGCTGCCAACTCAGCAAATACAAGGTAACTTCTTTATACTAATTGAACACAACTCATCAGTCATCAAATACTCAGATATAAAAATTACAAAACACTTTAATTCTAAAATTGTAGATATCTAACCCTAAAGTTACTGTTATGGCATTTATATGATTTGTTATCACTATTCAACTGTCAACTAGTGCAGAGCCATAATACAGAGGTTAACAGTTAAAAAAAAACACTAGTTTAGATTTGGTTAATTTATTAATTTTATTTTCAAGATGTAAATATTTAGTAGCCTAAATTTTATCTTTTTGGATTCAGATAGGTTTAACAAAAACTGATCATCTAGAACTAGGAATTAGCTGTGGCTGAATTCAATAGATACTACCACTAATTGACTGATTGCCCCTAACGTGAAATAGCAGTATTGAGATGGGTATACTACTGTACCAGGATTATTCAATGGATAATTTCAACAAATTGACTGTTGTTGCCTTTAGCAGTCAAGTAAACATTAAGTGGCTGAGATGCAATGTGAAGAAAAGGTAGATACACAAAAATAGAGAACTGCATTCCTGTTGAACCACTACTGTAAGAGCAACCAACCTTTATGGAATAAAAAATATTTCATAAATTTCCACACATTAAGTCGCTTTGTAAATAGAATGACCCGTTTGCACTAGAGTTTAAGAATGACTAATTTAAACAATCCACCCAACTAATCAAAATTGATACCATTGCTTTCCAATTTTCAAAGAAATTTAGCTGGATTAATTTGCTACAGAAAAATGTATATCAGGCACTATCAATTATATATTATTTGGTTAAAACTCAGGAACATACCCCTTTAATGACACTATTTTGATGTTTTTCTTCTTTTACTAAGAATTCGATCTGCATTATTAAACAATATTTTCTCATGTTACACTTTAAAAAGATATGATGTATTAATCTGATTCCATCTAAAATTCCTAAGTATTACAATTGTCTTTAAAAATTGTAAATGTATCAAACAATTTAAGTAATAGAAACAACCTCACAAATAGTTTAAAATTATTTTCACAACAGCATTTAACATTCCTTAAACAATTTCCATATTATTTGATAAAAATATTACTTTTAAAGAGAAAATGAAATTTGAATTTTAGCCACTAAAAACCTATTAAATAATTATTTCCACAGTTGAATTTACCTCTTTGAACAATCGCAACCATAAAGCTCTAGTAATTGATTCCACATACTCTGGCTTAATCATATCAACAGCAGTAACAAACCTCATTGAATTTAATGAACCTTTTTTGAAAATCAAGTCCGCCAGATTCTGAAAAGAAAATTGTGTTCATTTATGCAATTAAGAAAACATGAACATTTAATGCAAGATATCACAACAGGAAAATTGAATTATAAAATGTTGAAGCTCGAATATAACAATCAGTAGAATATGCCCCAGATTTTAAGGTGCTAAAAATATCAAATTAGGTTTTTCTGTTTTAGGTTATACGTTTTAACTACCGCTTTCGATTATAAGGCAGGTTTATAGAAATTTCTTAATTTACATATATGAAATTATATTTTGGAGAATTATCTACCATTGCAAGTTACTTAAATATACAGTGCTAAACAGCAAAAGTACTCATGAATAAATTACTTTACACATTGATGTTATCTGTCTTTACAGCAGAATGCTTTTGGAATGTTGGTTTGGGGTTTAATGACGCAAGGGCCACATTTGGCCATGCTGTGCCAAACACACAATATCAAGTAATTGCCTTTTGGAAAGAGCACAACAGCTCAGGTTACAATCCTCACTTGCGTACTCACAACAGTCGTCATTCCAGTGGGAGGTAGCATTTTCCGTGATTGTTCGAAAATGCTCAAAGTGCATTTTTGCTTTTGTTATCTTATTTTACACTGGTACGAAATTTGTACCATTTTGCTTGATAAAGATTCCACCATACCTCTAAATATTTGGCAAGTTTCATTTCTTAAAATTATGTGTGCCATTAGTTAATGTCTGATCCTTAGCAACCATCAAACAGTGTAGAAGACATTTAGAAAATTCTCTACACCAAAATTAAATACTTCAAGGTTTTTTCAGTGTTGTTCCTCTGAAATGGTAAAAATTTAATAATTAACAGAAGTTACTTTTTACAGTGTTTATCTTATGGGAACAAAATCTACTTTTTCATATTGTAAGCAATCAAATGCAAAGATAAATTCTCAGTGTACAGGTATATTGCAATCTTGAGAAAGAACAATTTGAGACCTGAAGAGAGTTTGCAGAGAACATATGATGTCGGGGAACAAAATTAATCTCAGAAATTTTGTTGCCTGTTCACTTAGGATTAGTCTCCACTTTTCCATGATAAACATTATTCATATGCTCTATGTTACATGTCGCACATATGTTCTCATTTAACAAATTTCACTAAATGAAAGATTTCATAAATTGTTAGTTCTGATGCTGAAACCAAGGTTGTTGATAACACTGGTTTTAATCAGAAATAAAGTTAAGGGCAAACCTAAAACTTTATTCTGTTGACATATATACTAAAAGGTAAAGAACCTGTGGAAAAGTAACTATACTGGTTAGTCAAAGATTATTAAATATCTATTTATATTGCCAATTCAAAAGCTGATTTCAAGATAATTTTGTTTTCAGACTGAGGTTCAGGACACAAACTAAGGAAATGTATACTTTCTCGCAAAACTAAAGCTACAAGGTGTTAATAAAAATTACTATATTGTATGGCAGTATTCTCCCGTGAGTTTTGTGCAATGTCTAACATTGATGATAAATCGAAAGAAAAATTTTGATTTCAATTTTTAGTCATATTTAAAATTTCAGGTTGTTGCCATGATATTTCAATGCAGCACACTTATCAAGAATATCATAAAATACATCTTTAAAACAATATAAATTATTATGTAAAAGCTTGATAGAAAAATTAGCCATGCAATTGAAACAAACTTCATACAATGAAAATTAACGCTTCAATCCACAATAAAAACTAATCACTAAAAAGGACAAAGCTGTCTTTGTCTAGCAAAGTAAAATTTTAGTAGTTTGCAAATCTTTGGTCTAATATTTAGCAACATGTTCCCATTGCTCCAATTCGTGGGACTAGAAAAGTAGGCTGAATGTTATTTTAGTGAAATGATAAAATTAAATCATTTTGAAAGATTACCATAAATGGAAAATTAAAGAATGAAAATGATATAATATTTCAGAAACACTAGGCAAAGATTTTTCTTTTGAGTTTTCGTAATTTTAGTTTTTCATAAATCAATTAAAAAAGTGTTGGTTTTTCAAAATTCCATGTTCTTTATGGGACATGAAATTAGTTGAAAGTGAAGAAAAGAAAAACTATACATTTCAAATAAACAATTTTTTGTACAATTTATTCAAAGTTAACAAAAATAGCTTCAGAAAAATGAGAAAAGTATTTTGTAGAATAGTGATTTGGATAGGTTTCTCTTAGCACTTATTTATTCAAAGCTATTCACAACTATTTTACCTTACAGAAACAGAATCTGCAGTAAAATAATAAAATGAATTCCTTTGTTTGATGTAAATATGTTCTACAGGGGAAATTTCTTACCTTAGGTATAAATAAAGGAACTTGGGAATACTTTTGAAGTCTTTTTAAATCTTGGGCCATATATATGCCCTTATTGGGAACCATAAGTGGAGGTGAATTGCCTAAAAGAAAACAAAAATAAGCATTGAATGCCCTTTACATTTGATTTTTAAGATTTAGCTATAATATTAATGATTATGTGTCATAATTATAAAATCAAAGTTACAGGAACAACAGGAGTGGTGTTTGGTTTTCATGCCAGAAAGGGCTATATTTGGCCAATATATGACAAACACAAGAGTGTGACAAGAAAGTATGGAGAGAAGTAGAGAAGGTGGTGTTAGTAGCTGGTCGAGTACCCATTCGGGATAATGTATTTATGCATGCTGTAAGTGCACAAGTATATTAATATTGCAGCAGATAAGTCTCCAGTGAAAATTTTATTAAATTATTCAGTGACGTTAATGGTAAGTAGTCAACTAAACGGTCTAGTGGTCAAGATGCTGCCTTTGTGGTCAAAAGGTTTCTGGTTAAAATGTGGGGCAGAGATGTTTATCCATCTACAGCAGTGCCTACCAAAGGGTGTGCCCCTGCACACTGGTGTGCCTGGTGACATGCCTAGGTGGTTCCTATAAAATCACAGATAAATATGCATGGGGATATAAAAATGAATTGATAAGGGAGGAAATGAGAGTTTGCTTATCATACATAAACCCCAACATTGAAGAAATCGTCAAGGTTGGCAAACATCCCCAATTTTTTTTTCTTTAATATTGCTTGCATCCTTATCAGATTTTTATCAATGATGTATCAGCATAATAAAAATGTTTTAAGGGTAACATTTATTTTTGTAAAAAAAACTTTTTTTGAAGTAAAAAATTATGACAACATGAAAGGTTTCTAATAACACTGATAGCAAATAAAATTTTGCGCTTATTATGTTGTTTTTTGTACTAAATTCTTTGTTTACATTTGGCAAGTGCATTGAACCAAAAAAAATATATATATAACTAGGGGGCTCCGCCCCCTGCTCGCCAACCCTCGGGGATTGCTACGCAATCCCATTTGGTTTGCTTCACAAACCAACATTCCTTTTGCAGAGTGAAACTATCTGAATAATTTGTATTATCCTGATTTCACTTTACGGTCCATGACGTCACATCGAGGGCTTCGCTCCCTGCTCGCCGACCCCCGGGGATTGCTACGCAATCCCGTTTGGTTTGCTTCGCAAACCAATACCTCTTACACAAGTGATTTCACTCTTTTTTACTTTAACACTTAATGCACCCTAAACTAATAGCCGCATGCGTAAAAAATCTTCTGCATCTCGTTCCCTGTACAATTTTAAGTGAACCCTGTTAATCTCCAAACTTTACAATGTGTACTTTGTACTTTCTCGGTAAACCGTCTAAGAACAGAGGGAAAAAAGCGAGCCTTTTTCCTCGTCAAATAAAAAGAAATTGTTTGTATGGCAATTGTTGCTACGATAAATTTGATATCTGGCAAACTCGATAGTCATAAATACAACCCTGAAAAGCTCCGCAATTTTGCTCCGCGAAATAAAAAATACGAAATTTGTGTCACCAACTTTTGATTGCATCAAATTTATTTATGAACCAATTTTTAAAAAAATGGTACTGTAAGAAAGAGTACATTCTGAGGTATACTGCGCTATTTTCAAAATAAAAAACTAATAGTAATACAATATAGATATGACAGTTTTAGTTAACGGTTGTAACAAAAAGTAGCGAAAATATCCAAAGATTCCGAATTTTGTATGACCAACTTTTGGTCGCATCCAGTTTAATTATTAACCGATTTAAAAAAGAATAGTACCGTAAGAAAGAGCACATTCTGAGGTATACTGCGATATTTTAAAAATTAAAAACTAATAGTAATAAAATATTAATACGGCAGTTTAAAAAAAAAGTAACAAAAATGTCCTGATTTTTCCCGAATATCAAAAAAATATTATCAAGAACCAAATTGAAATTTTAAAAAAATACTCGACGAGCTGCAAAAATTTACGTTGAGAGGTACTCTTTAAAAAAAAACTCACGGCTGAAGACTGAAAATTTGTATGTGTTTTGCTCACTCGCGGAAGAAATTTCGCTTCCTCAATTTTGACACTTAATAAACCCTAAACTAATAGCCGCATCGGAAAAAATCTTAATAATTGTCCAGGGAATACAATGAAGAACAAATCATGTTAATTTCGTTTTTTTCCGATCAGTACTTTCTCGGGAAATCGTTTAAGAATCAAGCTAAACAACACAGTTTTCAATCCTGCGGCGTCGGCGGAAACTTTTTTTTTAGAGATAGTAATAATAATAATACAATCTGAATAGAACTGATGTCAAATACGGAAATTATCCATAAAAGTC
This sequence comes from Metellina segmentata, assembly GCA_947359465.1. Lineage (NCBI taxonomy): Eukaryota > Metazoa > Arthropoda > Arachnida > Araneae > Tetragnathidae > Metellina > Metellina segmentata. The sequence continues at coordinate 60,655,483 of OX375875.1, forward strand.
GGACTTTATCTCATTATTCTACAAAATTAAAATTTTATTACAGTTACATTTATTTTTTGAGGTTCAATGCACAGTATAATGACAAATAAAATTGTATACAATGTATCTCAGATAAAATTGGATAGTATTTTAGTGTAGGTGAATAGTATTAGAGTTGTTAAGATAATGGTAAATACAGAAAAACTTATTTAGAGTAAATGGAACATTTTACCCATAGGATATAGCTTTTTAATACTACCATACTTCCGAAAAATGCCTATAACTTCGATAATACTTAATGAATTTGAATAACGGTTTTCAGATATTGAAAAATAAATGTTTGATGCACATTTTTAATGAATAAACTCAAAAATGATTTTTTTTTGTGTAAAATTTGGGTGTTTATCTCTTTTAAGGCATGTCAGGCTCATGTTTCTCATCAACAGAAAATAAATGATGAATAAAGGTAAGTAGCATTTCCCAGTTATCTCTATATTTCTTTGCTTTCTTATTTCTTAGCATTTTGTGTACGGACCATTTTCGATTTTTTTGTAGTCCTTCATGAGTGCTACGACTTCCAAATATTTGAGAACCACTGATCTAGAGTGAATGTGTGGCCTCTGTATAAATGGGTTCTGTATAAACTATTTGGTTTGTATGTGAGGTATATCGGGATGAAGTATTGGTTGTGTTTTCTCATTGTACAATGACATTTTTGGACAAACTGCATACCAAAGTCAAGTAAATGGGCATACACACATAAAGAAAGACTGACACAGAAGAGAAATACAATCAAGGAGAAATTGAACTTGCGCCACCTACAGGTTGCTAGAGCAATGTACACAGCCACCGAGTCAAGGAATTAGAGGATGATTTTTGAATAACAGGACCTATTGAGAAAGTTCTTTGGCAAAAAAGGGGGTTTCTATAATGTACATCTCAAGTGTTGGTGGAATGCACAGGCGATTGGAAAGGAAAGAAATAGACAACTTGAGTGAGTGGAGCTGTTTGAAGCTATGGTTAGAGGTGGGAAGGTGCAAAAGTTTAAAGTGGTATAAAGATATACTGTGGACTAGAGATGTATATAGAAGTGAGTCAATAAGTGATGGGTGAAAAGAGAAGGAAAGGGAGTTATTTTGGAACATTAAGGTACTTATCTGAGGTAATTTGGTAAACTTATATTTTAAGGGGTAATTTTAGTATAGGTTCATATATACACCATATTTTCAATTATACTTTTAAATTAACCCATTAATTTTAAAAATTTGAAAGACATCAATGGGAATCAATTTTTAGTGGAGCAAATGACACAAAAACATCACCAGCTGAAAACTGGATTAATATGACATGTAAAAGAAAACCTATAGTAAAACACTATATTAAATACCAATTTTCTCATGAAATTTCAGCATTTTCAAGTCATTTACATCATGTCATTTAAATAGCACAAGCATTAAGTATGACCCCTTCACACTAGAGACTGATCTTTAATATTAGGTACTCTGAATCCCATTAGTAAACAAAGTATTTCAAATCAAATTGTTAAATTATAAAATAGAGATTTAAATTATAAAATAGAGATTTAAATTATAAAATAGAGAGTTAAATTATAAAATAGATATAGCTAATCTCTGAATGACCATGTCAGTAATAAGATGGTTGATTTTCAATAGTGTTTTTTAGTGATGCATGGAGTTAAAGTATATGTAGGAATATAAACAGTTATTTGACACTTTGATGAACTGCCAATTTTTAGGCACAAAAAGGCATGCTTGATGTTTGTACATTGACATTCCTCGACTAAACTGTGGAATAAAAAGTTTAAGAAAAATTTGGACTTATACCTGAGGTTTTCATAACTCCCAATAAAAGCATAGGTTTCAACTTAATGTCGATGTTCCATATCGGCTTATAGCGATGTAGAACCTGACAAACATAAAAAAATATATATATTTTTTTTAGGATAAAAATTAGGACAGGATATATAAAAGACAAATACATGATACTTAACAGAACGCATTGTTTTGCAAAGTGAGTATATTAGTAAACGAAAATTGGTAACCTTAGCATGTAAGTAATCACATTAATTGAACTGAAGTGTTGAACAAATGCAAAAGAAAATAATGACGAATGCAATTCTGTTAGTATAAAGTATCACAGTAAAATAAGATAAAAGAAAATAATTTTTTAAACCCTGACCTCAAAAGCGAGGAAAGAATATGGAGAAATTATATCGTAGAAAAACTCTATTAAAACTGGAGCTTTCGCCATCCGTTGATTTCAAGTTACTAAATCAAATCAAGGATGCTTCTAATGTGCTGCTGCTTGTAAGTAGCTTTAAAGCAGTAGCATATACTAAAGATAAGAAAATTACAAGGAAAGTATGTGTTCAGAAAATTATCAGCTGAGCAGACACGGAAATAAAACAAAACACGAATGAAAACCATTACAGTTACAGTTATATTACTAGGAACGGTTTATAATTTACAATCATTATGGTATATAGGTTTATCACATTAAAAAAAAAACCAGATAGGTAGTTGCATTTACTTTACTTAAGAGAAAGACACCAGACTATTGCCGACAGTCCGATCAAGCTCAAAGTATGTTTGGAATTTTAAAAGAACATCACACTGGAGCTATTGGTGACGGTCCAGGATCAACCCTCGAAGGGAAAGATACGAGGACAACGCTACGTTAGGATCGATCCTGGACCATAGTTAATATCCCGTTGTATTGCTCCAGTATGACGCTGATTAAAATACCTCCATACCTACAGAGGACAACACAATGTAATTTTGACCCATGGTCAGATGACGAGGTCACACCTGAACAGGCACTCCATTCTCCAAACATGCACTCTAAGCCAACGGGAGACATATGATTCTACAGTAGATTTAATGTGCACCAGTCCCCACTTCACGACAGTCTTTTCTTTAGTCAAGTTTTACACTCACAACCTTCCGATTACTAAACCTCGACTATACCAACTGAACCATCTCATTTTTTGATTGGTAGGTGGGAATTTTAATCAACGTCATACTGAGGCAATGCAACAGCTATTGACGACCTTTTTCTGATTGGTAAGGTAACTGGTAATTTTTAATTAACGTAATACAAGAGTAACAAAACAGGCTATTGACAACGGTCCGTGATCAATCCCTAAGGGAAACAACCGAGGACAACACCACTTAATTTTGAACCACGATCAGATGACTTTTTCTGATCGGAGGATTAAGAATTGAAGAGAGAAATTTGACCCAGTTCGAAACCGTCGTGTTCATGTGTGCTTGGTGTGCTCAAATGTCCATACATTTACGTGGTGTGGAAGTTTGGAGAGTGAGGTGCCAGCTCAGGAAAGGACCTCGGCTTTTGACAGTGGTTCAAAATTACAAAAATACGAGGTGCTGTCTTCATATCAAGCACTAGTGCGACTTAAATTCAACTACTTACCTACCACTTTCGTTTTTTTTAAACGGAATATTTACTTCTGTGGCTTCTAATAGGTTGGTTCAAGTTCGGGTCTCGGCGATACAAAAGCAGAGGATGAATCAATGGATAATAGTCTTCTCCCTTCAAATCAGATGGCGAATGTTCATTTCCACAATCGTTGAACCACTACTGATTTGGGAAAGTCGACGAACATATGTAACCTATCGGTTATAATCAACATATCTTAAATACGTGTGCAACATGGGAAACTGCCGCAGACCCTTATGAGAGGCATTTTCTGTCGAACTAAATGTAGGTGACTTTTGTGTTTCTTCGACGATTTGTGTTTCCTTAAGTATTTTGAACATGACGTCAGTTGACTACGATTTTAGCGCGTCACCAAAAATAATTCCAAGAAATGAGTTCCGAAGTGTTGTAATGGCGCATTTACACATTCGCGCTCATGTTTTACCTCGTCACTAGCCGACACTCGCACGTTCGTTCCCTCATCGCGAATGACCGTTTACAAACTCGCCGAGTGTTCAGTTCAAGGACGATGGACGACATTGGCGTTGTGACGACATCTGCCCTTCATTTCTTTTGAACTTGGAGGCACTCCGCACCATCCAAAGTACGAACATAACGGGTTAGCCATTGGTTAAGCTAGAAAGATAATATCTCTATTACTCTATTAGAAAAATGGAGAGGCGTGATATCATGACGGTAAATGGGAGATTACGTCTTCACTAAGATACCCATCATGCCGATCATGATCTGTGACTTTTCAATCCACTGCTCTGGTCCTCCACTCTAAATCCTCCGCCATCATCATTGGTTAAGCAGAGTACATGAGCGAGACCAGAAATACAAGATAGTATATCATAGCACTCCAGAGTCTCAGAGCTACCGGCGGTACTTTTGGTTGATATCAATAGTCCGGTTTGGTAAGGCAACCAGTCTTCATTCTTGGGGTCCACTTCCCGAATACCGAAGAGCCTCGATTTCTTCATTCGTAAACGTAAGGGAACCCGGCAGAATGGAACATTTAATATTTGACAAGCTGTAAAAAAATATAAAGCAGAATGTGCTGAAACTGAAGAAAAACATGCTTTTAATTCTTGACTTTTTAAATAGTAATATTCATTCCTGAAAAAAAATAACAAAAAAAGATAATAAAAAAATCCTAAGAAAGTCAAAATGGTCCGTTCTTCTCCGGGTCCGGGGTAGAACGGCACCACAATATGTGCATAGATAAAAGTTATTTTTCGTATTTTAACTTCTCTTTTTTTCACTACTATAACTACTATCTTTATGCCTGTAAAACATAATTAAATAAAATATGGTTAAAAGGTGCAGCAGGTAAAATTTTACACATGTAAGTACTACTTCGATATAAGTAAGTGATTAGAAAATCAAAGAAAAAGGATCATTTATTGCAGAAAAAATTAGAAACGAAAGGAAGTTTTAGTACTGTTGGACCCCCTCTAGCGCGAATGCACGATGCGATACGAGCGGGCATTTAAACAAACAAGTTCGACTAAACTCGTAGGGTGTCCAACTTGCCTTCCCAAATGATCCCAGATATGCTGGATTGATGACAAATCTGGGGATCGAGCAGGTCAGGGAAGGGTGATAATGTGGCGAAGGCAGTCTTGTGACATCCTTGCTGTGAGTGGCCGAGCATTGTCTTGTTGAAAAATGGCTCCTGGGAGCCCTGCTATGAGTGGCATCACATGTGGCTGAAAGATGTCATGGAAGTACCGCTGGGCTGTCATTGTGCGATGGATCAATATTAGGGGTGACCGTGTATCGTAAGCAATGGCACCCCATACCATCACACCAGATGTGGAAGCGGTGTGTCGCTGTAAAGCGAAGGAAGGATTGAGGCATTCACCATGGGGCATTCACACACGAACACGATTGTCATCACTGCTCAAATTGAATCTAGATTCGTCGCTGAAGACGACCTAGTTCCATTCCGTTGCAGTCCAATCCCGTTGTGCGCGACACCACTCCGAACGGTGGCGTCGGTGGGCGGGTGTCATTGGCAGCACACGTAATGGACGCTGCGATACCAGATGTCCTTCAGCTAGGCGCCTTGCGATGATTCGGGAAGACACAGGGGCGCCCGTAGTGAAAGTGCTGCCTGTGTCTGAATAGCGGCCAATGAGGCAGTTGGCTCTACGCGTGCGTTTCGTATGATGTGACGGTCTTCTCGATGACTGGTCTGTCGAGGGCGTCCTGAGCCTGGTCGCCGTGTAAATGACGTCTCTTCTGTCCACTTGGTTGTCTCAACAACTCCTCACAGTAAAATCAGAACGGCCAACTTGACGAGCTACTCGCCGAGCTGACCACCCAGCTTCCATCATCCCTATTATTCTTCCCCTCTCGAACTCTGACAGCTGCTCATATTGTCTTGGATGGCGGCGTAACGGCATGTCTAAATCAGCGTTTTCTTTGCAAAAGATTAAGTACACTCAAACAAGCTCTGCTTACTTGTTTTATACTTCAAGGAGAACGAAGTTCAACGCCCTCTAGTGGAATTATGCAATGCGCAATCACGCTGCATTTATAATCATTTGCATATCTGGCCAACATGTACCTTCATGCCTAGTTTCGTTGCGATCCCACAGTTGTTTCTTGGTGCGTCCTTCTGACATTAGTTAAAAAGAAATTAAGGGAAACCAATTAACTTAGATTAGATTCTTACATATTTAAAATTAGATCGATTAATTAACAGATCAATGAATATTAAATGAATTAATAGATGGAACCCTAGACCATTCTTCCCAAGTCCATTCCGCCCAAGGCTTCGCACTCAAGTAAACAACAACCATTTTGTGAATGCCGATAAGATATACAATAGAAATTGGACCTAAATATACACTTAAATCTATATATTTTAACATACAAAAGAAAAATATGGTAAAGAAAACGATTTGGCTTGCCTTACACGTTGAAGTATCAAAGAAATTATTAAAAAAAAAAAAAAAAAAAAGATGAAATCTTGCAGAAACACGGTAATCTCAAAATGTCGAAAATGGTATAAAGCCACACCATTCCTGTTGTTTATTAGTTTCAAAGCGTCTCACCAGTCGTCGCAATCGTACAGCGGACGTAAAGAGGGGATTTCATTCTGCCCCGGGTTTCCCAACAGATTTTTTGCCGTAACTTGGGTTGAGATAGGTCGCCCTCTGACCACAAAGCTTCTGATCCTTTTGTCCGGATCACGGATCTCTTTTACCTATTGGGTTCACATCTTCATCAATTCGCATCCCTTCGGATAGCCAATTTGGACTTTAGGTTCACCTTTTCCTTTAGTCCTTATGGCACAACACGTACCTCTACTGCTGTATAGTAGAGTGCACACTTTTCGCGGTCACGGTAGAGTGTGTTTCGCCTATAGGCGATAATTTGCACTTCATACATTGTAACACATACAAAAGTAACATACAAAAGTATGCACACATACAAAATACAAAAGTAATTGCGCACATACAAAAGTAATTTTAAATATCAAGCATATCTTACCTCTTGCTTACCTGTGTCGGCACAGAGAGAGGTGCCCTTCAGCGGGACTCTGAGGCGTCAAAGTTTCAGTCACATATTCACCCAAGCCAGCGAGGGCTCGTCAATACTCTGGGTGTTCCGAATATTCATCAGGGCGACGCCTAAGAAAGTGTAATCCATTCCTGGAAGTGGCCAACAGGTCTACATTCAAGGATATATGGAGTGCGTCTCCCACTTCCCCACATCTACAGATATTTACCAGCTTTGAATACGGTGTAAGTACTTATGGACCGACCGTGGCTTGTGAGCAGGGGGTCGTACACGTATCCAACATCCGCCCTGCACGTGTTGATAAACGCGCTCATTGCAAACTGAACAAAGACTCTCTGAGTGGCGCTTCGTAGGCGTCGCTACAAGCCTTGACTCGTTCAAAAAAAAAAAAAAAAAAAAAAAAAAAAAAAAAAAGCCTCCGGCACGAGCGAAACGAGTTTTGAAACGAGGAACGAGGCGAATGACGAGTGAACCGTCTACACATTTACCCCACGACTCGCCTCGCAAGTCTACTCGCCATTCGTATATGTATGGATGCGGTATGACACGTTCATTGATCGAAGTCAATTAGATTAAACGCCAAATGTTAACAAAGAAAATTTTAAACTCTAGGTAACTCTGATATGTATCATGCGAGAGCATTTGGACAGATGTAAAATCTTCGCAGATCGAATCCTCCTCACAGGCCCTAGACATTGTTATAGTATGTATACTATGAAGCTAATTTAATCAGGGTAAATCGAAGTATAAGTTATCGCACAGGTAATGTGCACATGTGGGTCAGTAAACAGTAAATAAAAATCATTAAACGTAATATTCATAGGTATCATGGGTTTTGATGGGAATAGAAAGCAGGAAGAGAATATTGGGACCCCTCCTAAAGTATTTTTCTGAAGACGTTCCTGGTGTGAATAGCTTAAGGTGGTGTTTAGGGATTGCAATCCGATTCAGCGGATCCGGTAATCCGATGGATCCGGCATCGTTTAGATACCTACCGCATCCGATAATCCCGAATGTTTTAAAATTAAATAACCGATTATTCAAACCTAACTTTAAAGTCGCAAAATCGTTTATAGAATTAATCGATTTTATATGTATCAATCATCAATTTGGAGAACTTTGGCAAAAATAACAAATTAAATCATCAATAATATTTTTTGCGAAGGAAGGAAATTTACTGAAAGGAAGTAAACGTACCAAGGTTTAAAAGTACATTTAGAAACAAAACACAATTACATTGGCAGTGGAGGCACTCTAAAGAAGAGATGCGACTCTTTTTACTGCTGAAACAACATTAAAATTCATTTTAGAAACGCTGGAAAAACAAGACACTGTCTTAAGCGCTGAATTATCTAAGGCACTACGTGTAAAGGTAAAAGAACGTCGTTGCATGATAACAGAAGTATTACTTTATTTAAAGAATTCAAAAAAATATGATCAAAACATGAGACAAGCTGACAGTACGTTTCTGATACCAAAAAAATCTTATGCGACAGGAAATGAAAAAAAAATTATACCAAGTCATTAAAGATGACGACGAAAATGTGGAACCTGCAGCATAAGAAATCTTAAATTCCAACTCACTTTCATTGCAAATTAATTTAATATTAAAGAGGAATTAGAAAAGCAAATTATGCAAGAAAATGTAGTTTTCTGCATAAAGCCAAACTTTATAAAAGAAACAGATTTTGAGAAAATACTGAAGAAAGAAATGACTTCATATGAAATAGAAGGAGTCAAAGGAAAATATTTGTCTCTTATGTACGATTACTTAATGACGGTTAAAACAACTAGTGTCGAAGCTGAGAGGGTCTTCTCGGCCGCTGGTTATATTGGCAGTTCATTGAGAAGTAGGTTGGGGGACGACCATAATTAATACGATTTGTTTCCTTAGATCGTTCTTTCAAACTCAAAAGTGATACTAAGACTGATCATCATCAATCGTTTAATACATACTACTAGTAGTTACTATAATTTATTGTTGGTGATTGATTTCGTACCTATGGATAATTATTAATAAAGTTAATTTCTAATGCTAAAATACAGCTCAGGCGTTGCTTCGTCATCTGACCATGGTTCAAAATTACGAGGTGTTGTCCTCGGATCTCCCTTAAGGGATTGATCCCGGACCGTCGTCAATAGCCCGTTGTGTTGCTCTAGTACGACGTTAACTAAAATTACCATTACCTAATGCTAAAATAAACGTTTTGTTAGTCAAGTTGGAACAATATCCTTTTTACCTACTATCACACAGCCCATTTGGGAAAAATACCTACTGATTAGACTTTTATTAACAAAGTACCAACCCGTCCGGATCCAGCCGGATTGGTACTTTGTCTTGGCAGTCTTCGGGCCATTACGATCTGCCCTCTATCAAATTCGCTTAGATCAGCAGCCTTTTCCAAGAATGATTACTTATCTTCTCCAGCAGCAGTTAAGCCGACCAACCGGTATAGTGGTTAAGGTGTTAGCCTCTAGATCGGAAGGTTCCTGGTTCGAATCCGGGAATGGATGTTTGTAAGCGTATGGTGTAGAGGCGGCTGGTGCACCTTAAATCTGTAGTGGCCGAAAGTCCTCACGTTGGGTTGGCGTGGAAGTTTGGAGAGTGGGGTGCCAGCTCAGGTGTTGCTTCGTCATCTGACCGTGGTTTAAAATTACGAAGTGTTGTCCTCGGATCTTTCCCTTAAGGGACTGATCCCGGACCGTCGTCAATAGCCCGTTGTGTTGCTCTAGTACGACGTTAACTAAAAATTACCATAATGTTTTGGCTCGTCATTGTATATTATCAGAAGGTAAAATATTTTTGAGAAGACTCTTCGTGTATGTGGCGATGGGATGGCTTATCCTCTGAAAACATCCTTGACCTCTCGTGTCTAGTGGATCGAAAACATTTTTGGCGCCTTTTCCAGTCCCTTACAAGTAAGAGAAATATGTAGATCAGAGGGGAGGGGGCAAACTTTTGAGACGGTAGAGCCAAATCCATCCCTCACAACAATCTAAAAATTATTCGAGAGTCATATTTTTTTTTAAATAAGAAAAATGTAATATTTTTTATTAAATGAAGAAAACAAATCTCACCAAAAATTGCTCGCATTGGTTTTAATTAGCGTGAGCAATGAGTTTGCATTTCCTTAGAAAGTTTCTGTTTGTCCGGTTTGTAACTAGTCGTTTTTTTTATTTTTAAGGCACGATTCTATGTTGACTCTTCAATTTGTACATTTAAGGAAATTTATGTTATGAATCGATTGCTTACATACTTAAATACTGAGAACATTAAATGTAAAGTTTTTCAACTCATGATACAAGTTTGGAATTCCAAGTATTGAAAATTGATGAGTCTATTGGTTTTTATACAACTAACAGTCTACCTGCGCTGTGAAATCAGACTGGATTTTTATTTTTCCAGTTGTTATATATTTCAGTTTGAAGACGTACAAATTTAGAGCTCCATAAGACTTTGCTTATCAAGTCCAGCCATTGTATTTTAAAATTATTCGTATTAATATGAAACGGATAAAAATATAATTCCTGCTCTCTCTCACATTGGCATTATGAGGATTTGTAATAAAAGCTATAGTCAAATTATCATTTTGGAATTCCTGAAACCTTCGAAGAAAAGAATCTCTCATAATTAATATTGCTGTCTTAAAATAATCTTTGTTGATGAGGGCATTGTTTTCTTTGCGATATAACATATTTGAGGGAAATGAACTAAAGTTCTTTTTTAAATCTTCAGCGAACAGAATCAATTTACTTTCAAACAATATAACTTCTACCATTGAAAATGCAGTATTATATTTGTCTTGTAATAACAATCTTGTATAATCAATAGTAAACTATTGAGATGATTCAATTGTGATGTAGGGTGTACCATAAAGTGCAATTTCTGAAACCACTGATCTTCTGTTAATTCTGAATAGTGAACCTTGTTGTCGAAGGAACAGTTTGATTTCAATTATCCAAGATGCAAATGCGCTTTACCACGGCACCACTGGAAAGCTATCGAACCCTGTTGTACTGGAGAGGTTCTGAATTCTCTCCATTCACTTAGCAACTTTGAAATGTCTATAGTTAAATCCCTTTTCTATAACCAATAAAAAAAATTCTGAATTAACAATTACTGATTTCGTCTGGAAATGGTTTTGCCCAAAGCACTTCCTGGTGGAGTATACAATGGAAAGTAATCACGTCATGATTAATTTTTTTCTTTTAAAATTGAAACAAAACCCATTTTTTCTCCCGTCATACTTTTTGCAAAATAGGTTGTGTCCCACCATGTGCTCAAACATTCCCTCCACTCCCACTGTAAACCCCTCCCACCATGACGTCACGCTTCGCGCATCTTAGTGCCACGAAGTTTAGCGAGACTTATAAAACAAATAAAATCACCATTATGTGGATAAAATCCTTTAAAAGGTTTTTAAATTAAACTACTTGTATGATTGTTTAATTTTGAATTTTATTTCAGAGCCACATGTACATAACTAAAGATCCGCAGTTCACCTACCCTTGATCTGGATTATAGATGGATTCTTTGCTTTCTTTAGCAACCTTGTGTAATTATTCAGACTTGTCCACGATTTTCTACTCATGGGCTTAAGGGGACATTGAACTTTCGAAAATACTAAAATAGATATTTTAGTTATAGAGTTAAAAATATTTCGATATCAAATTCTGAGGGTAACAAAAACTAATTCGTCATTAATGACAATGTTTGATGGAGTTTGCCATACTGCAAAAAGCGCTATTCTCCTATTCCAAATTTTCAACATTCTCCTCATACAAACATGTTCTCTGCGCACCGGTTTTTAATTTTACTTGAATTTTTTTGGTAGAAAATCTTTGAAATCTGTTGTATATATCTGTTTTAAGTACAAATGACGGTGAGTTAATAGTTTGATAATACATGGAATATTAAAAAAATGTGTGTGAGACCTATCAAAGTTTGCCGATTCATTTAAACTTTTGAGCAGGTTTTGAGTAATAACTTTCAAGTCACTTGATATTTTTAGACCAAAGATTAGCTTTTATGTGGAAAAAACAATCGGTACAAATTTCATAGCAATCGGATTATAACTGTAAAAGTTTGTTTTGAAAGTTAACACTGCCCCTTTAATAAAACTTCGATTTTCATAAATCAAGCTAATTAAGTAAAATCGAGCAACTAAGCTGTTTATTTTGTAACATCAAGAACATTTAGGTGCCTCCGAGACCGCTATGGATACGTGTCAGGTTCTCACCCTTTGAAAAAAGGGCCAAAATGCCTGGTAAATGTAGTGTGCTCAAATTTTACAAAAGTTAATGGCACAAATGTTCTGATCTTTGAAATGATTGAACCTATTAGTCATCAGAGAATGTTTTTTTTTAATCAGTTACACAGTTTTCAAACCAAAACAACTGTTTGTAAAGTCTTGACAGCCACCTCTAAATGAAATAATTCATGCTATTTTATTGCAGATTCGCTGCCTTCAGCACATTTTTGTAGATATGACCTGGACAAAACTACATATCGGCCAGGATGGATTGTTTAAAATGGGACAGTCTTGAGTAGAATATATGTTTATAAATTGACTGTATTTTGTTTGCATCTTTAATTTCGAAATACGAGAATTTAGCTGTCAATCTAGTCTTTAAAAATTATATCAGAAGTGTCCACCAACCTATGCCATGAAGTATTTCAGGGAAGATTCGCAACAGGTAGATGCAGCATGTATCCAAAAGCGGAAAATGTCATCTCCAAGAAATTATGCATGTCTGTTAAATTCATCGAAATGAACAAATACACTCATTGTAGTGTTTCAACACTTCTGGAACCATTCTATGGAAATAAGGAGGACACAGACACTTTTCAGATAGAGTTAACTACGATTTAATGAAGTTAGTGGAACAAAAACAGAATGAATGTATACAGAACGATACCTGAGCGAACGAACAAAAAATGGTTGATGCATTGATTATCGTCATTGGCAAACCTCTGAGCTGCTTATCAAATTTCTGAGTTTGAACCTCATCAACCTCCGTGGAACGTCATGGCTCAACGTAGGCAGGAACATGCCTTTAAGAATGCGTCACTCATTCAGGCATAACTGTTGTCGACATCTCCATGAACGTATACTTATAGCTAATTCAATCAACGTAAATCGGAAGTTTCGTTATTTAAACAGGTAAAAAATATGTAGACATATCCTCTAACAGAGGACGGGGCGTCGTCGGTATAATAGTACAGGAGCACAAGGCCTACGTGGGCTCAGATTAGTTGAAAAGTTTGATATTTTGCATTGGACTCTTTTCTCTGTTTTAAATTGATAAATATTCGTTGTATTTAAAATAAAGGTGTACAATAGTGCAAAGGAAAATCAGAAAAATATTACATCGGTGCAAGTTAAGCTGACATAGAATAGGCAATTTTAATAACTAACTTGGTCCTGGGACCATCAAGTAAATTGGTGCTAGAGCCCAACATTTAACCCGGTAGAGAGGCCTATCATCAAAGTTGATACTGGGACCCGGACAGAATATGAGGAGGCTGGTCTGAAAACAATTGAAAAACATTCCGATGACAGTATAAAATAGTATGGCAATATGGAACTGGAAGATAGATCACAGGACCACTCCTGAAATTATTTCCTGAATGCTTTAAAGATTTATGCTATTTTTATGAGCACCTTTAGGAAGTAATCTAACAAGGACTACCTTTAGGCCAGGTAGATGGGTTTTTAGGGTTTATAGTCTATCCATATTCTTTCATCATTGTCGCTATATGAACACCAGGAAAAATCCAAGGAGTCAAAACAACCAAAACAGTCGAGAGGATGGAACTTATATGACATATCACTCCGATTTATGAGCTATGCTGGCTTTTTTTTGTCTTTATTTAAAGCATAGTTAACTGAAGGTACTTGAAATTCTTTACACAGAGATACAATCCATGCATACAATAAAAAATTGTGTCAGAGCGTTATGAACAGAGTGTAGATTTGCTATGACTTCAACTTATAAAGAAAACTTCGCGAATAAAGAAATTTTAATATAACATCTAAAGATTAGGCTGTTCATGCACAAGATCAAAACTTTAAGTGTATCAAAATCAAAAAATTGTCTAAGCTAAATCGGTCATAAGGTCAAAGGTTTGGTTTTCCCATAAAGAACGAAGCTCAGGATTTATTGTACCAGACAATACCGTGCTAAGACCTCGTTAAAGGCCTGGAGCTGAAAGGATAAAGGGTCTTTGGGACTTGGGAGGAGAGGAAAGTCTGGAATTGTTTTTATGAACACTATCCTCGTATACACTCAAAAAGCTAAATACATCAAGGCTTTATAGATAGTGTGTAAATACATCAAGTCATGATAGACCGTGACTTATGTAGAAAACGCTAGTGAGTAAGGCTGTGAGCAAACGAACATAGTAGATATTCAAAGCAAAAAAGCAAAAGCGTTTTTTAATAATTTTTAAATCATGTACGTTTTAAACCGAATTGCATTTGTGATCAAAGCATTTCTTCACAAAGGGCACTTTGAATTCAAAGAGGAAAAGTCAGGGGCTTAAGAAACTATAACACTTCTCTAACCCAGCCCTGGTACCAGATAGAGATACAATAAGATTCATCCATTATGTGAGAATACTCGATAAGATCACACTGCATAACATGTTCTTAACAACATTTGTAATTCAGAATTGAAATATCTCTCTCGACTATATATTACCACATCTTACACCTAAGTAAATACTGTACATGAATTAATCCCAACCTAGGGTGTAAAATACTTTGGAGATACTATTTTTCGAAATTAAAAAATTTCATTGAAAAATCCGCATTTACTCCTGTGTTTTAACCAGATTTTTTCGTCTACGGTGAAATAATCAATTATATGTAATACTGAAAACATAATTATATAATTTAAGTAATGGAATCTATTAAATGGAATGGAATATATTAAATTATAAAAGTTAATAGATTCCATTGATTAAATATAACTGGGAGACACTTATCTAGGACGATTTAAGGCAAACCACGCATTGATCCAACATCAGTCCTACAACACTAAATTGACTGAAATGATTGCCACCACCTTTTCTGTACAGAAAAGGAATACACATGTCGCATGTTTTGTCGTATGCTGCTCCATTGTGTGACCAGTTTAAAAGGGACACTGCAATGCGAAGAGTTTTTGTACAGCAGTATCAGTTTGTTTCCAGGTTTTCAGTTTCAAATATTTTGGTGTTTATAATAATAACGGCATACAGTCGTATAAAGGAACAGAAGGGAAAATTTTATTACATTGAGATTAGGGATTCCTGAAGAATCTTTCATCTAAACTGATAATGGGGTCAGTCAAGTCATCTAACTTGATATATTGCGGTCAGTCGATTTTTTGAATAGATGTGAAAGCGCATTAGAAGGGCTCTCGTATGAAAAAGAATGAATGTTGATCGCCGTGGCTGTTTCTCCCCCTGCCAACTCGTCCCCACCATTATCACTTTTGGCACCGAACGATAAACATAGAAACAGAAACCGCGCATAAGAAAACAGCTGTGGAAATGCTTTGTTCACGCTACTATTAGTCCCCTAATTTAATAGACTTGTTCAAAACCACATAACTCACCTGTCTTTTCATTGGAGCCACACTTTACTTGGGCCCGGAATATAGGTGTATAGGAAGGGCTGCCCTTATTGTTACGAGTCATCTTGGCTGAGCTGACTATCAAGACGCTGAGAAAAGGTAAAATAATTCATAAACACACAATTTTGGGAAACGCAATAACCATGATTTTTATTTAGCACGCAGGTTTGAAAAATAAAGATATTCATCTCATACATGCATTGGGTCTACGAAATTTTGAGAACCCGCAAACCAAATGGAAATGCGCGTTGAAATGGAAGAGTTTTTGAAATTAAAAATCAATTTGGAAGTGTATTTATTTCGGTGGTACCAAGCTAACGAAATATGCATCGCAATGTGAAAACAATTGTGAATAGTTCTCCCTAAAAATGAGAGTTTAAGTACAAACGTGAATTTCTTGATATTTTGTTATTTCTAAGTTTTTTGATTAGATATTACGAAGAAAATAAAAATCAATAATTGCCAATGTGAATATTGGCAATTATTGCAAACTCACGTGTCACTCTACTATTTAACGATATATCTACATTTGGTGGATATTGTGCAGGACTGTTAAGTGCCGATCAAAATATCTTAATTCAATTTGTATTTTCTGCTGCTTTTCTAGAGTAAAAGGTATTTGATTCATTCACTCTTCGAGTGATCCCTAAAATCAAGTAATAAGGTCCCGTTAAATTTGAAATGACCATTTGAAAAGTTCTTTAATGCAAAATAAAGAATGCAATCATAAAATGAAATATACAAAAATATTTTTCACTCAGTAAGATTCCAAAGGAAAGCTTGGGCAGATTCCGAGAGCTGAAGGTTTCGTTTTCGTTGGCCACAAACCATAAACGGAGCGCCACCTCGCGGCGACCGAGAGCGGTTCGCTTGAATCGTAGAACAGCAGCAGGCGAAGTCCAGCGCGAGAAAAACGGTCAGTTCGCGAATATCACTTCAACGACGCGGTTGCAAAGGTGTCTGTCCACAAATTACTCACACCATGTTGTCATTTGGGTAGTTAGGACAACTAGGGGAGCTCCTTAAATATTGGATACTCTGATCAAGTTCTCAAATCCGACATTACAAAAAGGTAAGGTAACTTTGTTTTTGATCTCGCACGTGGAATTCGAATTTAATTGAAAAAGGAACTTTTGTATGAATTATTTAATAATGATTCATTTTAGAATTTGAATGAAAAAGGCCACAATGGTAAAATTATTTTACTTATGTTGCCATGAAGCCACTTGAAATATTTAAAAATCCTTTTTAAAGATGCATTGATTGATGGATTTTGGAATTATTTACCTTGTACTATTTTGCTTTTCTCGTGGGCACAGAAAGTTACTTGAGAAATTAAAAAAAAAAAAAAATCAAGTTTTTGTTTAATTTTATCGACATTAAATAAAGTATCACTCTTCTTCGAAAAACTAGTATTAATTAAGTAGAAGTTCAATTAACATAATTTGTGCAAAAAGAATAAGTAATCTCTTAATTCGAGAAAATTAAGGACGAAAAATTTTAAGTGTGTGAAGATTTTACAAAAACAACTGTAATTAACATCTACAATCTTCATAAATTGTTTTTTTTGTTTTATTTGGGGGGAGGTCAACTTTTGTGGTCTCTCTCTCTCTCTCTCTCTCTCTCTCTATTTAATATAAATAGAATATCTCAAACTAAAAACTGTCAATTCTTTTTTTTTATTCCTATTTTTTCTCAAAATTAAATACTAAAACGTAATTATTGTTTCTAAAGATTATTAAACTTTTATGTTAACTTATTTACAGCAGCTAACACGTTTAAATAACTCATCTGTTTAGTCTGATATTTGTTAATTTTCTTTTTTTAAATAAATAGTTTAAATTTTATATCTGTTTTTACTTACTAAAGATTAATAGGCATATCAAGAAGTCTCCTAGACCTAGTAAACGCTTATTGATACTATTAAAAAAAAAGCAGGTAATAATTTCTTGAGCTATAAGATGCATTTACTGGTTAAATATCTGCTTGTCAATTACATATTAAATAACGAGTTTTGCATAATGTGAAACAAAACTATTTCCACATGTATTATTAAATAATTAGTTATGAGTAAAAAAATTCCTTTTCTCTCCGAACAATTTTATGGTAACAATGTGGCAATCTTTTATAAGTTAATAACTCATTTGTGAAGTTCTTTAAGCTCCATTTAATCATCAATGGAAGCCCTTCTAGAAAAATTTTACTTTTTGAGTAATATTTGTATGGTAGAATGATAGATTTAAATTCTAAAGTATTATGCAAATTGATGTTCCTAGAATTAAAAAAAAAAATTATTTTCAACTACTAACTAAAATGTGTTACTAAAAGTAACACATGCCAACATTATTGTTTAGTGTTTGAAAATTAGTTTTCATCTCCCTTTTTACAAGGAGATTGTACTTTTCAAATTTGTGATAAAAATTAGTTTTTAAAATAGATTTTTAAAATATTAAAAAAAAAAATTATGCTTTGAAGAGCATTTTAAGACAAACTGCAGCCAAAATTGTACAAAAAATTGCGCTTTCCGTAGAAAACTGGTCTTTTGTGTTAGACACAAACGTATGCTATGCATTTTATCACATTTCTGATTTTCATCTTTTCTTATGGAATATTTAAAAGCGTTCTTGAGATGTAATCCAGAGAATTGGTAACTTATTTAAATTCTAGTTTTATATTCTCTGAACAAGGATTTTATCATTGGCTAAATATAATAAATTCATAGCCTAAATAGGCTAAAATTTATTAAATTTGTAATAGTACAAATTTTAAATTTTCTAGAAGCTTAAAAATATTAATTTTCATAATCCTGGAATAATACGAATAATTGTATCTAATTTTCATAAAAAAAATATGTTTACAGTGTGTTATTTTGAAGACGATCTTGTAAAAAAATTCAGTACATCTTAATTTAAAAACTTCAGTACATCTATTTCAAAATTATATTCTAAGTGTTAATGTTTGATTAAGTAACCATTAATTTTATTTTCACAAAACTTTATACATAAATTAAAAACGTATGTAAAACACATTTTGAATTGTGCTCGAAAAGTTTGATGAAAAATATTAAAAATTTGTGATTTTTCTCGAGTTAAGAAATCGGTCTAATATTTTAGTTCAATATTCCAACACTCCTTAAATCCATTCCATTTTTATACATTTACAATAAAGATGCGTAATTATTTGAAAAAGTATTTCCATAATACTTACAGCAAAAAGATCTCTATGAATCGAATACATTCGTGTCTCACTTGTAACTCCTTGGACATTCGATGTCCAAGTTATATTAGATCGCCTTTAGTATACGAACTTCAGATATGCGGAACTGCACAGGTGATGAAGAGCATTAGGCAAGGGTTTCGCTCCATTGGTTTAATCTGATTGTGTAACCACTGTATAGTAAAATCCTCGGGGTTCCCTTAATATTCGACCTTTCGGACTCTGAACAGCATGTAATCGCGGACACTTTATAAACGCATTAAATGTTTTCATTAAATGATCTCCAAGGAAACGGTCGACCGTGACAGAAAGAAGCTTATCGTCTTATTGTAAAAATTGTTGTTATTGTCTTTGATTTTTAAACAGTTTCATTGTGCATTCAACCTGCGATGATCACTTGTACCAACCGTTCTTATCCATCAAGATTGTGTATCAAGGGAACATTTTCCATTTCCAGTCGGTAGTATTCTCTTTGCTTTCCAACTTCTCTTCAAAAACTTTTTTCATTTCAAAAATATTCTGCATTGTTTTAAAATCAGTGTTAATTTAGGATTTTTACAATATTTCGCTATTTAATGACATTATTGTGGACGAATGCTTTTTATATAATTCGTTGGTCACCTTTTGTTTATTTATTTTTATGTTGTTGAATTCGGTATATAAATCACGGGTGTAGGACCTTTACCATATGATCAACATTTTTGTGTCACATTGAAACGAGTTTCTGAAAGTAAAATACTAGAAATATTATCCATATTATGTTCTTTAATTTTCTTTTGTGTGTGTGGTGCATTTTTGTTTATATTCAAGTGATCGGGGTAATTTCTCATCGAAAATAGTAACTCCACTTTATGAATTTTAAGTGTTCCGGATCCTCAAATTACTATGGCAAAGAACAAGTATCATTTGGAAATGTATAAGTACCAATAAAATAATAATTTATGTTTCAGTTGAGAGAAACTATCACTTCTTATATATATTAATTACTCTATAAGTATATTTGTAATTTCAATCTAGCTTTACGAACTTTCGCATTCAAAGTGCTGTAAAAGAAAATAAATTTTAATAACTGCAATTTAAAGGTTAGAGAATTCACTTACATCTTAACAAAAAATTGTAGCATATAGTTCCCCTGATTTGATTTCCACGGGTTGTTTTAGTGTAACAGATTTTATTTTTATTAGAAAATTAAATTTCCACTTTGAGTCATAATATTTTTCTTGAGAAGATACGATTATTTCCCATTGTTCGAAACCGAAGAAAATCGGAGAGAAAATGCATCAAAACATACGCATATATACGCATATATCTAAAATTATATAAGGTTGTACGGATAGGAAGTATTTTATTTATTTGTTTCTACTACTTCCTTGTTAAGGTTTAAGTTGTGTTTTCGGTAAAGATTTATAACGGATACATACCTTAAATAATGAATGTTGTCCCTATTTTTTTAAACTATGCTACAGTTTCAATATAATTATATAATCTTAATTTGATATAAATGAATATAATGGTTACGTAAATTTTGAACCAAACAAGAAATGTTTAAACAAGTGTAGTTCCATAAGAATATTTATTTTGAGAATAAGTATTGCAGTACAAAATAATAATAGTATTGATGCATAAACTTGTGAACTGTACTTTAAATTAGCTGATTTACAAAGTTACATGATTTTGAGTAATTAAGAATGTACTTAAAGATTAAGTAAATTAAATTTATTCTGAGAGAAACTCTTTTTATCGCTTCTTTCGATAATTGTTTTGTAATTTCAAACACTTCTATCCAAATTACATTTCCATAATTAATCCTGTATTGAACGCTTTATTCTTGTCACGATTTCTCTACTAATTATTAAGCAACTCTCTCGCTTTCGACTTTTTTAGGAACAAATCTCAATATTTTAGATGAACATTTTAAATTTCGAAATATCGGATTAAAAGATTACTTGTTGGCAATAGAAATTAGGATTAGTGTCTTCTATATTTACTTTTGCTTTTAAGAGGTGTTTGGATCAATATTGATGGTTTGTGATACATGCTACTTGTACTCGTGTAGATCTCTGTTCCGGTTCTTATGAACTGAACATAAACGTCTGCATAACTCGTAGAGAGCCACCGTTTGGCATATTTGCTTTTGACATGTTTGCCTTTGAAGTTTTTCATTAATTGAAAAGTTCAAAGAGCTGATTGCATTGAATATGCCATCTGCAAATAATAGTTTTGCGAAGTCACAATTTGCATATTTTTATCTTATTAGCTCGATTGATTTCATTAATAGATCAAACAGAAGCCTTTTTTTCCTGATCACTATTAAAAAGAGTTGAGAAAATAGAGCATAATATTTTGTACGTCACTTTATATGGATGGTTCATTAGACTTTTATATGAAAGCAAAAACTAAAGCCTGATTTAAGAAAACAGCTACACTGATTCATTTAATCTAATTATCAACTAATATAATTTTAGTTTTTTTGTTGAACTTCTTGTGTCTCAAACACTTAATCTACCTCGATGCAAAATTATTCAATAAGCCACACACACTTTTATATTCGTCCAAAGTCTTTCTAAAGCTGCACACGGTTCAAAATGAAACATGGTTGCAGTTCACAGAAGAGAATGTATTCCCCTTTATATAAAGTTAAGAATTTCGGTAACTGCTTTGCTTAAAACAATCAAGTCTTGTGAATTCTTGCCGATTGGCCCCTCCTGTATACTTTATACATTTTATTTTCTAGCATTGAATTATGTTTTAATCTATTGAAGAATTGATAATGTAGAGCAATTAATTGTATCACTGCACTATTTGGAAAACGTAATATTTCAGTTGATCATTATTCCGTTAAGTCTTATAAACTTTTCACTCTTAATTCCTTTACAGGGCATTTTACTCCTGTATGTATCTCCACACACATTTTTCAAGGAATTTTATAATTTGATTAAGCTTATTTCTTCATTAATCAAGATTAATTTATATTTACAAGGCCTTTATAAGACAAGATAATCTTAAAATACATTTTGAATTCCTGATTTTTTGATTATTAACAGGAATTCTCAAGTAGCAAGCTAGGACCAGTTAAATTCAGCAGCCAGGAATAAAGCTTTACATTAAAAAAAAGTTTCTTAAAATTATAATTTTCTAAAAATGATTTGAATTGTTTTGATTAGGCAGGTAGGTTAAATTTACGTCGCACTTGAGAAACTATTTTGAAATTCATCGCTTTATATCTTCGTGATTCTTCTGTTCCATATTACATATTATAATTATCCATGCCTAATTTCTCAGAATAGAGTAGAATTGTAAAATGTAGACATAAAAGATGAAGCAACAAATGCACTTTGTAAAGAAAGCCATCACATTTACAATGCTTTTCAAGTTAACAATTCAAGTTTTACAATGTTTTTAAAATCAAGAACAGTGGTGGATCTCTTTCAGCCCCTTATATTTCAAGCGATTGGGGATATTCAAACGAACCTTCAAGCGTGTTGGAATGTAATTAATACAGCTAAATATACTAAACATATTCCAAGGTATTCGATTACATTAATATTTACAGTTGCATTCATTCTTTTATTGTAAATTGTTGCGCATAGTAAATCTTCAAATCAATCTTATCAAATCTAGCAAATACCAGACCCTACTCGGTTTGAATTGATTTACTCTAGATTGAAGAGATGATCAAAATATATAATGACTTACGTTTTTTCTAGAATAAAATAATACTTTAACACCTTTCGCCGTCTTTATAATTTCTACAACTTACTTTGGACACAAATCCTACACAGGCGTATCCATTCATGCAATACATTTCAAATAGATCGCACACTTGCTGTATGACAAAGCTACAAAATGACGAAAGGTGATACTTAGGCCCGTTTAAACGTGCGTCGCAGCTGCGGCACCAAAACCCAACTATGCCCACATAACTGTGAAATGAAGCAAGTACTCATTTCGCGCCATTTGCGATAAATATTCTATTGAAGAAAACGTGTTTATTTTGCTTACTTGGTGTAAAAAAGTATATTTTGAAACAAAATAGACGTTACTGGATACGACCATTTATTAATTATTAATTATATTCCATTTATTTATGAAAACAAGGTACTTCAGACCGGTGACGCATGTGCGGCGAGCTGCGGCGCCGTGGGGAATTGCGGTACAAATTGCACGCAAGTTGGACATGCGTCGCCGGCAGCATATGTACACTACTCCATTGGATCTAATGTATCTCAGACCGCACTTGCGTTGCCGTAGCGGCGCCGCACGTTGAAAAACCAGATGTGTGTGCCCCGGGTCTAAGGTTACTCCTCCAAAAGACGATTTTGAGGGAGATTTGGAATTCCTTTTCTTAAGTTCTTTTCATGTTGAACTCAATTAATAAAAATGACGATTTACGGCAAGTACTCTCGCACTTATAGTCAACAGAACAATATTTTCTTACCTGTGGCAACTCTTGCATCCGGCAAGCGACATTTTGGAATTTTGCAATCTTCTCCTGTCATTATGACAAATAATTTGTTAATGTTTGTAAATTTCTAGTTCAGATTTTTTGAACATTATTATTCTTTCAATAACGGCTTTATTATTTCAGTAATGACATAGTTACACTTAGAATATGCTTTATTCTGACTTACCTGCCATTTTAAGTCGAATACTTTATGGTGGTGTTGCGTGTGATGAGAAGGAAAATCTTTATTAAAATAATAAATATTTAAAACAGAAGACTGCGAAAACAAACAAAATAAAAGGTGTCGGGAAGAAGTTGTTCGAAAGATATTAATTTGTGATTCGTTTTTATCTCTTGATCTCGCAGTTGCCACAACTTACAGCTAAAAAGTGCACAAAATTTAGAAATGCAAAATTATTCAGAGCGAAAAAAAAATATTACTGCACTCGATCAACCGACACGAGTTTGTTTTTTATTCCCGTTCGTTGAAAAATATCGTCTGTCCCAAATATTCGGAAATAGTTTATACTGTGCAAAAAACAAAAATAAGACTCGAAATAAATGAAGTATCAGAGCTAAAACTTCAAAAACCCAAAAATGTTTTGGAAAAATAATTGTTTTTCAGCAGTACTGGTAATGCAATATAAGTAATCGCAATGCTCAATATACATTCCAAAATATATTTCCAAAACTACCAAATTATGGTTGCTTTAAGTATACTTACTCAGGTGTTTTTCTTAGCGCACAAAACTTATCTAAATATAACAATAAAGAAATGTTTAATATTGCGTTCACTAAACTGATAGATAATGTATATAATAAGATAAATTGCAATCAAATATCTGGTATAAAATTAATATGACGCTTGCACAAACACAGATACACAAAATCGAATATAGAACATAAAGCTGGACAGTCAGACTTTCGCAACCAATTTCAGTCACTAAATGAAAATAAGTACTCACTGTATGCAAATTTCAGTCACTAAATGAAAATAAGTACTCACTGTATGCAAATTTCTATAAGAATATATCAAACCATGTGGATGTGTACTGGGCATATACAATAAATACAGACACCAAACACGCAAGAAGCGGATTTGGCATCAGAAGGGTCCAAAACGGATAGAAAACTTCAAATGGGTCGAAAATACTCAATGTACAAACACTTCATTATTATTTATATAGATGCAACAAAACTAGCAAAACAGCGAGTTATGCGATATCTGTTCATTCTGTTCTGCGATATCTGTATTCATTAATTTGCAATGCATATTTACAACAAAGTTTGTCAATGAATTGGCTCTTTCTCTATGTCAGCAGAAAGATCATTGATGCGGCATCAATAGAATTATTTGATAATATTGCTTCTATTTTAAAATCTGCTTGTTTAACATGCATGATGCAATGTCTCTCTCATAAGGCTTAATGAGCATATCTCAAGCTTCATCATTAAGTGCAATGCGATAACTCGCACGAAAAGATACCTCTGTTACTCTTTCATAATCAGTTTTAGCAATTGCAATTATTCAAAATTTAGATATTTCCAGCAGTCCCGTTGTCTCTCAAATGCATATATTTTACTTTGTAAGTGACATGTTTCGTTTCGAAGTGTCTACGAAGTTTATCTGGTTACAAAGAACTATTTGCTAATATTTTATTACATTAAACACACACTGAATCAAGAGTAACTCAAAACACGTAAATCTCAAATTAAAATCTTTGAGCATACTTCAGTTTTGGCCTGTTCTTTGATGAAACTTGTTCTTTAAAATTAGATTTTGAATTCCTTGAAAAGTTTAATACCTTTTCTTCTCCAATCAGATGATGTTTCAATGGAAGTACATGACACTACTTGTGTCAAAGTTCCTATCTATAACCAACGATCACTATGGATAATTTTTGAATAATATTTAAGTTCTAATAGTTGACGACTCTTATTAATTTTTATAACTTTTTACTAAACACTCATTCACTATCCGTGGAATAAAGTTTGTGAAAGGTTGCTTTTGGAAAATACATTTACCTTTTGATCACAACACAAATAATTATATAAAAAGCTGCGCAGTTTTGAAGTTATGAGCAAAACCCACATATTCTGACTGAAATTCCATTAAGGCGTAGATTAAAACAGTTAAGTCTGACTTTTTTGACTACTGAAAGACTTTTTTAAGCTACTGAGAAATAATTAAAAAACCTTTTCTGGATGTCTGATTCCTCCTAGTTCTATGTTCAACAGATACTTCGAATTCTAAACAAGTTTTAATGCATTTTTCAAATCCCGATGTTTTGAGTTCTTCGAGCGAGAAGATTCTCCATCATGAAATTGCAGACCTTGCAGAGTTCGATCCGACAACTTAATTTACGCGAAAACTCCATTGCAAAATCTTGTTCCTCTTACAAGCGAATTTAACATTTCCGAATTCCCTAACAAGCGAACATTTTTTTCTTTTTTCTCTCCTTCTCCCCTTACTCTTTAGAAACTTTTATTCAATGTGAGCACTAAAAGGAGTGGTGTAACAATATTGCGTTAGGAGAATGTATAAGACAGTGACTCTTTTGTTAACTTCCGGCAAGAGAAGTTCGAACACTTTTTTGTTCTATTTGTTCTTGGGCTCCCGTTCGCTCTGAAAGCAATGGATACGCTCTTTGGAAATTACAGAGCGCAGCAAGGATAACGAAGTAACTGGAGTGGAGTTGTGGTTATCTTTTTCGATTCTGATTTGTTGGGCGTGGTGTGGGTTATATGGTGCTGATCGTAATCTTTTCGGTTTCGAATGAAGCCCTTGAGTATCTTGTTGGAAAAAAAATGCTATTGCATACTTTTCAAGAATGCTATGAAAGTTTTCCTTTCTTTTTAAGTTCTTTTACGAAAACGTGAGGGAAGATTTTTCAAAAACTTGTTTTTGTTCCTTAGTGTTTCCGTCTAACAAGCACTAATATTCATAAATGTATTCCACGGGTATGTATATCTATATTTGCTTAGGGCCGCGTAAGCCAAGTAGAAAAAGAAACTTATTTTCAACCGGGGGGTTACGAGTTTGAAACTTGGTCAAACCAAAGACTGATGTGTACGCGGGGGCTGGTGCACATCTATATATATAATTCTCTTACGTGGCACGCAAAAAAGACGTTATTTGTAATCGCGTTTTGGCAACACTGTACGATTCTTTGTTTATCGCGAAGTCTCGCGCATCGATTGAATTTATAGCGTTATCGGATGAAATTTTATTGAAAAAAAAGGAAATTTTAAGGAGCTGTTGCAGTTAGTTTATAATAGAAATCAAAGAAAGCGGAGGATCTTTTCAGGACCAACAATTATAGTTCAACAAGACGCTTGCACTACAACTTTCGGCAACAAACTCAATGAAAAGTGTGGGTCGTTTGAGTGCTGGGAAAATGTATACACAAACAACATGCTGGGTATTCAATTTCCAAAGCAACGCTCACATTTCGAGTCAAAATTTGCACAAAGTTTTCATTTGAATTCTGATTTTAGAGATACTGTATATATTTTTTCTGTAATACAGCAAATTTAGATTTGAAAAACATTTTTTTGGTAACATATTTTGTAAACAATCCCTTCTGCTAGGACACATGTCTTCATTGAGGCGAGCGAAGCGAGCATAGGTTCGCTCAGCGAAGCAATCCTCCTGGGGTTAGCGAGCGTCAGCGAGCAGGGGGCAGGCCCCCTAGTTAACTCTAATCCTTATATTGACTTGGCGTTTAAGTTTGGAGTGTGTGGTGCCAGCATGCTTGTTGTTTTTGTCACGTCGTTGACCGTGGTGGCTGTTATCTAATAAGCTACTAATAATATGATAATAATCTATTATTATAAAAGAAAACCAAACGTATAAGACAAATCTAGTGTAAAAATTTCCGCAGATTTCAAATCCGTTGAAATTTTCAATCTATCTTTAACGATCCCGATTTTACAAAAAAGAACTAAGTAATGTCAGTCAAAATTTTTTTATTAGTTTTGCTTTCCTTCGCTGTAATTGCTTGAGTGTAGGAACTGGAACCTGTTGATTTCTCAACAGCAAAGGTCGAATTCGTATGGGAAAAATATAAAAGTTAAAATTTGAAAATTATTTATTCAAAGAAAGTCAAATTTTTTTGGTATCGATCTAATATTAAATTTTCCGCAGATTTCAAAACCTTTGAAATTTTTACTCTATCTTTAACAATTTTGGAGCTAGAAAAAATAAATACATAACTGCAGTTAAAACTTTATCACTTTTTGTCGGTTGAAATCACTCCTCCGTAAAATCAAACTGAAACGAAAAAATAAATTTAGAATCTGTCGTCTCTTTATGCTGTTGCCATTCTAAAGAAAACAATGATAACATAAGATGCCATTAAATTAATTTTAAAATGTTTTAGATGGAATTTTAAAATTCAGGCTCGCACAAAAATTGCAAAAAATTTGGACTACCTGTGTTCCGAATTGGATTACTGTAAGTGCCATAGATTCGTCAGGACAATGCGTACACGCAGACGAACAAAAACTTCATTTTATAATAGTAGAGGTAGATAAATATGGATTCAAATTTAATTCTTGGAATGCATGATGCATTTCAGTAATTATAAATACTGAATGCTTTGCTTTACACAAACGCACAGGAATTAAAACATGGTATATTTTTGTTAAGATGTCACGATTACTTATAACACATTTTATATATTCTTAAAATTTTAAATTTCTCTTTAGGTATTAATTAATTTTGTAATTAAAATTTTTATCCCAAGAAAATAACGCAAAAACTAAGTTGTGCACATATTTATGTACGCATTTGTATGCATTTTATAGTTTTCATCAGAATTATATAGTAAATGATTTGACAAATATTCCCTTTGGCCATATAAGATATATTTACTTATTTTTCTGTAAACCATGTTTAAGACATTTTAAATCACGAAAATTTCGATTTTAATTGTGTCTAATACAGCAGAAATAAGGTGATCAAAGACTTAAACTTAACTTTTAAAGTGTGGATTTTAAAATATATTTATAACTTGTTTGTCCCTCGATATCTAGTTATCCTAGTTTAGTTTCTATCTTTTTGAACCTTTCATTTTAAATCTCTGTTTATCGAATGTTATAGACTTTAATCAAATATATCATTCACACAAGGTGTTTTTCATTATCTTTAAATAACAATAGTGAAAAAACAGGCATGAGGAGGTAGGAAAAGTGCGTTCACTGAGGTAAATGCATCCACTGATTATAAAACGTGTCTGTGGTTTAAGTAACGGGTTGCCACCTGCTGGAAATGCTTTAAGGAGCTTGAAGGAGTCCCATTGATTAGTTTCACTACTAGAGCGCTACAAATCGCGGCAGGGGAGTTCCAATTCCAGTTATTTGGGAGCGCATTTCCCTCCGTGTCACCCCGTATTGGAGTATTTCAGATTTTGCATCAAGAGCAGGGAAGGGCCCCTAATAGGAAAAAAGAGAGGAGCAGACTCTTTGACGCTCCGCTCGAAAGGTCCATTGCCGCCTTGATTGGCTAAGCCAGGACATGAACGTGGTCGACACAATGGAGTCGGTGGACAATTGTCCCTGGAGACTAGCTCCGTAACCCGAAGGTTTCTTCATCAATCTCATCCCACAGGTCTGTTGATTATTAATCCGGGTTCACTATTCCCTTCAAAATAATAACCTGCGACTACCTCCACCAACTGAGCTGCAGCACATACATCTTTGAGCTAAGATGCTTTGCCTAGTTCGGCAATGGTATAAGTACCTCACAGTATACAGCATGTCCCTCTGCGGGCCTCCAGCAAAGTCCTTCTCAAGCCAACAGTCACCGCATCATTATACTACTACTATAAAATACCTACCAACTTACCTAATGCTGTGAAGAGTGGGGTTTTGAAGAGTTAGGGTAAACGATACGTGAGTTTACCAGTCACAAATCTGCCCACTGGTGACAAATCTGATGACACTAAGGGTGTTGTGAGTGCGGCAGGGCAGTTGCGCAGACACAAGAAGGGCAGGAATGAGATGGTACGCTATTGCCATACACCCAATACTAACATATTTCAAACAAGAAAAATGGAACCATTGCGACTCAATGAAATAAGGTTAAAGAGTATTTTCTTAAGTTTTATTAATAGTAAGTTTAAGCAAATAAGAGTGTAAACCATCTATCAGAAAGTGCGTGGTAAAAAGATAAATATTTAAAAAATTACTAGGACAGGATGGTAAATGGCTCAATGTGAATGTGTTGAAGATTTGGGTTTGTACTTGCTCCACCTCATTATATTTTCCTGAATGCCCTTCCAATTAAACATTATTTATAATTGTATTAGAAGGGTAGAATTCTGAACCTCTAGGCGTTACCCTGATGTACCAAGAGTCTGGGTTAGCGTTACACTTCACATACATACCACATATTTTTTTTTACGACGCGTTTATAAGGAGGGCCCACATTTACTTCAGACGGACAAACACCCAGTATTTTCGATCCAGAAGCGAGCACCCTGACCACTAGACCAATTTTTGTCACCACCTCACCCTACTAGATTTATAACTATGACCCCTTAATACACGAAGCATAGTTTTAAGCACACATACAAGTAAGCGTAATGTACTTTTCAAAAACGCAATCGGCTACCACATGAGTATCTACTCGTGTTTCATTGGTCGAAATTTTTATTTCCCCCCATTGAAGAGCTAATTTTTCAACAAAAAACAAATTCAATACGATAATTTATTAGATTTGCATACAAACATCAAGTAATATAATCAAATATCAATAGCGAAAACTTACACTTAATGGATATGAAACGTAACGAACGGGAATGGGATTAAGCGGCCGTTCCATTACAGTTCGTAAAAAATATCGTTTTTAACGACCCCGAGTACTTAATTTAAATGAAATTCATCGGGGAGGTCCGTTAATCGAGTCGTTAACACGAACTATGATCACGACGAACCTCCAGGAAGGTGAATCCCGTGTGGGGAAAATAAAAACAGATCGCTACCGTGCATCAAGGCGCACGGACGGGATCATTAAGAAAAGCAACTTGAGAGAGTTTCGCATGCAAGGTGCTGATTTACGATCTCATTATGAAGTGCTGATACTGCTTTGAGAGCCCCCGTATCACATTCTTTCCACCCTTTTTACATCCTTTGTCTCATTTCTGGGGAATTAATTATTCCGTCCGAAGAAATCCGCCTCTTAATCAGCGAATGCCATTTTGCGCCCAAAACTTTGATTCCAGAAACTCGCCCTGTGTGGTCCAAAATTCTTCTGAGCTTTGTTTTTGATACTTTCTTAATTTGGTTTTCTATTGAAAAAAAGCAATGGGGTTTTGGATTATGAAGAATGAAACCAGCATTCATAGAATTATCTTTTGTTGGAAAACTGAATAGTTTTTACGAAATATGTTTCGTTAGAGAGAGAGAGAGAGAGAGAGAGAGAGAGAGCGGTTTATTGTAACGGAGAAAGTAGATTTGTTATTGTTAGAAAAGGAAAAGCATTTCGTCGAATTAGAACATAAGTTAGTTAACTGACAAGACATTAAATACTTATTTTCGCGATGGTGGAAATACAAAGTCATGCATTGTAATGTGTTTTAAAAATATATAACACTGTCAAAATGCTTGTAATTTCCATTTTTGTCCTAAAAAACCCCTAAAATTTAGCTTTAAACAGCTGCACAGAAAAAAGCTATCTTCCTCAGTTAACGAGTTTCTGTTGAAAGTCAATGACTTATTTAGGCCGATGAAATGAAAATGTTACCATCAAACGTACAGGTAGAAGAGTTCTTCAACACATTGAAAAGAAAATGGTTTATAAATACTTATCATATGGTCGAGATAGGCGATTGAGATTGAAGATATCAAAAGATCATTTCGGATTCATTTCTGAAATGGAATATTTTCTTTTAATCGGGTTCCGACAGCATAGAACTCATAGAAGAATAGGTCTAAATAGCCCTCGGGTAGTAAAAAGGGACAATTTAAACCTAGAAGATTAATTAACCACTCACACAAAATCACCGAGACTTAGTGACGATAAATCTTGTGCTTTGTTTTGACGCATTTTCTTTGAAATTTACACTTAACGTACACAACATAAAACTTGTCAAAAATACGTCCACCGATTAAAGAGCCCCAAAACGTCTGGTACTGCGAAGAACAGCTCTTCACAATAAGAAAAAAAAAGTGAAAGGACACAGAAAACTAGATCCGTTTGTAGCTTTCATACATCTCTCCGTTTGAGGCAAAATAACGCACAATAACACACTTTGTCCGTGAGTCTACTAAATCACATCCCGTTTATCGTGACTCTTGCTTTCCAATGATTGTAAGTATATATTATTGCAGAAAGAAAAAGTTACAAGTTCCTTTTTTTGTCCGCGAAATTCGTGTTTGAAATTACAGTTTATGAAAGGGCTACTGTAGCGTTGGGCCGCTTGTGGTTTTAAAGGGCATTTAGCTACAATTTGTCGAAGTTGCCAGAAGAGAAGTGATTTAATGGATAAAAAAAAGTTATAATTCAGTGGTTTTAAATCTATGACCAGTCATTACCCATCTCGAAAGTTCTTTCCACTCTCTTATTTTTAGAAGAAATTACGTACCAAAAAACTGTTCTGCTGAAAGTCTGAGAAGTAAAAAGGTTTTCACGATGCTTTCCAGATATCAATTGATGCATCAAAGTTCTACATGCACTCGCCTTTATTCTTTTGAAGAATAGTTTCCTCTAGCTAAAGGCTGCTTAGACTTTTAGTTTATATATATATAGGCCACACTAAACAATGATTTAAAAACTTAATGACCCTTGTTGATCGGTGTTCACTCGACGGCCATTTGTTTGCAATAATTAGATTTGCGGAATGGAAAAACATCCAAACAGGATGTTACCAAATTTCTAGAAAACATATGTGAGAATGAATGGTACAAATGTGATTAGAATTTAGACGAAAATTTTGAAGAATCTTATTTAATGCATACATAAACCTAATTTCAAAAGTGTTGTTCTGATTATAAGACCTGAAATAGTTATTTAATTTGAAAGTAAAAGTATATACTATGATATCATAAACTTTTACTGTATATATAAACACTTAACTATTATACTAAACATGTAAAACTTAAACTTTTTCACATTTAGGAATGAAGACAAATACTCTGAAGATGTTTCCTAATTTTTAAATTATAAATATTTTCATAAATTACTTTTTTATTTTAACCAACTCATGTATTATAACACTAGTACAACTGAAGACATTGTTATAGTTGTCTATGAGCTGCACAAAGCCTTAAATGCTTTCTAAGTATTCAAAATAAGTAACGAAAAGTTCAGTTTCAAGTAGAGACAAATTTTTTATTAGCTTTTGGCAAATGATGTTGAACTATATTTGACAGCTATTTAATTTATTACTAAGGTGTGCATTATTTGTACTTGCATTCAATCAACTTACTCTATTTTCTAAGAAATTAAAAATGATTCTACTCTGTATATATATATATATATATATATATATATA
Organism: Metellina segmentata; assembly: GCA_947359465.1. Lineage (NCBI taxonomy): Eukaryota > Metazoa > Arthropoda > Arachnida > Araneae > Tetragnathidae > Metellina > Metellina segmentata. The sequence goes on from OX375875.1 coordinate 60,688,234, forward strand.
TATATAAATTTTGGAAATTTTGTATTTTAATCAAGGAACTGAAAGAAACATTAATATTTGGGTTTATTTTCATTGTTCATCCTTCAGGTTTTCTACATTAAGGTAACTAGAAGAGGAATCTAGGCTTAAAGTGGATTCTAAGTCTCTTAAAACATCCGTGCCCTGGCCAGAATTCGAAAGAGAGCAAACCTCCAATTTTTAAGATAGCTGTTGGTCAAAAAGTATATTAATTAAAAATAAAGAAAATCTAACCGATCATAAAACGTTTTGTTTATTGAATACTACGGTAGAGTTAGACAAGATTAAACTTTTTCATACAACACTACCATTGATGAAATTACTGTATCTCGCATTAAAAATTATGTACAAACTCTCCACATCGATGTTCTCTAATTTGCTTTAAAGCTATTTAATGGGAGGAATGCGTGTGTGTGTGTCACCGTTCTCCAAAGTTGGGAATCCCACAAATCATTCGCTCGGTGTCATTTTAAGCCAGATTCAGTTAATTCAATCTGTTCTGCATCAATTCGTCTGTCGTCAGTCAGCTCATCGTTTATATTAATTATCGCTCTCCTATCGAGACCATTCCCCAACTGGAGATGCATCACTGGAATATGTTCGCCATCAACTGAATCGTGACTGTTTTAAATTAGACGCTGGAACTTTTACCTATTTTAAGATGTGTATGTAATAATACTATATATAACTTATAAGCCAGTCTTTTAAAAATACTGCTTATCTTTTTAAATAAGTGGTAATGATTAACAAAGTAAAAATGTACTGTATCGAAGAACTTACGAGATGCTTATGTATGAACAAGTTATCGACCGCTATACTTATAAAGTAACATGAGGTGGTTAATGAATCATTTAATTTATTTATTTATTCAGATTTCTCGCAGTTGGTATGTTTATTAGACATATCAAACTTGCCATATCCATGTTACCTCTAATACAAATGGCCGACCAATTGGTATAGTGGTTAAGGTGTAAGCCTCTAGATCGGAAGTTTCCTGGTTCGTGTCCGGGCACGGATGTTTGCAAGCTTATGGTGTAAAGGTCGGCAGGTGCATCTTAAATCTGTTGTGTTGATGTGGAAGTTTGGAGAGTGGGGTGCCAGTTCAGATGTTGCCTCGTCATTGGACTGTGGTTCAAAATTACGAGGAGTTGTCCTCGGGTCTTTCTCTCAATTGATTGATCCCGGACCGTCGAGAATAGCCCGCTGTGTTGCTCTAGTAGGACGTTAATTAAAAATTACAAATGCTAAGTTAATGGATAAGTAGAAAAAGTAGATTTTTGATACTTTTGATTACGATATGTATTTAATATTCCTCTATTTATTTGCTTAACGTATTTCGACAAATTAATTATAGGTTGATTTCTTCGAAAATTGTACTGCGTACAAGATTTGAATTTAAATCGGTAACGCCCTTTTCTCAATAGATTTATTAGACACATACTAAGACTATACCATAAATTACTTCACAATTTACATTTTGAAGACAGTCTCTTGCCATTAATTTAGAGCACAAACAAAATCTCCGAGCTCATCCACTGCTTATAAGGAAAGTCAATTATTTCTGCAACCTTAGGCTATCGTTTACCATTGCAGATCTTTTTTATGAACACTCTAAAACTCACTACCGAATTAAGTTTCGCATCCACTCCCCAATATAACGACAACGGGCCCCTTTATTGCGTGTTCGATTTCCCAATACTATGAGACCGCCTCGTTTAACGGTGCTACAGTGTCAAAGCAAACAGCGGGAGTTATGCTAATGTATTCATTCTGTATGCAGTGTCTACCGAGGGAAGTAATATACCCACCCAACTCATATAGCTCTCATCAAACAGCCAGAGGGTTGCAGCCTTTCTAAGGTGTGTCGATCTTGGACGAAAGCTCAGTGGGTCAATATCGTGAGAAAAAGGAAAGCTTTATTGAGATTCCCTCGTTTACAAGGAGCTCTCTTTGCGAAATAGAATCGGCAAACGCTTAAACTTTAATTCAGAGGCCATCAAAATGGAGGATCGTTATATTGCCCTTCTCGACCTTTCCCAAGGTCGAGGAACATGCTCCTGGTACCGATTCTTAAAGGCGGCTTTGCGATTAAATGTAAGAGAGTTAAAATGGAACACCCTTTGTTCAAATTAGATCGTGTTAAAGCGCGTGGTGGAATATTCAGCGACCTTTATGCAAATAGCTGTTAATGAAGTCTTTGTGTATGTGCGAGGCATTTGGAGTTTATGCAGCGACAAAGTAATGATTTCGGTGTGTGTGAGTGTTATTCTTAATGAATGGAGACTATTTGGCAATTAGCTTTGTTCATAGGTTTCCAAATGATAAAACCACTTTATTCTGTTTGGTATCGCGTTCTCATATGGTGAAAGGACGTGTTTAAATTGATTTGATTCAGCGTTATCATGATCTTAACTTCATTTCGCTAATGTGTAGTTGTTAAAAGTATATACATTCAATATTTACTTGAATCAGATGTGGAATGACAATGAACGACTCATTTAAAACAATGTTGCTGCATGTTTTTGTCCCGTTGGTACGAAGAAGGCATGAATGCTAACTTTTACAATAACACTTTGATGGGAGTACGAAACTATATGCTTTAAAAATTGCAAGATATTGCTTTAATTTCTGTGAAAATTATACATATATATCAACCGGATATGAATCGTGCTTGAATTCTGTCATCTTAAACTTTGTATTTTTTGTTATTTCAATTGTGTAGATGGAGAGGATTTTAACACATGTTCAAAAACAATCTTTCCCTTCTATCTCTGTCAAACGTGGATGTACCAAACAAGGAAACAATTCTAATTTCTTAGCGATAAGCTTTATTTTTTCCGTTGGCGCCTTATTTTTTGATACCAACTTTGATCAGGATTTGATAATTATGTACCATGAACTGATTCACTAAACATAATTTCTTGATCGAGATGATCAAACACTTTTATAAGTGTTATAATCATAGTTATCAGGTGAAAAAAAAGGACTTAACTCCTAAGGTGATAAGCACAATTTTGTCATTACGCAACTTTCTGTAATCACTAGCGCATGAGCCCGGCCTGTTTTACACTATCTCCTAGAAGGGATGTTCCTATACTCTCCATGATGGTTATAATAAAACTGACATTTCTCAGAGTGCACCGCAGCCTGTTCTGATCTATAGGTTTTGATAAAACTTGGTACATACTATGGGAGACCATAGTAAACCATGAGAAAAACATTAGGAAAGAAAATAACTAGTTCAAATTGTAGCTCCTAGATGTCACTTTCAACAAAATTGTTATGAAAATTAGTAAACTATGTATTGTTGCTATATAAAGGGAAGATTTTGTGCAGCAGAACTATTCTGCCTTGATCATCATGTCTTTATACAAGAAAGAACACTCGCTTTGGTGAATTTGCATCAGAATAGCAACAATGATTTAGATGTACTCCGAGAATATCATCGCGTGAAACTGTAAGGATATATGCCACGTATGTGTATCATACACCAATGCTATGGAAAACGAATAAAAATCATGATTCAGACATTTGAAACCGGAAATTTGAGGTTGTAACAAGGGAAGGGAAAGCGTTTAATTATAGGCGTACATAATATTATGAATAATATTACAATAATATTAAAAGGAAAAAAAGATAGGCCTATCTGATGTGATGTTGTTCTTTGATTCCTAGTGGAATGTCTGTGGTCATGTGGGCTTGGAATATCCTTTGAACAGATGAGGCATAGTTTCAATTAGAGTCAACACTCAGAATTTCCGCATATGGAGTTCCTCGTATCCCCATGAGGTTCAAGAAAAGTCAATACATTCTGCTTATGTTATTGTATGGCACAGATACAGCAACAATTTCCTTCTATATAGACTCCTTTTTCGCTAGGGAACTGACACCTCGAGGTCTAGTAAGGTGTAGAGTGAAGAGTGTAAATTACGGCAGATTCTTAACACAGCACTGGATTTACAAGAACGAGGATATACTTGGATACAACTGTCGTAATGAAAGATGGAGCAACAACTCATATTACTGCTTTTATCCAGCAAGGGAAGTTATTTGTGTAAATCTGCGATTTTGATCGTGTTATCTCCCGAGTTTTTCTGAATGCTTTACCTCTCCGTTATCTCGACTAGAAATCCTATGATTTCTGACAGAGGATTTCTAAAAAATCGAGTATACCGTTAGGAAAGCGTATACTTTTAATCTGAGCTGAAGATCAGAATTACACGGCGTATCTCTCATGACAACGCAGCTTATCAACATGGCATGTCTCCCAGATGCTTAGTGCGACTATTGATAGCCCCACATTACCATTTGTCGACTCAGATGTCAATTAATATTGAGTACGTAACCTTACAACTAAATTAAATTTTAGTGTGCTAAAAAAGTTTTGCATATCTGTCTTATAGCTGTTTTTGAATTTTTTATATTTTCACACCTAATGGCAAGAATTTGGACTATTTGTTTCTTTACTAACATACCAAGTTTCATAAAGATGTATTGATTAGAACAGGTTGCAGAGGGCTTTGGAGCGGTCAGTTTAATTATAACCACCCTATACTTTAATTTGAAGCATAAGCTGCGCCAAGACTTTCAAGAATAGGATTGGGCATTGTCTGTAACTGTGTTAGTAGTTTTGCTGTTTTCCTTGGAGGACAATTTGATTTAGAATTATGAAATAAGCTGCATGGCAACGGATATGGTTAGTATCTATTTATGGTAATAAAAAAAAGGATGATCTATCTAAACGTATTCGGATTATCTCAGATCGCCAAGTGATCTGTGGATTAAAAGGAACACTAACGCACCATACCTTAGAGATTCTTCTCACAAGGTCACACCACCAACGTTGCCCATTTCCAACACTACCAAAGCATGGTCGAACCTAGCACAAAAGCATAGGAAATACTAATAGAACAAATGCAAAATTTTCTACACCTGAACAACCAGAACTTCACGGAACAACTGAAAGATAGCAGTCTGGGGTACATTAATACGGTCCCCAAACCTTCCAATCTGATGTCCTCATACCTCAAGAAATCCCATCAGTAATTCTGTTAGAAATTAATCAACTCCTGAGGGAGACCACTAAACCGGTAAATCCTCACGGATAGGCATAGGGTTCTTCACTAACGAATGTTTTACTCATGAAAGGAGATATAGTGATAGCAGTCTGGTACATTGTCAAATATTTATTTCTTCGGAACAAATCTGGCTAGTAAAATAAGAGGAAACCTTTCACTTTTTCCACTAATGTTTGTTTGAATATTATTTGTACATCCATGACACCATAGTTCTGTGCTGAATGAGCGTAGAAACAGGGACAGTACCGTATCGATATAAAACGACAATCAGAATGAAAACACCAGGTTGCATCAAAGTGTTAGTGATTTTATTAAAATGTTAGTTTGACTGTGAGATGGGTGAATTTTAAATTCTGACTGAAAGGACAACGATTCAAAGACGAGAAGGTGATGTGGAAGCACAAACTTCTAAAATCTGTTTGTTTAATCGGATAAATATAATTGGATAGAATTGTTACCAAGTACACCAATAATACGAAAATACACCAAAACAATCTTAAAATAAGCTACACTATATGGACAAAAGTATTTGGACTCTGCAGTAATTCGGAGGAGGATACATCTTACTGTGGGGTTGTTTTTCTGGTTATGACTCGGCTCATTGCTTTATGAACTGGTACCATGAACACTGACGTGTACCTCGACGACGTTCTGGATAACTTGGCCTTGCCCACACTATGGCTACTGCGATGATGGTTGTTTCTTCCAACAGGATCGAGCTCCATGTCATACTGCAAAACGTGTGCTGGACCGATTTCCTGAAAATGAGGGGAATTTGCTTATCAATTCGGGTCTGGCCTGTTTAGAGACCCGATCTCAATCCGATTGAGCACTTGTGGGACAATTCCTGCCCAGACTTACAGAGAATCTGGAAAATATGCCTCGACATGTTGCAGCTGTAATACATCAAAAGGAAGTCCTACCCGTTATTAAATAGAATAACAAAGCACATTTTCTGAAAAACATGCATTGTCCAAATATTGTTTAGTGTAGTTAGTACAAATACTATTTAGTGTTGTTAGTACAAATACTATTTAGTATACTATATAGTGTATTTACCCATTACAGTATAGAATGTGTATTGAAAAAAATACAAGAAAGGCCCTTAAGGGGATCCGGGACACACTGAAAATTTTTTTTTATTAATTAATTTAGAATTTAGAATTTTTTTGTACTGAATACCCATTTAACTAATAAGCGAAATCACAATACAAAATTTTTCCAAAAGTTCTTAAAAAATTTTTAATTACATTTTTTTGAAAAAAAGAGGGGTCATTTTAATTTGCTAAGGCTCAAAATATTCTTGATCCATTTTCAAAATTCTTGCAGTAAATTATTCTCAAATTTATTAACTTTAATTTTGATTCAGCAATTTAAAAAATATAATTTAATAAAAAATAAAAAATATTTGAATGAAAATTTTAAGGTACTTAGTTTTTAAAAAGTCATATTTTTAAAAGTAAATGTTTGTTTCTAATTTGATGAATCAAAATTGAAGTATAATGTTTGAAAAAGATATATTTCAAATTTCAACCCTTAAACTTCATCGGTTTTCGACTTATAGCAATTTGAATACAGGAAATCTTGAAAAAATGTTTCATGGAGAAAAACGCATTTGAAGTTTTAAGGACATATGTTGTTGCCATGACAACAACTATCAAGAGTGTTAGATTTTCAAAACACCTCACCACAAAAATGATTATATCTCTAGTTCTAATTAAGATAGAAACATGATTTAGACGTCATTTTAAGCAGAAAAACACAGATAATTTCATAAAATAATAAAAAAAAATTTCAAAAATTTGACGATTTTTGTGTCCCGGACCCCCACTATGAGCTTTCTTCTAATGTTTGATAAGCAAGAATTAAATCGTAAGAAAATGCACGAAGTCAATCAGTATGAACAGTACAGAAAAATATAAACACTGAGCACCCCCATAAAATTCACTCTTCTTATGAAAAGGACCGACTTGCTTTCGATTGACCATTATTGAAAACTCTAATGATTCCAAAGATGGCGTGGCTAGATCTTGTTAAATATAACAAGATTATTTATGTGCCGTTACCCGGAAATGCATTAGTATAGTTGAAAAAGAAGTTCATTGAATTTGGCGGAGAAGAAAAAGCAATGGAAAAGTTAAAACTATGAACGGTGTTTTTCTGCACCACTGACTTCCGTGCCAATCTACATTGAATGCAGACTCATTTTCGGGAACTGACCGACGAAGATTCGTTCGTTTGGTGAAACGATGGAACGCGAAGGGCACTGTTACTTAATTGCTTGTTTCTCGATCATGCTTGAATCCAAATGTTTTATTACGACGATGTAATAGGACATAAAACGAATTTGAAAAGATAACTGCACTTCCTATTTTCTCAGGAATGTGCATTAAAAATGCAGTGAATAACTTTTAGAAGAACTGAAAGTGGAATGGATTTTGTAATTTGTTTTTATAGAAATATTCAGTTTCTCTCTTTCTCTCTCTCTCTTTGTTGCGTTAGTAGTAGAATATTTACCGACCAAGTAACACTATCACGTTTGAAACTTTAAGAATATATGGTTGTTTTACTTTTTGCAGTTCGATTCCATTGTCATGCTTTTTATATCACCGGCCTGCAAGTGAAACACGCGAAATAAGAAAACATGGTTCTGAGGAAACATATGACGCGATAGCCCAGTTAGCAGTTGTCGGTTGACAACGAGACTTTTACGAGTTCGAAACTGATCCAATCATATAACACCATCTACGTAGGGTTGGTGCACCTTAGATCTGTCGTGGCCTCAAATGTCCTTATGTTGGCAGGGCATGGAAGTTCGTAGAGTGGAGTGCCAGCTCAGATGTGACCTCGTCATCTGACCGTGATTCAAAATTACGTGCTGGCCTATGTTTCCCTACGGGATTTATCTCGGATCGTCACCAATAGCCCGTTGTCCTGTTTCCAATGCGACGTAAATTCAATTATTTACCTATCTCTGAGAAAACATGATTTTGAGCTTATAGAATAGAGGGGGGAAATTTTACTCACTACGTATGTTTTTCAAGACGGAATGTAGCGTTCATGCAAAAAAATATAGCTTCACGGATTTCAATAGATCACCACATTCAAGGTTCAAAAAAAACCTGAAAAACAGATCTTGAAAATATTGGATTATTGTGTTTCATTTGTACGTTGACTATCTGTAACACAAATCACCAATCCCACTATTTTATGGCTTAAATCGTTCGTGAATATATTTAAGTTTCAGTCGATAAATATTTATGCTCTCAACAAGCTCTTTTTGAGCTTTTTTTTTCACACAGAGCATGAATATCCTGGTTGCAACCCTATTATAATCTGGCTTCCGGGAGAAGGCTTCCGTTACGTTGTTTTGAGTCTATTAGTTAAATGAGGGGACTGGTGGTAAAAAAAAATCCTTCCACAATTGGCGTGTTTAGAGTGGTTTCTGGTTTTAAATTTATCATTCGCTGCCAAAAGCGATGTCATTTATAACGAGTTAGTAGGGTAAAAAACATCCACTGTGATTGCCATCATGCTTTTGATATGGCAGCTTTCTCCTAATGCGCTTTCACGCCTATTCATAAATCAATTGACAGATGGTCGACTCCTGTCTCCGGGAATAACAATACACTTATTCTTGATTCTCAACTAAAATTTTGTTTTTCATTTCGGTAGCTACCCTTTGGGGTTGAATATGTTCGCGTCCCTAATTGATAATTTCGGCTACTCAATTGTATTCGTTGTTAAGTTATCGACTCTGAATTCCGTGTTTAATACTTGTTGCTCCCAATTTATTATGCAAAAAATGTGTCGCAAAAAGTGTTACCACACATTGATTGTTTATAAAATGTTTATTAAATATCATACAATATGATTTCACGAACTACATTAACGTATTTTTTGCAGTTAGTTCAAATTTTCAAATGGATGACCATCCCGATATACAGGTATATACAACGCTTGCATCATGAAACTATGGAATCGCACACATTTAAAAATACTTCATTCGGAATTTCATCACATTTCTTTATATGGCTACCTTCAATACATCAACGGTTAGAGGTTTTTTTTTTGTACCACAAACTTCATTCTTAAGAAACCCCACTAGAAAAAAAATCCACGCGAAGCGATGTTCTTGGCTGTAGATGATGCATTTCCAACACTCCTTCTTCTGTGTCTACGTCTTGGTCTACCAAACTGTTGTCTCTGAACATTCTGAACAGTTCCATCTGCTTCAAACTTATCTCTAATTCATCTTATGCTGAGTATACAAGGTGGATCAGTATGAAATGTTATCCGAAATCGTCTTTGTACTTCCAGTAGTACTTTAAAACAAATTTTCTTTCTTCGAAACTTAATCTGGATTGAGCATTATTTCTCAACTCTTAAATTTGAAATTAAAATAAGATTAAGCGTTTTACCAGTTAATAAAGTGTGGTAAAAGGTTTTTTCGACACTCTGTATATTGAGTTTTATAGATAGTTGGTTTGGGTTTTATAGCGCATGAGACATATTTGGCCATCCTGCTCCAGACACGACATACAATATCAAGTAATAGACAGACTAACAATGAAAATTTTACTGACGTAGAAGAGAGAAATACACCCGACGAGAATCGAACCTGAGCAGCCCTACAACTTGAAGGTTGCTAGCACAGTGAGCATACCCACTGAGCCACGACGGACCCGAGTACTAAAGAAGTCAAATCTGTTAAACGTGAACAATCCATGCAAATCAAATCATTAAAATGCCACAATGTGTTTTAATAAAGATATGAAAAAATCTACAAAATTCAAATCGAGAATCAAAATTTGCATAATTTTAAGCCAGAATAAAGATAATTAATTTTCCATCTCTTTCTTTGGCTTTTCGGTAAAATGTACTTTTTTGTGTGTGCCGACCAACCGGTCTAGTGGTTAAGGTGTTGGCCTCTGGATCGGAAGTCTCGTGGTTCGGGTCAAGGCATGGACGTAAAATATGATGTTCTTAGTTAGGGGTAGTGTGGCCACCCACTGGGTGCCTCTTTACAATTTGCCATCGATTCTGGCCTTGTAATGACGAATGATTATAGTGATCAAGTGTCCGCCGTAAAAAAAACTTTTTTTGTGTTGGGTTAGTTTTCCAGAGAAAGAGCGATGGTTGGTCACTAAGCACGAAAATTTTACGACTCATCTTAACAAATTAATGGATGTATTGGGGCGTGAAGCAAATGTTTCATGGATCGCAACATAGTGGTCTGTCACACATAGGGCACTTGGTATAGTTTTATATGTTCCCCAAGAATATAAAAATCTCCTCTACATGACACTCTTTTCCAAAAACCCTGGCGATCTGCTGTGTAAAAGCTGTTTCCTCTTTCAAATACACTAGGCCTGGCCAGTTGACTACTTCGAACAGCCCACCAAACAGATAAACCCTTATAAGAGAAAGATAGATTCTCATGGTGGGTGTTCCTGGATCATGTATAAATGAGTTAACCTGTTCATGTATAAATGTGTTAACCCGATCATGTATTAATGTGTTAACCTGATCATGTATAAATGTGTTAATCTGAGGGTTACGGCATTTCAGAGTTTTGTAGAATTGCTTTTCTATCTTAACACTCTCTGGTTCAATTGACCAGAAGAACAAATTCGGAAATCCTCTGTGGGTTAAATGAAAAAAAGAGTTACCATGCGATTAACTGACACTTGATGTAATAAAAACTTTTGAAGAAGATTGAAAGACATTTTAAACTTAAATGGCTGAGTGTGGTACACAGGAACACGATAGTAGGTATCGTTGTCATACGGATAAACACGAGAGACAATGGTAGATGGAGTTCCCAGGTCTCTACCCGTCAAAAGACTACGCGATACGGATTTACTTTAAAATTAGTTCACCAAGATGGTGTAAAGTACAAATTTTGATTATTGATGTAAATAATGAAATAAAAATATATTGTATCGAAAATGTTCATTTAAGAGTGATTGAATTTGGAGGCATGTAATTCAATGCATTTCACTTTAAAATTATTCAAAAAGCAAACTGAGTTTAAGTTCCATAATGTCAGTAAATCGAATTTTCCAATTTTTAAAAAAAATTATCATCTTAACGAAGTAATTTCTGTTTTATAAGCTATAATTTATACAGTTTCTAAACACAAAAGTGGAATTTTTGTGCAGTGAATATTTTCATCTCATTTCAGGTTATTTATACGTTTTGCGTCATTTCAAAGCAAAATAAATAATTTCAGCATTTTGCCGTCTGTGTTTGTGTCTACCTGTCTGTATGTGGGTACTGCGTTCAAACGGCTGGATATATCTTCATCCACTTTGAATACTCACAGTAACTAAGAGAATGATCTACTAAGTGTCAGTCGGTCTGCCTGTCTTCATGTTTTGAGTACATCCGTGTGTTTGTATGTTTGTGAAAGTATCACACAGAAAAAGATTGATAGAATCTTTATAAAATTTTTCAAGTTAAACATTGTAACTTTTCTAATAAATTAAAACATTTGTCAATCAAAAATTTTTGCAAATTTCACGTTAAAATCGTATGAATAATCATTTTATTCTCATACTTGAATGTCAGGGTAAATGCAGGTGGTGGTTGTGATTTTGTGGTAAATCGTACTTTCTTCATATTCCGGACATGACTTTAACTCGGCTTGTTATTCGAATACGATTTTAGAATGTTCCCAATAAAAATTCCAAAGATTGAGTTCCGAAGATTTGTGACAGTCGAATGGTCGACACTAAGATTAAACTTCAAGTGTCGCCAAAGTGGCGATAAGCTATACTTTAACGTAACCTCGTATTGTGGTATGCGAGAGCATTTGAGAAGCAGGAAGGAACCATCTCCTTGTTCCGTCTGGTTTATTTGCACATAAAATAACTCTACCATTGAAGTAATGTAACTGTGCTAGTGTTTCTGCTAATGTTATTCTGCTAATGTTTCATAAAAAACATTCCCATGCACATAATCCCTTGCAAATCAACAAGAGGGAATGTCTTATTAAAAAAATTATCTTACGCGATGAATGTATCAATTTATGCACTCATTCGCTGAATGTTAAAAAGAGCCTTATAGTCTTCAGTTATAGAGAATATATCCTATACGGTACCCTGAAGCGAGTATACTTTAAAAAATAATCACGGAAAAAAAACACATTGACCTTCAGGGAGACCATAGAATTTAAATTGAATAGTGACCCTGACGGTCTTTAACCAGCATTTGCTCAAATAAGCAATAAATCTCTATTGTTACACCGGTAATTCTTAACCTATGGACCTAATACCGCGATCGCGGCCTTCGGCGTCCGATATATGAGAATACGCTCTGCGAGATACCAATAAGCAGCTTACAGAACTCCGTGGAATCTGACCAACACGACGAGGTTAATCATTAGAAGACATGGGTGCCCCACTTCGCTCTACTTGCTACGACGGAACCCCACACCTTTTGTTGAAACGGAAAGCAGTCCAATCAGTATCAGGTGGTCACAGAAAACTCAACGCAATTAACCCGTTTTAAAGTCTTATGAGCTCTGGTCACTCAATGGGAATCCTTTGTTTTTCACACGTACCAATGAGTTAAAAGATTCTGCATGCTTCGTTAAGCAAGAATAGAAGACTTTTTGCCTTCTTGTGCCCTTGCTTGTGCGAGTCTCGATTCAAAAACACAGGGAATTGATTGGGAGAGTAGATTGGAATGAGTGATTGGGGTACTTTTTTGTCTTAGCTCCGTTTCATTGAACAAAAAAGGTTGACCTCAGTCGTAGCAAACATCAAGAAAGATAGGTCTTTTGTTGAATCTGTGAAACTGTTATTGACTTGACGGATTTTGCTGTTTGCTGAGTAGATTCACAGTAAACTCTCTTTCTTCATGGATTTGTAAATGACTGGTTCATCCTTTTCACGTTCAAGCGATCCACATATGTGTAACTTTGATTTTCCCTATTGAAATACAAAATTCTTCATTGTAACCACGGATTCACATATTAGATTGTTCATTGAATATTCACAGATGTGAATCCTTGGCTACAATAACGAATGTGGATATCAAGTTTTCCGAGACATGGGCATACCTCAATATTTTTACGTTTGGGCCTAGGATCTCTCAAATATAAGGAATAAATGAAACAGAAATAATAATATAGATAGTAAATTATGTAGAGTGGCCTGATCTCACTTCATAGGTCTATGTAACGAGACATCGATCCGAGTCCTAGGAGCCTTGACCTCTTACCTCCAAATATTTTATGATTACTGCAGGGGCACCTTAACAGGAGGAATTATTGAAAACAAATGTGTAGATCATATAGGTATTTAAACATGAAGGATGGCTCTCGACATCATTTATTAGATCGTATTGCCTATATATGAACAAAGATGGTACCATGTCCTAAGAGCCTTAAGTCCTTGTCTCTCTTCTTTGATTGATACGAAATTCCCTAACGCTGTGACGGATTTACACGCATCTATCCATCTTGCAACCTGTAGTCATCTATGTGTAACTTCTAACAGACTTAGCCCCTTTTAATCAATAGAACATCTAGGATTCCTTCAACAAATAGATGTGGCTATCTAGTCATTACGTGCGCTATAAAGTAAATGAAATACCATACTATCGGAACTCTTGATGATCAGAGGGTTAATGTTAGGCTTCACGACACAAATTGTTGTAAGATTGTTTTACGAGCGGCATTATATCCCATACTGAGAGCGACGGCATTTATTATTATTGCCTTAGAACCAATTGATTCCTGAGATCTCTGGTTAATTGATTATTACAAAAGAAAAGTTATAATAATAGTAAAATAAGACAAAGGATACCAATAATGATTTTTCGATTGCCAGTAACTTTCTTAAAGAATAAAATCCTTCCCAGGAATTTTTTCAACGAATAGATGCGGTTTATTAGTCATTATGTGAGTTGTGAGCAGAAAGCAGTATTACACTACTCGGAAGTATCGTAAAGCTCAAAGAGATAACCATGTTACAATATCGATGATACTGATTTTAGAAAAATAAAAAATAAAATGTCCTGTATAGGAATACAATATGGAGCAACTAAAGTCTCATATACCCACATAATTTTCTCGAATTGACGACTTTGGCCATCTGTTTCAAATAGAATCCCATAAGATTTTGCCATCATTGTTAAGACATTATCTAACACCGTGACATTATCTGACACCAAGACATTGTTTCCTTTAATCATGATAACTGACCTTGTCTGTCAGTCGAAACCGAATCAAAGGTTTCTGAACCAGTCAAGTCCACAAAAGAGAACAGTTGTCATCACCATCTCATCATGTCGTATTCATCCTGAATATAGGATTAAAAATGCTTTTGATAGCTTAGTAATATTCCAAAGTATGCAGCCTAATTTGATTTGATAGGTTAAATATGTACATGAGCATAGTTGATATTTTGACAAGTTTCACTTGTTTCCAATTATTTTCTCCACGCGTTGATTTAGAGTTGGTAAATAATAAACTTGGATGTTCATTTGAAAAATTCCAAAATATAATGTTTCCACTTTTAAAAACGGCAAGAAAATTGAAATTGGAAAATCTCATTCAGTTTTTGGAAATTATTAATTAAATTGATTCAAACCATCCCAATGCATAAAAAATAATTTTATATTTTTTTTATGAAATACACATGATTTCCGAAAAAAACCCCAAGAAAATACCCACTTTTCATTTCTTCTAAAAAATATCATTTTCAGAAATGAATAGTAGAAAAGTTCTATCTTTTTTTAGTTGAATTTTGCTAAATAGGGAATACTTAACTCTTAGCTCACATACACATATAAACGCTCGATCAATATGTTTCGCCACCAAAATATTACTAGCAAAAGTTGCACTATTTATATTCTCTATTTATTCTTGAAAACTAATGTTTAACTTTTATAATTTCGGTTTTAGTACCACCTTGTTTCGTCTTATGTTTGCCAAAACCTTTTAACATGTATAAAAGTAAATAAAAGAGATTCTAACCATCTTTTAACGTTTTGATAGGAAGAGATATTTCAGAATAGCGATATGACTGAAATTTATTTCTTTCATACATTAATATTTGTTTTGAGTGTTGCAATTAAAAGCTCTCCGGGAAGCAGAATGAGTCCTTTTTAAAACTAAAAAATTTGCACAGTTATAATGGTTTCTCCAGTCTTACCACATTTGTCGAGCGGCTACAGGCTCCACTCTTAAGAAACTGTTGAGTTAGCGCTTGGTTATGAGTTCTAATCTCGTATGTAACGAAGTAGGGATGGTTATCAAAGTTTTATAGTTTCTTGAAGACGATGTGTAAATGCTGGCCAGAGTGTAAATGCTGGCCAATGTCCCTAAAGTCTTCCAGGAAGACATGTCTCTCACCCATATTCACGGTTTGTGTGATGTACCTGCGCCTACCATGGCACTCCGGGTTAATACTGAGATTGATACGCCCTCAGCAACTAATGCTTGACTATAAACATTTAAAAAAAGTAATGGAATATTCACTGTTCAAATGGTCATGTTATCTTAAACTTCTAAGTAATACGCATTTTTAGTCGATACGCAATTCTTTTGAAAATTTTGAATATTTTGTTTTTAATTTTTCTCTAATAAGGAACATACAGTGGTTTATCACTTTCTTTGATACCTTAAATTTTCATTTTATATTTTTTTATTGAAAAATAGCAGTTTCTCAACCTCCTAAAGAGGAAAAAAGTTCCACATTGCAACAAATGAAAATGTCCCTAAAAACCGGGCTCTGACAATTAGGAAACGTAAAGTGGGAATGCATTTCAGTTAAGAACTCCTGGATCTCCTATTAAATTTACAATAGTTCTTTTCATTGCTACGGCTTCAAAATAATGCAGCATAACTCATTCCGAGAGGCTTAATCTATCATCCGAAAACCCTGTGAAGAAACGACACGTTCAATCGTCACTCTGCATTAATGATGTTTCCTGTCCCTCAGCTGTTGGCGACGTTTTCATTTTGCTACCTAATTGCATGTCACAGACCTGTCAGCGGTAAGAAAGGAGCGTCCGTTAAACTTTCGTTTGTCAATGGGTCACTTGATGTCGGCTGTGAATCTTCTTCTAGGTCATGCCAGTTTCCAAAAATGAGAGCGCCCAAAAGGAAGTGTGCCAGTAGAAAATCTACGTTTTAACCTGAACTCATGTCCTTTATAGATGCCTATGCATCACCCATTTTATCACTTTCCCATTTATTTGAATTTACTTGACGGAAAAAACTTTGCTCTCAGCAGCTTGGACAGATCTGGCCCTTGCTCCGTAAAACCCCACAAACAACCTATTTATTCGACTGAAGGAAGGGCAAGAGGAAATCCAAGAATGAGATATGTATGTGCCGAATTTAAACCGATAAATTTATTGAATAACCAGCACCATCTGCATAGAATTTTTAGAACTGCGAATG
Source organism: Metellina segmentata (assembly GCA_947359465.1). Classification (NCBI taxonomy): domain Eukaryota; kingdom Metazoa; phylum Arthropoda; class Arachnida; order Araneae; family Tetragnathidae; genus Metellina; species Metellina segmentata. Next base: position 60,704,749 of record OX375875.1, read on the forward strand.
GCGATCGAAATTTATTTTTCTTGAATAAAAATGGTAAACTGACTTACCACTCTAAAAAAATATAAGCGTTAATGGTTGCTTTTGGGTTTTATCGTGCAAGGGCCATATTTTGGCCAAGACACGTCAAGCAAATGGACATAAACACACAAAGAAATCTTTTTTCCAGACACAGAAAAGAGAATATAACCCAAGTAGGAATTGAATCTATCTGCACAGCCTTAACTTGCAGCAGGTTGCTAGTGCAGCGGATAAATCGAGTCACGACGACCCCATAAGTGCTAGTAAGTGATGTAAAATATCCTAATTACAGAATTAACCATCCGAGGAGTGGTGGTCTGGTACATTATTATTACGGTTCGCTCAATCATGACAAAAGTTGAAAAGTAAAATAAATAGAATTCCAAGAACCATGGAAACAGCGAGAAAAACCCCGAACAGAAACCCCAAAACGAAAAACCTCCAAAAAACTAGAATACTAACAAAGAGAGAATTAAGACTTTTTTATTTGATATAATTGATCACCCCTCAGAGAGAACAAAAAGAGGAACAATGAGGCACTATGGGAGAGTAACTTTGAAATTGAGCGACACGAAAAATAAAACCCACTCACGGAAATGGACTCTTAACCCTTAGACTACGGCCGGTATAGCAGTTGTACCATAATCGCGCCAAGAAAAAATTTAGGCAACGATCGGTACATCAGTTGTACCTTGAAAGTCATAAGAATCGCGCTAAGAAAGAATTTAGACTACGCCCGTTGTACCTTTAAAGTCCGTTGTCCGTTTACCTACAGCAGTTGTACCTTTAAAGTTACAAGAATCGCGCTTGTTATATCAGTAGCCGTAGTCAAAAGGTTAAATGAAAAGACACATTTGACCACAGCTGGTCTCTTGCGCCATAAAAAACAACCAATCTATGCCAATGTATAGGACTTATGAGACGCATTTTCAGTGTATACAAACGAACCAGATGATCTGCGAAGATTTTGTTACCGCTGCTCATCGGTATTACCTTAAAATGGAGTTTATCAATGTTTTAATGACGTTTGGAGTTTAATCTAAGTGCTGTTGACCAATCACCTATCACATATCGTACGGAATACATTCTTTGAATTCCGAATATCAATTGGGGACGTGCTGAAATCATATTCGATAAACAGGGCGAGTGAGGTCACTTTCGGAATTCATACCGACTACCGGATTCATACTACCGCTTGACAGTAAATACCTTTTATAGCATTCAAATTTTCTCGGCTATAATATATATCGTTTGATGACAACATTAAAACAAGTAATAAACAAGGAACAGACAGGCAAGTTCCGGTTGACAGCTGACCAAATATGACCCTTGCATTGTAAGAACACAACCCAGTCAAGTAACCAACCTGTTGATGGCACGCTCATCGATTGAAAAAAATATTTTAGAAACCCGATATATTTTCTCATGTTTATCAAATGCAAGTCCTATGTTCTCATAAAGTTATAACAAAGATTATAAAAGTATTATACTTGTTCCAATTGCATGAGAACTAGAAAATTTAAATATTTCTTTTGACAAAGTTCGTATGACATTATGAGAAATATATATCTGAAGTTGAAGGAACTACTGCAATATTAAAGCACTCTAGTAACTTCTCTCTGAATTACGAGTTCAGAAGTCGGTATAAGAAGAAACAAAGACCACGTCGAATCTCTTCTCCGTATAAAAAGTAGTTATTTCAGAAAGGTTAAGTTTTATGTTGGAAGTCGAATTTTAACGAGGTCACTAGTATTTTATAGTCTGAATACAAATTAGAAGTCCATCACCTAAAGGTAGAAAAGAGGATTTAGCGCTATTATAAGCAAATATAAATGCGTTGAGAAGTTTTTCTTTCACTTTTAGAGTGTACTTATATTTTTTCAATGCATTTAGTTATTATTCTCTTAGGAGACTCATCTTCGATTTGTTTAGGAAAATTAAAAAATTAATATAACTAAACAGTAAGAAAGACAGTGATGAGGGTGAAACTTCAAATAATTAGAAAAATAATGAAAGCGAAAGATGAATATTGAAAGCAGTTTTTTTCAATCTTGTGCTCTTATTCAAAAATGTCCAGAACTATTTTCTGAAGCTTTATCTAACATTTAGCATAAGCTGTATATCATGCATTGACAAACAAAATTGTTTCAGCCTCAATTTTATTAAAGTAAACGTTTTATGCACTTTTTTTTATAAAATGGATCTTGTTTTCGTGAAATTAAAAGAATGCTTGAACTTTGATTACAGTTTTTCAATTTCATTATTCAATCTAATATTGTAATGTTTTTTTTTTGTATTCGACTGTTATTTATCATTCCTATAGAAAATAATTTCGGAAAGATGATTTTTCTGTACATAGCTGTGCCAGGAGTGGAATTATCATTAATATATTCTTATAAATCTTAATTAGTAAATCGGCTTACTTGTAAGTAATGAAGATATAGATTGTAATTATGTCGACCATTCTATATTTTGCAGCATTTCAGTAAAAATTATATGGTTTTTATATTTATATTTTTACTAAAATATTGGGAAAATGTACTTATTGGTACAATATATTGTTTTCATTATTCATTGATAAATAGGTATTCAATAATGCAATACCTAAGGAATTCTATTTAACAAAAACATAAATGTGGGTTAAATTGTAAGGAAGATATACAGGGGTTGGACAAAAATATGGAAGCATCTTAAAAAAAAAACCATGTAACCCTGCCTAATATGGCGAAGGAAAACCGTTGGCATTAAAACAGCTTGCAGTCTTCTCGGAATGCTTGTAGGCTTGCCAAGGGAATCTTGTACCATTCTTCCTGCAAAACGATGGCAGGTTCAGATAACGATGATGGCGGTGGATGGCAATCACGCACTTTCCTCTCCAATGTACACCACAAAGATTCAATAATACTGGGGTCTGGTGACTGTGGTGGCCAGTGGAGATGTGAAAAAAATCATCCTCGTGCTCAGAAAACCAGTCCTGGACAATGTGAGCTGTGTGAAAAGGGGCCTTGTCGTCTTGGAAGACACCATCACCACCAGAGAACAAAGTTTGTACCATGGGATGGACTTGATCGGCCAAAATGTTCACATAATCATTGGCGGCCTTGATATGCCCTTGCAGAGTAATCAATCATGGGGCCCACAGAAAACTCCGATATGCCTGCACAAACCATCATAGAACCCCCGTCATGTTTCACTCTTGGCAACAAGCAGTATGTATTACAGGCTTGGGATGGCGTTCACCAGACGTAAACTCGGCCAGAAGTGGGAAACAGTGTGAAACAAGACGTATCCGACCAAATTACTGTCTTCCATTGCTCCATAGTCCAGGCTTTATGACTTAAACACCACTTTTTCCGGTTACAGGCATTAGTATCACTGATGAATGGTTTTTGAATTGCAGCTCGGCCAGAAATACTATGTTTATGGAGCTCTCTTCTTATTGTTTTGCTACTCACAGGGTTTGTGAGCACGACATTCACTTAGCAGTAACTCACACTTTCTTCCGATCTGTGATTTAGCGGATTATATTTTTCCGCTTTTCAAATATGTGGAATAAATCTTAGATGGGTAGTACCTCTTGAAACACTAAACACTTCGGCTACCTTGCTTACTGAAGCACCCACCAGACTAGCTCCAACAATTTACCCACGTTAAAAGTTTGTTAGTTGTGAGATGATGAAATTACAACTTCACAGAACAGTGCCCCGACAACGACTGACCCACGCAGCGTATCTACTACGTTGTATAGGTGGCGTCAGTAAACGAAAACTCCAGCCCTACCAATACATTTCACTAGAATAAAGATTTTTTTTTTCAAGTATGCATTTCACTAGGTGTTCCCATATTTTTGTCCAACCCTTGTATATGCATAAGAGAAGGAATGCACTGAAAAATATTGAATACAAAACTCTTCTCATAAATACTTATAGAATCTTCCGAGGATTTTTAAGAATACACACAACATTGATATACTGAATTATTTGATGTAGAAGTTGACTAATTTGCACAAAGATTAGTATTTGGTACCACATACACTTACATTGAAACAAACATTTCTAGGGGACTGAATTATAATGCATTTGAAATTTAGTTATTTTAGGTTGGTTGTTTTTTTGTAGCAAGGGCCATGTTTGGCCCTAGTTCAATTCCATTCTGCAACTTTCAGTCTACCTTGCATGATTTCTAAGCAGTTTTAAGCTTCTTAACCTTTTGACTACGGCTATAGATATAACATGCACGAGATTCTTTCTTGGCGCGATTTTTATAACTTTCAAGGTACAACTGCTGTAACGGCTGTAGCCTGAATTCTTTCTTGGCGCGATTCTTATAGCTTTCAAGGTACAATTGCTGTACTGGCAATACCTCCTAGAGATCTTATCTCTAGGAGGTATTGGTACTGGCCGTTGTCTAAATCCTCTCTTGGCGCGAGCATGGTACATCTGCTTTCCCGATCGTTGTCTAAAGGTTAAGAGTTCATTTTCGAGAGTGGGTACTTTCTCTGATTCTTTCAATCAGTAGATGTGGTTATTTAGTCAATAATATATCGTGTTGTGTAAAAGAAATGCTACATTACATGGAAATTTTGAGACACTCGGAGGTTCAAACTGAAAAAATACCATCGCAAACTTCGCTATTTTGAAAACATTCACATCATCAATTAAATCTAGCGAGAAAAATCAGAATCGACAACTTGCAACTGGTAGTTAAACGCTCATTGATTTTCGCCCATCTCATTGTCACAGGCGGTTTCTGTAATGCCATTCTCAATTTCAATTCTTCTTTGAGTGATATTCAGTAGCAATACGCCCGCTGCTGCCAAACTGAAGCAAGTAGTAGTTCGAGGCTCACGATTTCGGCATTGAATCTTTAATTTCACGACCACGATGGATAAGGCAGCCTATCGGAATCGCGATCGGATGCTAATACAGTATCTTGTCAGCCAAGACGTGTTCGAAATAGCAAGAAGGCGCTTCTATTCTGTTCGGAGAGTAATTTATTCGTTACGCTCTGATACGTCCTGTTCTCGTTGTTGCAGGCAACTGATTGATCAATTTCTGTGGGATATGAGAAGCAAGTATATCTATGGTGACGGTGTTGTTGAATTTGTGTTGTTACTGGAATTACAAGCTCACCATGCGGCAACAGATTTGTTTCACTTATTTTTACATGCTAACAACTTCGGGAAATAGAATACATTTATTTCTCAATCGAGGCAAGTCCAAGGAAAGAAACAGATGAGAGAACGGCACACGAAATCTATAGATTGCAGTGTTGGATTTGAGGGATTAAAATGAGGTATGTGGGTCCTTTGTTGCCTTTTGATGTTGAAGGAAAAAATACTTATAGAAACAGAGTCGAGGCTATTTTTTAGAAACCCAAACGACTGGATAAAGTTCTCAAAAGCGAAAAGGAGTGAAAATGTGTGTTATGATATTTGCAAGGGTGGTGGAAATAGTAATGGTAATAAATTAGGATCACTCTGGAGCAACACAAGGAGCCATTAGCGACGGTCTGGGATCTATCCCAGTCTTGATAACGTATATCATTTGGGTACAAGACGCATGTTTTACAGAAATAATTATTTTATCATTATGAATTGGATTAAAATTTGACAGAAATTAATTTAACATTGTAAATGTTACTTTAACATTGTAAATGAAATTAATATAGCATTGTAAATTTAACATTGTAAATGTTAAAATACCGAGACACTGCTAGGTAAATAAATAAATATAAATTTGACACACGTGTTTTAAAAAATATAGGACGCTGGTTCAAAGTAAAATATTTATCAAAATAACATGTACCTCCATAAAGTTATTTTGTTAATAAATAACTTAGTGGAAGGTACCTTAGCTTGACGGTTGGCCATCCAAATGGGAGATACATATCGGAAATCTGTAATTATCTACCAGCTCTTACCAAAAGCGCCAATCAGCCCTCAAGCATGAATGGGTTAATTTGTTATTATAATCTTATTACTGCATAAATATAAGGGGTCATACACCATTTTAAAGTATTTAAAATGGGTAATGCTTCCTCCTATAGTTGTTAATTTTGAAGTTACAATGTTATTTTGTATAATTCGCTACTAATTATCCAAACATAGTAAATTTATAACCTAATTTTCCATATTTACTTTATCTATACTATACACTAGTTGCATCCACTAGATTTTAGCGAGTCTTTTTTAAAATTCAGCTTAATCTTTTTGAGATATACTATTATCCATTCGTGTTATTCTAAGACATTAATTGTTTGAGAAATAAATTTTTTTTAAAAGTGCAACCTCTCAAAATAATAATATAATAATGTAAATATTTTTTTAAGTAACGGAAGCAATATTGATAAACAATTAAAAAAAAAAGTGACGGACTCCTGGAATAAAAACTTTTTTGTATTCAATCAATAGTCAAGCTATAGTTGTGAGCGGTATTATTAAATCGGAGTTGAAAGCATTTTAAACACAAAGAGTATTTAAAAAAAAATCTCTCCACTAACTAATAACTCTGAACTAACTTGTCCCTTCATTTTAATATCTCTTTATTTTCTTTCTGGTAAAAAACTTAAGTTGAGGATTTCGTATCAATGATAAAAATAGATTCAATTCTTAAAGAGTACGTAAGTAGACTTGGGAGCCATAAAAGAATATAACAAATTTCAACAAAGAATAATTTCTTAAAAAAGATCGGTTAAGCAGTTTCTAACATTCTAACTAGTTCATTATAGCACTAAATGTTTTCATTTATTCTTTTCAAAGATATATTAATAAATTTAAATTTCTGAAATGTCTTTTTTGGATGCTTTATGCACCCAAGAATATTCTAAGAGAAACGAGTAGGATTTTATTCTTTTGTTATTTTTTGTAGATGTTAAGTTACAACTGTGTAAAAAAATAAAATCACTGAATTGAAGGACAGATAAGGGCACTGAGTACTTTATATCAGTTGGGAAAGAAGTCATTGAAATGTCTGGTCCTTATTTGCAAATTTTTTTAACGTAATTATGTTCTTATGAGAAAAGTAGCCGATTGTAAATGTCTTAATACTCTGCCAATAGAATGATTGCCATCTGCATAGAAAAAGGGGCTGTTTATACAACTACTTTGTAAAATAATCCGCAGCAGTCTTAAATTTTTCAGCTAAATGGAGGATTGTTTTCGGTTGTAATATGCAGTGTGGAATATGTATGAGTATTAAATTATATTTTATAAAACGAATTTGATGCAGATTCATTTCTTAAATTTAAGTTATCGAACATTAATTTGGAAATCATGCGACCACAGTCCAATTACAATAATTAAATTACCAAATTTTTCAAATCCTTCGGAATTTCTCTCTATGAATGTATAGTATGGTATGATTCACAACGTTTAAATATTTATAAATTTTGAGCATACTACGTATACTATATTCATTCCTTCTCTCTGCTTAAAGTGAATATTAATTTTCCATAATTCACTAAAAGTAATAAATTAAATGAAATCACACCTGTTATTCATTATGGATAACAAGTAAAATTAAATAAAAAGAAATTTAGTCTGGTATAATGTTTCGGAACGAAAAATATTCATTCATGGTAGAACCGAATGTAAGCAGAATTTGTTTCCAGTTTTCAAAAGATGCAGTTTTTCGAGTTCGAGACACTATTAAATTTACGCTAACTGATGATATAGAAAATGCATTGTGAAATAAATTAATTTTAAGACGTTATTTAAAATAATTTTAATAATTAAAAATAATAACGAACCGGCACTGAAACGAATACTTAATTCACAGTTTTAAAGAATGGTTGGCCTATTAATATAAATGGTTGGTTATCTTCTAATTGGATTGGGGGGATTGGATTTGGTTTTGTGGCATTGAGTCCTCTTGGGACATATTATGCCAAACTCAAGCTTCTAATTGGAAGCATCTTCTTTACTGTGATGCTTTATATAATACTTTATTTTCATACATGCACTATCACTATATTGCATGAAATGAAATAAATGCATTGTAAAAATCAACATCTTCACTGTTGACTTGTACTGATAAAACTTGAGCATAATTGGAAAATTAGTTCTCTACTAACGAAAACAACCCAGCTTCCAAAGAATATTTGTAGATCCACGAAGATTTGTGTTTAATATTTTGTACTTTAATATCCTTTGCAACTTTAATTTTGATCTTTGAGGAACTTTCATCCACGTTAGCACTTACCAAATGAAAACCAAAAAGCTAAATGGGGTTACAATGTTATTAAAAATAAAGTAAATAATGCGATTAATGATAAAACTAGCTGTTAATAAAGACCATAGAAAAGTGCAAATTCTAATAGAATCATAAACAAGTAGTCTTTGAAATAGAAATAACTAATGAGTACAAATAAAAGAAGCTCATTGTGACTGGAAATAAATCCTTTGTTTGATATTGAGTAACTTCAATATATACTAAAAGCTAAACCGTTGGTGTATTCACTATTAATTTTGGGACAACTTCAACCATTCCTTTGAAAGAGCGCAATATTTACATCTTCCCCGTTTCCTTTCATGTTTCCAGTCGAAACAGAATGGGAAAGACCTAACATCACCTTTTGAAATGACGTGACAAATTGCCGACCAAGAATGACTGTTATTCCCCATCGCTTTCTCGAACTGAACCGGGCAAAAGAGAGAGTGAAAAAGAATGCACCTCTTTGACAGCAGTTGTCTTATTTTTTCGGAAGTTCACGCTTCTCTTTATGTACTCTTGTCTGAGGACGTGGGTTCAAAGCAGTTCAAAAAATTTCAAACAGTTTAAGTCTTTGGCATTCTCACAGGTCCTCCCTTTGTTTCTCAACCGCTGCTACTTTGAACTGCTTTGAATTCTTCGCTAGTGAAAGTATGTTCCTACTTTCTTTTCCAGGCCTTTTGTGGTGTTCTTGTAAGGTCAATGTCACCAAATGCTGATTTTCATTTTTAAGTGCTGACTTTTATCTGAGAAATAGCGAGGGACAAAGATATACGAGAAAAAGATAGTGCATAAAAGTTGTATGTCAAGTGAGAGAAATTTCTGAACTTCCTACAGCGATTTACAGCGTGGATTGTAATGTAATAAGTGGGTATAATGAATAAAAAATTCAATGTCAAATTTTAATTTATTTTCACTAAAACACGCAATATTAGTCAAACACATTGAGTAAAACCAGGGAGTAGAATTCACTCCCTCCGTGTTTTCTCATATCTTTTTTTTTATTTAGTGTGTTTCAGTTGTAAGCCTATGATATAAAGCATTTTTTGCCATTTTCCTTTTTGAAGTGGTGCATAAAATAATTAGTCAAAATCGTCGAGGCGCTTCTCTCCTCTCGATGTTCTAAAAACTAGTCTTAAGGGTTCTGAAATTTGTCCTCCATATGTTTCTATATCGATTCCATGTCCTCCAGATGTTGCAAACGGGTTGAGAACAGCTACGCTTAGAATTTGTAAATAAATTCATAAATTAGGATATCTGTTCAAAACTCTGAATTGCTTCGTGCGAGTTTGAAACTCGATCCAACAAAATACTTTCACATAGGTGGGGGGCTGAAGCACGTTAAATCTGTCGTGACCTTAAACGTCCTCACTTTGGCGTGGTATGGAAGTTTAGAGAGTGAGATGAAGGTTCAGGTGTTGAAATCGTCGTTCAGACCATGGTTCAGTTACTAGATCTTATGCTCGATCAATTCGTTCCCATTGGGATTGATTGATACCGGACTTGTGTTACACCAGTGAGACGTAAATTCAACTGCCCCCTACCAAGAGGAACCTTTATTATTTTTATTACATGACATTTTTGGTTGGAAATTAAGGAAATATTTAATATAATATTTAGCTTATTATGCCTTTTTTATAATGACTAGTGGGCTCCGCCCCCTGCTCGCTTACGCTCGCCAACGCTAATGTATTCCACGCTAATGTATTCAGTGATGTTCTCAAATTTAAAAAATAATGGGTTTTGCTGTAGATATAACGGTTGTAACAAAAAGTAGCGAAAATATCCAAAGATTTCGAATTTTGTATGACCAACTTTTGATTGCATCCAATTTAATTATTAACCGATTCCAAAAATAATAGTACCGTAAGAAAGAGTATATTCTGAGGTATACTGCGATATTTAAAAAATTAAAAACTAATAGTAATAAGATATAGATTCGGCAGTTTAAAAAAAAAGCAACAAAAATGTCCCGATTTTTCCCGAATTTCAAAAAAATATTATCAAGAACCAAATTGAAATACCAAAAAAAAAAAAAACTCGACGAGCTGCAAAAATTTACGTTGAGAGGTACTCTTTAAAAAAAACTCACGGCTGAAGATTGAAAATTTGTACGTGTTTTGCTCACTCGCGGAAGAAATTTCACTTCTTCAAATTTGACACTTAATAAAACCTAAACTAATAGCCGCATCGGAAAAAAAATCTTGATAATTATTCAGGGAATACGATGAAGAACAAACCATGTTAATTTCATTTTTTTCCGATCAGTACTTTCTCGGGAAACCGTCTAAGAATCGAGCTAAACAACACAGTTTTCAATCCTGCGGCGACAACTTTTTTTTAATATAGAGAGATAAGTATTTTAAGTAATATTTTTAAAATCTAAAATTGCTTTTGTGACAGTAGGTAGCAATAAACGAAAGGCTCAACATTAAAAAACCAATGGATATTCTAGCTCAAAATTATTATTAAACATTAGTCGAAATTATTACAACAATATTAGTCAGAATTAGCCGAAATTATTATATAAACAGTCAATTTGTTTATGGTTATTGAAGATATATTGTCATAATTTTAATTAGCAAACTTCAAAACTGATTATTTCTTTTAATAGTTTCTAAATGAGCAGAAAAAGTTATTTAAACTTAGTTAAAATGTTATAAGTTCTATTATATTTCACTCCTGTTCGTTGGCTTCATTTATTTAACCGCCATTTGCCAAAATAAACTTATTTATCGTTTGTCAGTTAAATCTTGGAATGTATAAAAAAAATGATAAAAACCTGTTTAATTTTACTTGGATTAATTAACGAATGAATCGTCAAATTTAGAATTTTGATTATAAAAAACAAATTTAGAAAATTAATTCAATTAAAAAAATTCGATAATTTTTTAAAATAAGATTTTAAAATAATTTGTAGTCGTGCATATTATAAACTATATGCATTTAACAAATTGATAGCAGATAAATAGACTTGTTTGTTACCAGCATTTATAATAATGTTGAAGACTACTGATGTAAGTAAGGCAAAAACTTCACTACGACTCAAAACATAACAGATGGAGTAGACTTCTTCAAACTTCATTTCATTACCTACATATTAGAGTTCAGTTTTAGATTTTGTTCTCTAAATATTTGTTTTAAAACAGTATACAAATATATTTTCGTAAACTAAGATTTATGGCATAACATTTTAATGTAGGTTTAAATAAATTCGAAATTTTATTTTCCCCGTTGTAAATAGATAGAAAAACGATGGAGAACAGGAAAAAAAAATAAATAAGTGAAGAGAATTTGCTGCTCAATGTTTTACAGTCATTCTGTTAAAATTTCAGAACAAACAATTCTCTATTCAACTATTCCTCAAGAAATTTTGTCTTGAACAAAAGGTTATTGCCATCAAAATTGTCAACCCTAAATAATTGTATTAGTTGAAAATGTTGGAACAAAACGACGTGTCAAAACCAGATTTATTTTAGTGTCTCGACTAAACAAATCGAATTATGAGGGAAGAGAGAGTTTTCCATGTCTGCTTGTTTGTGTTATGGGCTGGATTCCAAAAACATGCAAAAGGACAAAACGGCGTTCATTGGAATTTATTGCTTGTTTCAAGTTGACCGGACAAGACGTTCTTCAAGTAAACTATTGAAGTAAATAAGAAAACCTTGCTGGAGTGACATTGGTATTGTTCGAAACAGCAGAATTTGCAGGACCTGAAAGAATTTCTTTGTATGTAAATATTTTGCTAGGAAGAGCCTTCGTGTTTTGGTGGAAAGTACTCAAGAACTGGCAAGTAGTAGTTCTTTACTACTTTTTAAATTTGTTTCTTCAAACATTCGTCATTAGGGGAACTTTTTTTTGTGTTAATCCATTTAAATAAAACTTTTCACAAAGATAGAGAAATTAAAAAAAAATTATATTAATAAAATGATGTGTGTTTGTTATTCGCGTTACAGAAAAAGTAGCGGGCATATTGACAGTTTATATCTCGGACTTAGATTTTTGAATTTGTGAGTTTTAAATATAAAAAGAGGAAACCGAGAAAAACAATTTTTTTTGTGCATAGTCTACAGAAAAAAACCCAGCTCTGTACGAGACGAGCACAGTCCAACTCTGATTGCTTTACCGGTATTGCTGGAGAAACAATTTATTTCTGAAAATTATTTTTATAAAATCTAAATTACAATTCTTTGTATTCTAATTTATTTTTCATATCTTTCCAAAATATGAAAAATTGTAGAATATTTGGAAAATATTATTAAAAAAAGAATTAAAAACTTTAATTTAGAAATTTTAGTGAATGAAATTCAAGTTAAAGTGAAAAATTTACCTAATTACTTTACCCTTAGTTTTGTAGGAAACTAATCATTATTTAATTCATCGACCATCTAATAAAATAGACGGAGTATGTCTGCACAGTTTCATGCTATTTCTTCCAGTCGCTCTGGTTTGAAGGTTTGTCACGTGATTGTGGCAGATAGCATGAATCCTAATGAGGGACAAATTATTGTTTGGTTAAAATTATTATCCAACGTCACAAAAACACTAGTCTGCTCTTTGATAGCCAATTGGACCAAGTCGATTTATATGCCCACGTTACTTACTATTCTTATCTTACAACAATGTGTTCCGTGCACATGCTGTCTATTTCATTAGAAAGTCAATACTCAGTGTTATGGCACAAAGGTCATACTTGGTCTCAAGGTGCGACAAACAAAAGATAGACAGTATCAAATAACGAACATACACATACAATGAAAGTTTTACTGACACAGAAGTGAGAAATACTCACTGTACGGACTTGAATCAGACTGGAATTGAACCTGTACCCACTACAACACACAGACCCCTCCTAGCGCAATATACAAATCCACTGATCCACGAAGAACTGCCAAAAATACGGATAGGAAAATTGAGTACTTTTGCCCGCATGATAATAATAATTCCAACCTGAGTAACACCGGGTAATGTTCTGCATAGATAGTGCGTGATATATAGTACTTAATACATAGTAAGTCTGCTAAATATAGTACGTGAATTAGGTCTTATAACAACACTTCAGGGATGAAATAGGCACTTATCTATAGGATTTTATGTATATCAATTGAATTTTATGAATTATACATGTGTATAAGAAAAGTATTTAAAAGTTTCAAATTCTGAATATTCTGTCGATATTTTAAATTTATCAAGTTAGAGCAACTTGCTTCTCAGAAACAACTTTTTTTTTTCAAACTGCATTAATGTATGTTCAAAATAAAAGAATATATTTAAAGCATAAATATTTAATTTTGCATTTCCTTACGAATTTTTGGATATTCGTAAAGAATAAGACAAAATGTAGAAACACAAAGCACAAGTGAAAATTTTTTACATTTATGGAAAAGTTAAACAGAGTACTTGAAACATTTGTATTTTATGGCAGGTCCATTTTCAAATCTGATGCTGGGGCGCTTTTCTTCTAACCTGGTACCAGAATACCAGAATGAAAATGTGGGATTGTCTCATAGTCTAAAATGTTAGATCAAGACTTGTAAATGCTCTAACTTTATTTTAATAACATGTGATAGAGTAAAGTACAAATAGCTTTTTGAGGTTACAGGAAGTTATAAAAATGATTTTAACATGGTTTTGTTTGTCGCATTAAGTTAATTTCTTACCATGTGAGCTATATGAACAGATTTGTTTGATCTCTTTTGTTAACCCGTGTCACTTGATTAGTTTGAAACTATCAAGTGACACTCAATGAGCATAGATCGTTTGTTTAAATATACCTCGAACTAATCATAGCTTGTGACAAAACCTTTAGGGTAAATAGTTTAATTCTGTCAAATAGTATTTAGAGAAGACGAAAAATTGTTATTGATGGTTACAATGCAACCACTCTAAATATGAAATTTTAAGATTAAACAAAAGTTTTACTTAAAAATTTTTTGTCACCAAATAATAATTCTTTCATGTCAGCGAAAACTTATTTCAATAAAATTTTTTTAAATTTTTATTATAGATTGAATCATCATGATCATCGAAGAAAGGTCAAGAAGTACCGAAGGATATCCTTCCAGTGAATGGGATCCTAAAAACTCTAAAAAGGTAATTATTTACAGTCTAATTACATTCGTGTATCGTTCAAAATAAAAATAAACCGACAACATTGGAATTAGATATTCTATATTTATATGCATAAGATTTGCATAAGACATCATCATAGCAGACTTCGCAATGACAGCACTAAATTTGAGGTCAAACTCTAAATCTAAATGATCTGTTTTTTAAAATATAATCTCGAATGTAGTTTCAAGTAATTTCATGCATTCGCTTCTGGATTATGAATATAAAGAGTTTCCAGCTTCTAGCGTTAAATTTGTTTTCGAAATTTTATACATAGTATATCCGTAAAGTACTATATCGTTGATTTTTTTACGTTAGTATTAAGCAATCCAACGTGATTTATTGAAAAATAATTTTTTTATGTAACATAAATTAATGAAGTCAATATTCAAAACAAATTAATACTTCGATATAATTTAATGAATGGTGGATTTTAATTCAGTATATCAAAAAGTATATCAGTAGGTCTAAACAAAAAAAGTACAACTGTGGAACTATAGGTTTGTTCGATCATTTTAAAGGAACATTGACCCTTATATTCTTTTATATAGTCCAATAGCGTACTTAATGTTAGCGAATAGCATAGTCAATGCTCCTCTCGACATACAGTCCACAGATCTGCTTCAGTTAAAGCAGTGTTGTATCCGCTTCTAGTATATTTAGCGCATCTTCGTTTGTTGTTCCATCTTATCTTTTGATCTTTCAAATACAATAGAACTATCACACATATTTCACGATGGTATCGCGGTGTCTTTGAATCAAACGTTATACACAAATGACGGATACTGAGGGCATTCGGGTCGCCTCTTGTACAAACAAACAGCCGAGGTTTCGTCAAGTGCTGAAATTATTTGCGCAGTTGTAAGGGGGTAAAAAAATAAATGCGTGCATTTCGCACAAAGATTCTCAGAGTGCTGTGTTACAGTTGGCACATGGAGGTCAAAGGCACTGTTTGAATTTTATAACCCCTTTACTTCTCGCTTGAGTGGGCACCGTTTCACAAAGAACATAATTGCAGCACAAAAATAAGCTTTTATTCCTCTTTTTTTTCCCAATCACTATCAGATTTTCTCCAATAATGGACGGACAATAATAAAAATATAAAGATTGCTTTTTCTAGCGAAAGCCCCGTTGGGGGGGGGGACGTCCTCAAGTTCCATTTACTTTCTGCAGTCCTGCAATTTAGCCTCAGGATGTAGGTCATGATGCAATTGCCCAGAAAAGTTTTCACGCTAAGTGATGGGATTCAATGTAATTTTGCGGGACTTTTACGATCGAGGGATAACCCTCTGCGAAAAAAATTCTGTTATCAAATTCGATCCTTTTTTTTCAAGAGATGAAAGATTGGAGTTATGCTCCACATTATTGGGGGAAATTCAGAAACAACTATCAAAGAGGATATGACGAAATACCTGAAGCTTGATACATTTATACTTCTTTTGAGTAGCAAATATTTTAGACGGATTTCAAAACAACCTCAACCTATCGGTAAATCCTCTATATAATTTGACGGAATCAACCAATTATTAATATTTTGAATTTGTAATGTTTGTATAGAGCTGTATTCTGCATGAAATATCTATTGCATGCAGTTTTCTTTTTAGTACAGTTACCTTCGTGTGAGCTTCAATTCCAATTGCTGTTTCGAGATCTTAATTATGCAATATGAGCTGTTCATGACCTCATCGGTTGATTTGGTTTCTATGGCGCAAGGTCTTAAAACGAACAAGCTGCGCCAAACGAAAGATCGAATGAAGTTCTATAAAACACATAAAAATTACCGACTAGCAATCAAAACAATAGTAAAAGGTACATTAAAACGATGTAGGTAAACAACATGGAAAAAAAAGTAAAAATACTTTAATCGTAACTATGAAAATAGTAATCAGTTGATTAAAATATATCGTTACCGACATAAAAAACAGCACACTGTACCATTAAAAACACTGATGCAAATGTTGACTTAAAATTGTTAATGAATTTAAAAGACATGAAAACATGGACAAAAGTAGAAGTATGTGAAAACAAGTGGGTTATCCTTGGAAAACGAAATTAAGGCTAAAAATAGCGCAACAGTAAATAACGACCATATTCAGCCAATCTATGACAAACACAAAACAACGTCGAGTAATGTAACTATAAAATAATGCTTAAATCAGTGGAAAGATTTTACTGACACAGTAAAGAAAAACAGCCAAGGAGGAATCAAACAACTCTCAGGTTGCTATCGCTGTGGGCAAATCTACTGTTATGACTACTCGGTGTTATGAAGGTGATAAATTATAAATGTGGTAAAAAGCCCGAATAGTGCTAAAATATGAAAAGTAATGGAAGTAGAAGTAAGATAAAATAGGAGATTATTGTTATCTCTCTCTCATGGAAGATAGAATCATCAAAATAAATTTTTAAACGTGCTTGAATGTTTGTCCCGGCGATTTGTTTATGATCAAGATTCGTACTGCATGCTGGAATTGATGGGAACATGCAGCGATTGGGACAAATATCAGATTTAAATCACTCGGAAACGAATTCAGTTCTTGATAAGAAAACAGCATCGATGCGAATGTATTCCGAAATTATTTCCACAGAACAAAACGTACTTAAAATTCGGTTGGAGAGTCAAAGTCTATGGGATTGAAATTTCTCAGCGTTATGGGGATTTCTTCTTTGCACAGCCCCGGGAGCAGATAGTGCTTAAAACTTCGACGTACGTCACAGAACAAACAAAGTCTTTGCGGAACAATTTTTGCTAAATTAAAAAAAATTTTAGCCGTTTTTTTTAAATTGTAAATTAAGATGTTCTTCAGTGCAAAGAGCGCTCCTTGCCATACCTTTTTTCTTCTGCTCTAGCTACGGAACAACCTCCTTACACAGCCCCCAAATTACCACAAACACTTTATTAATAACACATCTATGTCAATAGCAAAATATTTAACTTCAAAAGTTATCGACAGAATTGCAAATTCTGAAAGTATGCCTTGGTTTTAAATAAAGTAAGTTAATTAATTTTGATGTTTTATAATAAATATGTAATACGTATTTAACCGATAATTGTGTGTTTACGTCTGTTTTTGATTTTACTGCAGTTTTCAAAATTCGGACAAAATGCCTGCAGGACAATAGCAATTGCTTGGAGTTGTGTTGCAGAACACTGAATATAATTCTGCAACAAGGAATACAGAAGCATACTTGATGGAGTTATGAAAAAATATATAAATAATAAGAGGTTATGAAATTCACCTGGATAATTAAACACGTTGTATGAATCTCCAGACATGATTCAGAATTCAGACATGACATTTGAATAGCAATTGTAACTGATTTGAGGATTTTTTTTTAGAATTTTGCGATGATGCATGCAATGATTGCATGATACATTTTAGAGTTAAACTAACTCCAGCTCTTCGATGCATGTTGTTTGTATTGTCTGTAAATGGATTCAACCAGGTTCCACTTTTCTTAACATTTACTGAGATATTTCATTTCAAGCGAACGGAATAGAGGGAACATTTCAGGTAGGAATATCTAGGCAATATTATCATTTCAAAAAGACTACCTGACCCTATAATGAACAACTACTGGCTGTGTTTTAGCCAGTGTTGCACACATTTGTTGCGAGTGCGAGGTGTGTGAATATGTTCCAATAAGGACCTGATCTTAACTTTCTACGACTACAAGTTGAGTACCTCTAGGGGAGAACTACAAGTGTCTTTCTGAAGTCACCTCCGATTTTATATTTCCCTCTAAGCAGCCAATCATTGCTGATGCATTCACGCACAATCAACCTTTCCGTTACTGCAGGTACACAATTGTTACCATTAAAATTTCGTTTACACCAGCGGCATGGTATAGATCTGGTAACTGTGGATGTTATCCCCTTTTAAGTCACCGCTGGCATCGATCACCATTTACGAGCTGTCAGCGACTGACCTTCTAGAGGGTCCCTCCTTTTTTTCGGTGCCCTCTATCCTACCGACCGTGAGGTGTGAACGCTTTTGGAAGATCAGAAAGTCGCTCCGATGATATCTCTTTTCACGCCACTCAATACTAAGAAAGGAAAGCGTCAGTCGTAAATGCCACTCACAGCCCTGTCGCTCAAGTTTGGTAATTAGGTAAGGGGGCTCGGAGAGTCAGGCCAAAGAGCCGTTCTGTGAGACGATTGAAAAAAAATCTAAGCGGCTCCTCAGCGTAAAGGTTAAGTCAATGCAGTGAAGACCACATTCTCGTAAGGATCGTAATTTCATCAATATGAACACAGCTTGAAGTTCTTTTCTCATCTTCCAAAGATGCCAATTTTCATTTGCCAAATTGATTAGAAAACGTGATTATTATAAGAGATATTGAGAAAAATCTAAGCCTTGGTGATATGAAATAATACTATGAGATAAAACCATGGACAATGAACACACGAAGAATAAAATATTTTTTTGTCAGAAAAGAATTTTATCGTCGAAGTTCTATCAGTTTCAAAACATTCACGCATCCAAAATTAAAAAACGTGTTGTCAGATATAATTTCTCTCTTAAAATTCAGCGATGAGAAGCTTTTTCAACATATTTTTGTAGGAGATAAGGTGTCATATGAAAGAAAGTTTAAGACCTCCGTCAAAAAGTCTTGCTTTGAAAAGCAAAAACCCAACATGCGTAACAACACGCAGACATCTTTAATGGGAATATTTAGAATAAGCGTTTCTTATAGATATAATAAATGTGCATACCATTGAGCTAGAACTAATCTGATACATAAATCACTGACGTTTTATTGAGCAAGTCAAAGAAAGAGAACGACAGTCTTCTCTAATTAAATAGACTAAATGACCGACGAAACGGGCAGTGACATCGAAGGAAAAAATCAATATAAATCCATCAGGTTTGCTCTAATTCGATAGAAGAGTAGTTTCCGAAAAATCGTGTCAGTGGACAACGCAATCGACGGCGAAACAGCGCACCCTCCATATTGGACACGCGTCGTCATTAAAAAGAAGATCCGAAGATTTATGGAAAAAAAAGAGCTCAAATTATATTCTTTGCTTCAAATAAATATTAATTACATCACGGGAGAACCTGATTATGGCTCCGATAATTTTTTTAAAACTTGTTTCTTCCTCCAAATAATTATCACTTTAATGGTTGGGATGAATAACCGACTTGTTTCAGCTCTGATCGGAATCGTCAATTAGTTATCTTCCATAAGCATCACACACAAATGAGGAAGTATCATCGTGATTAAGTGAGAGACACACCCAGATATGAATACATAAAAAAAGAATTATAGCATATATTTCTCAACGTTATCTTATTCACCGCAAACTATCTAACACGACTATTATAAACAGGATGCGAATGATACTCAAAACGGTCAACGCGTTTTGCAGGTGGAATCCAATGTTATTATTAGCAAGCATCACGACAAACCAAAACTCGCTCTCGGCTTTCCCAAAAGGAAGAATATTAAGCGACGGAAAGACGTTTGTTCTGCTTTTGAAACCAAACACAGCACAGCTGATTCCTTTGCTTTTGTGATGGTTTTGAAAATGGCGCATCAAACTGAGTCTTTTGCCAACGAGAGCAACGGCTCTGCGGCACGTAATGTCTCGCGGCTAGTGCAACTGGGAGGTTCGACAGTTAACATGGCGAGGGCAACTCTGCTGTTGTTTTTGTGTATTTCTTTTTTGGCGAGGAGAGAAATACTTCCTCAGAGAGAATCGTAAATAAGAGACCTAATGTTTTTCTTGACAATGAACTTCGGCCGAAAGAAAAGCCCTTGTTTCCTTCAAAGCAAGTAAAAAAAAAGAATAAAAGGAATAAAAGAAAAGTTGTCATAACAAAAGGATGTAAAAAGCTTTTTATACCAGGTGTTTTTACGCTTTGATCAACTCCACTTTTTTCTAATTAGGGTGTGTATTTGGGAATGTAATAATGCTTTTTTAATGTAGCAATGCATTTATAATTTTAATACCAGATGCTATTGCAAAGAAAAACAAGCCTACATGAGCTTGTGATTAGTGGTCCGTTGATTTGAACATAAATCCACTTAGGCAAGCGACATATTGGTCCAACATCAGTCCTGCGACACTAAATTGGCTGAAATATGCATACGCACTGAAAGGTTTTCTGTAAAGAAACGCATATAATGTTTTGTAGCATGCTGCTTCAGTGTGGAGTCGGTATTATAAATCGTTAACTACTCTCAATCTATAAGACCTTTTCAAGAAATTGGAGATTTCTGTAGGGGCTGTGTAACGCTAAGATATGCATAGTATAACAGTATCTTTTTACCTCACTAAAACACTAACAAATCTCAGAAGAAATCAAAAATAGAGACAAAATGTACTCACCAGACACATGATCATGGATATCACCACTTAAATTATCGTAGTTAGATGCGATTTTATTTGCATTCGGACCTCTCACCAGAAAATCCCGGATCCAATTCGATCTATTGAAATTAACTTCCAATGCAATTGCATTGGAATTTTATGTATCGTGAATGGGAAACTTTCGAGAGTAGGCATTTATATGACAGACGAAAGAGGAACTGAAAATTACTTTATTTTAATTTAAAACAATTTAATAATTACTGTATCATTAAAAAAGATTATTTTGGAAAACCTTAAAATTTTTGGAGGAATGTAGAAATTGTTATGTCAGATAACAGAGCGAAAATAAAAAAATTGTTTCAGGTGGGTGGCACTAGGTGACTTTAGCAACGCGACCTGGTAGATGAATAAGTTTTCAACGCTCCAGTCACACTGGGTAGTGCTGTTCACCAAATCGCTCTGCTATTTTCAAGTCACTACACACCGCCTTTCTTTTGTTTACTTAGGTGGGTAGTGGTAACTGTAATTTTTAGTTAACGTCGTGCTAGAGCAACACAACGGGCTATTGACGACGGTTCGGGATCAGTCCCTTAAGAGAAAGATCCGAGGACAACACCTCGTAATTTTGAACCACGGTCAGATGACGAAGCAGCACCTGAGCTGGCACCCCCTTCCCAAACTTCAACACCAACCCAACGTGAGGACTCTATGCCACGACAGATTTAAGGTGCACCAGCCGCCTCTACACTATACGCTTTCAAACATCCATGCCCGTACCTGGATTCGAACCAGGAACCTTCCGATCTAGAGGCTAACACCTTAACCACTATACCGGTTGGTCGGCTTCTTAGGTGGGTGACAGACACAGTGGAAGACTTGAGGAGAGCGACTCGGTTCTTTTTCCTTCCAGACAGGGTAGAAAATAGGCTAAACGGGCCACAGAAGTCGCGAGTCAAATCGCGACGATAAGAAGAAGCGAGTTCTGTATCGCACTTCACAAGTCTCCCCGCGTGACACTACCGTTTTACAGTTTTAAATTCGTATTAGAAGATCCGCGCACAGCATATACACAAAAGTGTCTAGAAGATCCACGCACAACATATGCACAAAAGTTTCTAAATTGTTAATCTATTGACGGCACAAAGGAATTCTCATCTGGTACCTGTTTATATCAAAGTATAATGAATATAAGCATTTATATGCCAAATGAAATAAAGTTAATCAAAACTGTAAAGCAACATTTGATACTTTATAGGCCCGATGCACACATCTGGTTTTTCAATTGCGGCAACGCAAGTGCGGTCTGAGATACATAAGATCCAATTGAGTAGTGCACACATGGCTCCGGCGCCTCTGCGGCGGCGCACGCCCAACTTGCGTGCAATTTGTACCGCAGTTCACCACGGCGCCGTAGCTCGCCGCACATGCGTCTCCGGTCTGAAGTACCTTGTTTTCATAAATAAAAGGAATATTAAAAATAATTAATAAATGGTTGTATCAAGTAACGTATATTTTGTTTCATAATATACTTTTTGTAATCCAAGTAAGCGAATTGAACACGTTTTCTTTGATAGAATATCCATCGCAAATGGCACGAAATGAGTATATGCGTCATTTCACCGTTATGTGTGCATTGTTGTGCTTCGGTGCCGCAGCATCGCCGTACGTTGAAAAATCGGACGTGTGCTCCAGGCCTTAATGGTATTGAATCATATTTCATATAACCGGACCCCTATAGCATCGTTGGAAAGTGCATCGGATCAGCAACTGGAGAGTTGCGAGTTCAAATCCTATCAAAGACCGTCGTGTGCAAAGGGGGATGATGCACGTTAAATCTGCCGTGGCCCCAAATGTCCTCACGTTGGCGTTGTGTGGAGTTCAGAGAGTGGGGTGTTAGCCCAGTTGTTGTTCTCGTCATATGACCGTTGTTCAAAACTACGAGGACAAGTTCTCGGATCTTTCCCTTAGGGAAGATCCCGGACCTTCGCCAATAGCCCGTTGTGTTGTTCCAGCGCGACGTTAATTAACCACCTGACACTACCTTCAAATAATTGCATTACAAAACGATACACCCTAATCGCGTTATCTCAATGAGCTTCGAAATATTCACGTAAATTGCTTACAATTCACTTCATAAAAGGTGATTCCTTAACTTATGACGTCAATATTTCTTTTCGCGTTTGATGAAATTTTTTCTGCGATGATTTCTATCTTTTAGATTACTCATTGCCTTCCATAATCAGACTTCTGTAGAGTTTCATTAGAGCAGCGAGCTTTTCTGTGGAGTTGTAGCCAAATTATGCAGCTTCATAACTGAAATCAATCATGTTGAAACAAAACGGAAAAATTACAGAATAAACGCAATAGCAGTTAAATATTGAAATTGTTTCAGAGGTTAACATTTACTAGCGGCGCTTAGATTTTTTTTTCAATCGTCTCACAGAACGGCTCTTTCGCCTGCATGTCCGATCTCCCCTTACCTAATTAACTAACTTGAGCAATAGAGCCTTGAGTTTCATTTACGACTGACGCTTTCCTTCCATAGTATTATGTGGCGAATCGTGTGGCTTGCGAGAGATATCACCGGCGCGACCTTCTGTCTTCCCCCAAAGCGTCCACACCTCACAGTGGACATAGGTATCATTTAAAGGGTAGGGTACCGAACAAAAGGAGGAACCCTTTAGAAGGTCAGTCGCTGACAACTCGTAAATGGTGATCGATTCCAGTGGTCGCTTAAAAGGGGGATAACATCCACCGTACATAGATCTATACCATGCCGCTGGTGTAAACGAAATTTTAATGGTAACAACTGTCTATCGCCGCAGCGTAAAGGTTAAGCATCCATTAGATGCGTGGACCAATGCTCACCTTGGAATAGGCAGATGAAATGTTAAGTTCCTTTCAAATACCTGTGCAAATATAACTGCTGAAAAACCCATATTTGAATTAGTTTGAGATCATTGCTTAAACGGGACATGAAATTTCAACTTACAGATGGTAGATTAAAGGTTAATTCGTTTAATGTTTTCCACAGCTGATTTTTTAGAAATTGGAGGTTGGCCCACACCATACAATTAACGAAGATTTAATCTCTTACCAAGAACAAAGGCACACGCATATAAAGACAATAGTAAAGTAGTTTTTACCTTTCTAATTGGTGATTCCACGGGTGTTATGCATTGCGATATTTGTAATGGGCTTTTATGAAATGCGCCAAGTGAAAATACATGGTACAATCGCTGTATGATAATCGTTGTCTTTATCTAACTGGGGGATCAGTTACCTTGGATTGGAAACCATACTAAATTACATGTCATACGTGTCGTGTTGTCGTTCCAGCCCTTATTTTCGTTTTAAAAATTTCCAACCAATCGGTAATTAGTGTAAAAAACCAGTTTCTTTAGTGTAACAAAGTCGCATAGAATTCATATAAACATACCAATTAGAGCTTTTATCTCACTAACAAAGGTCACCATGGAGTAATTATTTTAAAATTTAAATACAAATATTGAGTGGAATACACACATCCTATTTTAAATGACGCAGTGGTGTAAGTTTATGCTGCTAATGCTACTGAACCAGAATTGATGAAAATCGAAAGACGTACGATTCGATCAAGATTGGACTGGATTTAAAATTCAGCCTAAGCTTCCTACTAGAGTCTTTGTCTGTCAAGCTTAATGAAGGTGTCGGTTGTGGTTCAACGGCGGAACATGTTGACTAAATCTATTCCACAAATGATATCAATTGGCTTGTTATTCGAATACGATTAGTACCTTGGTTTTCGCCTCCAAGAGTTCCAAGGAATGAATTACCGAATCAATATATCGCATCCCGGCAAGAAAAGAGACATAACTCAAAATTGCAGCATTTGGGAAAAATCAACTTAAAGGATACTTTAAAACTTCTATATACAGGGTGGTCCCGAATTCATGGTACAAACTTTAATGGTAGGTACAGGACATTGTAACAATGATTTATTGTATAGGAATGTATAGTCGCAAGTGACGCGGTGAGGCGTAAACAGGGGAAATAAAAGGAAAGAGAAATGGAGTGATCGGTTGGTATCATTGCCGGTAGAGGGCAGTAGATGTCTAGCCGCTGTTGAACATGATGCATCGCAGTAGGGAAAAGCGCCATTCGCAATTGTGCTGCCGGATGAAATTAAAAAAAATATATGAATTTTAGTCGAGCTGTTGCTGTTAATAATAGAAATCAAAGAAAGCGGAGGATCTTTTCAGGGCCATTTAAAAAACTGTCCTTTTCAGGACAATTATAGTTCAACAAGACGCTTGCACCACAACTTTCGACAACAAGCTCAATAAAAAAGTGTGGTGGCTCGAGTACTGGGTATTCAATTTTCAAATCAGCACTTACATTTCGAGTCAAAATTTGCTCAAAGTTTTCATTTTAATTCTGATTTCAGAGGTACCGTATATATATATTCTATAAAACAGCAAAGAATTTAGGTTTGAAAAATATATTTTTCGAATATTATATTTTGTAAACAATCCCTTCTGCTAGGACACATGTATTCATTGATGCGAGCGAAGCGAGCATAGGTTCGCGCAATCGAAGCAATCCTCGAGGGGTTGGTGAGCGTTTGAGAGCAGGGGACGGGCCCCCTTGTATATTTAAACAGTATAAGCTTCTCTCTCTCTTTTTTAAATTTCAGGAAAGTGTTTATGGCGGTAAATTCTCTATTATATTCTATATAATAGTAATATAACACGCTGGGGCACTTCATACATATTTTTTAATGACATAACTTTAAATTTTCATTTTTTGACTTGTGTCACTTTTCTTGCCGGGGTGCAATATGATAGTTGATTGGTCAAGGTCGATTAGATTAAAAGCCAAACGTCACCTAAGCGACAATAAACTACACTTTAACGTAACTCCGATGTGTATCATACGAGAACATTTGGGTAGCGGAAGTAAAATATTCGCTTTCCCTCTAGTTTCTTTGCGGGGAAAATACCTCCCAAATAGAATGTCACAAAACTATGTAGTACATTCTTCGTTATAATCCTGTTTAGGTCATATTAGTTCCATAAAATAGAAAACATTTTTATTAGGTAATTGCACCGATAACTCCAGTTTAATGAAAATCAGAGAGGCATTATCGACTGTCTTCTTTTCAAATCAGATGGAGCTGTTTTAGATATGCTGGCGTGACCATTAAACCAATACTTATTCTGTTTATGACTTGAAATATTGTCGGAATTCGAATTCAGCTTTTTGTGGTTGTAATAGGGGTAATATGGTATACAGTCACCCCCAGCACACACATTGATGGAATAGAATAATAATGCAGTTTTTATCGTTATTGGGATAACAAAGGCGAGGGCTTTTGAAATAAATTTTATGAGAGTTGTCCCGTGACGTAGCAAGATCTTTTCTATTTCTCGAGTTAGATAGAGAAAAAAAGTTATAATTTATTAATCTTTTCTTAAGTTTTAACCCAAAGGCAAAATAATAAAAAAGGCACTACCACACGATAGACCATTTGCACCATTAATTTTGTTTCGAATACAGCGTGCATTCAGATTTCTCTCCCAATTTTCAAAAAAGTTTAACTATTGTTCGAGTAAATACAGAAAATGGTGTTTTAATCTTATGCATTCCTGAAGTTTTTTCTTACAAAAATGGCATCAAAAGAAATTTCACGGCATGAATAAAAGTAAAGATTCAAAAGGAAATTCCAGTTTGGATTCGTTTTCAGTATGATTACACTGCCATTGAAATACCGATCGCAAAAAAAAAAAAAATTAAAATCGCTTCTAATGTTCTTTTTATTTTTCCTCACGAATTTTAGTTGTTTTAAATATAGTTGATTTGAAATACCTCTATCCCCTTCAAACAATTGACGCACTGGTGCTTATTAGTTCATTACTTTCGCTTTTGTATATACAAAAAAATGGCGTTCATTCGACGCATAAAAAAGTCATCGCAACTGCTTTTCGAAATTCCAAGCCCTACAATTAACTCACAAAACCGCCCGTCCAATCGTCTTGATGACTATATCGCGTGAGAATCTTTGCATTTTTAACTGTTCATCCGTTAAGAAATGCTATCACAGCAAAGATAAAAACAAAAGCGGAACCGGTAACTATTTGGCTTGGGTTCAGAAAAATGGGATTCGGTTTCAGATAGGAGGGATTGATGGAACGGTCGCAAATCCGCTCTCTTTTCGCAGGAACGTCAGAGAGGTATTATCGACCATCTTTTCACATAAGATGGAGCGGTTTTAGATAGGCAAGCGTGACCATTAAACCAATACTTATTCTGTTTATCATTTGAAATATCGGCGGAATCCGAATTCAGCTTTTTGTGGCTGTAATAGGGTCATACAGTCACCCCAACACATTGATCGAACAGAAACGTGCATTTTTTATTGTTATCGGGATAACAAAGGCGAGAGCTTTTGAAATAAGATTTATTTTGGTTTCAGATAGGAAAGAAACTTTTTGCACCCTATCTAGATACAGTAATCGAAATCGAAATCGTGAGCCCTCGAAAATCGAAATCAATTATTCTAATTACGTTTTATGAACTTAATCATTATCACCTTTTGACAGCAATACTTTATACGAGCTCCAAAAATTTCACATGAAATTAACTTATGCCTATGAATTTATTCACAGATCGTTCTTTTTCTTGGAAAAAGTAAGATTGAAATATATTTCTGAGAGAAAAATAGTTTGATAATGCTATAAGTATTTTAAAATGTTGAATGCTTTAAATGTCTTTAATTCTATTCGGAACTTTTTTACTCGGTCAAACGATTTTCAGCATGTTCCAAATTCACCTTTTAGAGATTTGTTTGTAAAAGTCTTTTTAACATGAAATTATCTTAATTTTGCAAAAATGCAGTTTCACAACATCAAAACTCCTGGACGACAGTGTATACATGACTTAAATATAAATTTTAACAAGATCCTTTTAAATTAAAAGCGCTTTAAAATCAATTTCTCGTAAAACTAATGTAAACACACGCTATTTGAGAAATAACTTAAAGGGAAACTGACCAAAACAATCTCTCAATCTTTCAACAATTCGTCTCAAGGTATTCTTGCATGGATCAAACAAACTAAATTCAAATCCTTAGTTATGGTCTCAGTATTCCGAATTTTAATTCATTCACATTTTAAAAATGAACTTGAAGTTATTTGCGTGTTTTCATTTTTCACGAGACGTTTTCGCTGACTCGTAACGTAAAGCTAAATGTAGATGGTGGAAGTATTGGGGTTAGAACCACATTCCGTATTGGGTAACCAGATGTTAAATTTTCACCTGCTGGTGTCTTGTTTGTTTACACTGAAAATCCCTCTCTCATAGTCAGAGGTAAACTTATGATAATTTTTAAGACGAAATTGGCGAACTGAAGAAGTAGAACAGTGTCTTTTCTGCCTCTGTTCTAGTATTATGCGTGTTGTAAGGTGAAGAGGAATGATTCTTTTCTATTAAAATATACAAATATCTATGTTCTTGTTAGTGTAATTAAAAAAAAAATTGTTGTAGATACCGATTAACATTCTGAATACCTGTCTGTACAGTTTCAAAACTGATTAGAAGATTTTATAAAAGTCTTGATAGAAAACCACCATGAATAAAGAATTTGGGTTGGTTTAAGTAAATGTTCTAATTACCACTCTCTAGTGCATTTAGGTCCGGTGCACACATCCGGTTTCTCAACGTGCGGCGCCGCTGTCGCAATGCAAGTGCAGTCTGAGGTTATGACGGTTATGTGTGCATAGTTTGGCTTCGGTGCCGCAGCGGCGCAGCACGTTGAAAAACCGGATGTGTGCACCGGGCCTTGTGCTGCTATTTCAGAATTTGGATATCCTATAAATAAGTTTTACTATTCAAGAAATTTAAAAGACAATATTGGGCATGTAATGCATACTAAAATCATCAATGAATTAAAAAAATCGTAATTTCGTTTGCAATAGGAAGGACAATTGGAAAAAAATAAACTAAGGATCATAAAATTAAATCATCGATGGAAATTCTTGATGTCAGTTTTAATTAGTTCTATTTTTACATTAGCTCCCGCTAATGTAACACGCTAATTGAACACCAGTCACTGTCATAATAAAAAAATTATAAATGTTAAGGAAATAATATAAAATAACTAGCTGACCCGGCAAACGTTGTTTTGCCTTATGAATTATTTCTAGTTTCTAGATAAATTCTAGTGTAGACAAAAAGTAACTTACTTATTATAAGTGTGTAAGTATGTGGTATATGCGTGAAATGGGCATGGAGCGCTATGAACGATAAGGGAATATAAAAATAACAAACGCCAAACAATATTATTTTCAAGTTATTATAGTTTATTTCTTAAAATTACATATCACATATTAATTACGCAGTAACACTAACAAACAACATCAATCTTTTAATGCTATAGCGTGGACAATATTTTTTGTTAGCCCATCTTTAGCGAGCACAAACAAACTGGATGGTTTACCAACTCGAGAGCATGCTACGTACAATTGCCCGTGTGAAAAACATGGTGTACTCAAATCTAAGCCACAAACAGACATCGTTTGGTCTTGGGATTTGTTGATTGTCATTGCAAATGCCAATCTAATCGGAAACTGAATTCGTTTGAATTAAATTGGCACATCTGTAGGTATGATAGGAATCCGTGGTATTAAGATATTTTCACCTTTGAACTTGCCATTTAAAATGCTGGCTTCGATAACGTTTTTCATCAATTTTCGAATGACTAATCGCGTACCGTTGCACAACCGTGGCGGGTTTAAATTACGAAGCAAGATAATTGGAGATCCAACCTTCAATTGTAAATTATGCGGTGGCATGCCTGGCAAATCCAGTGAGTTCAAAAATTCTGTGGGAAAATTGACAGCTTCGCTGGCATCGCAAACTGTATCAATAGATTTGTATGATACCAAGTTCCCTGGCAACAACTCTTGTATCTTCAAATTTAAATTGTCAACGTCTGCATTTTTTGCTGCTAAAATAGCTCTTTCTGCAAGCCACTCATGATTTATGTACTGTGTGTGTACATCGGGAAATATTTGTTCAATGAGAGTATCTTGCGAATCAGCGATTGTGCAGAAATCGGTCGGTAATTTTACGTATCCAGTTTCATCTGTAGCAACTTTTCCATCACCGATATCTAAGAGTTGTTTTGAGAATGTTTCAGCGGATGGATATTGAAGAATTTGAACGCGCATATTTACTTTCAGCTGTACTTTTTCAACATTACGCCACAATGGAGATGATTTTAAGCAAGCGTTGATCTCATCAACGTATGTTGAACGTGGAATGACGGGAAGTGTTTGTCTGAAATCACCTGAAAGCACCAACAGAGTGCCGCCAAATAGTTTGTCGTTGTTTTTAATATCTTTCAATGTCCTGTTCAACGCCTCAATTGAATGTTTGTGTGCCATAGTACATTCATCCCAGATGATAATTTTACACTGTTTCAGCACGGTGGCCATGGACGATTGTTTTTTAATGTTACACACTGCGTCAGGGTTATTTTGAATATTTAGTGGCAGCTTAAATACTGAATGAGCTGTTCTGCCTCCATCCAATAAAGTTGCCGCAATGCCCGATGATGCAACGGCCAATGCGATGCCATTATTTGATCGTATTTCAGCAAGAATTAGTGAAATAAGGAATGTTTTGCCAATTCCACCCGGTGCATCCAAAAAGAAGAACCCACCTTGTCCTGCTGAAACTGCGAGCAAAATGCGGTCATAAATGGTTCTTTGTTCGTCATTCATTAGTGGGACATTGCGAGTAACAATCGCTGCCATTTCTACAGTGTTGTACTGCAGTTCACGATTCATTTCAGTGTTAATTAAATCAGATGCTGTTCGATTTGGCGAATTCATACCGAAATGAGTGAGTGATAAGTTGGTAATGACAATGCAAAGATCATAAATAGCAATCAATGCTTCATTGTACATAGCGTCGCTGAATGTTATCGTTAGATCGTTGCACCGTGTACGATGTTGATGCAATATATCATCAGTCATTGAATCTTTGTGATTATCCCACAATATCTGTGCTCGAGCTGGGAAACATGTAGTCAACACTATAGCGAATAGTAGACGAATTTGTATTGCTGTACAGTTCAATGCAGCTTCAGCAAGCATACACTCCCACTGGTTGTCGTCTTCCAGCAAGCCGAGTGCAAGGCATGCGTCTTTATAAGTCGGATACTGTTGCCCATTCACTTTACGTATATCTTGAAATGATAATGGGCCAGTAACATTAACCAACAACAGTCGAAGATAAAAGCACTCAGTGTGTCTTGGATTGACTGTAAATAATCGCCCCAAAGCGTTCGATTTAAATAAATTGAGACATGCATCAACTGGTGAGCCTTGCTTGCGGGGCATCCATTTTTTTGTTTGAGCCCATGTGAAATAGTGTGGTACTTGTGAATAGAGTAATGTTCTTGCAAAGGCATCAAAATCATCCGTACTATTACACAATTCAAAAAATGCAGTAAGTGCAGTTTTAGGTGGATTTGTAGCACGATCAATCACTGTCTCGTTCGTGAAAAATACACGCTGACCGTTTTCAAGATGGACGGCTAACTGAACAACTGCTGGATCCCGTTCATGAATTGGAAAACCGAAGATACGCCAAGCAGCTTCATTGGAGCTGATGTACCGACCAATTTGGTAGAGCGTAATTTCATCGTTTTTATCCATTGGAGGAGCATTTACATTAGTATTTTCTACTCTAAACACAGCCATATCACTGCCTTTATGGACATACTTGCAAATATATTTGATGCTCTTCACAGAACTGCAAAACTCAACATTAATATGAGCATTGTATGTCTTGCTTAGCAGAGGCGAATACGGCACCACCCAACGATTGTCAATGTCAATGTCTGTGTTGCTGATATTTTTAATAAATGATTGTCCGCCATTATCGGGACTTCTTCGACGATATATTGGATATCCGTCGGTATTTGTTATCGTATCATTAGTGAAATCTTTAGGGAAATTTTTAGTACATTTTCCATCTGCCATGCAAGGCGATGAACGATGAAGAGTACCGCATGGACCATGGATCATGTTTGCTGTAACAATATCAAACAGCATTTGGTCAGTAGACGGATTGGGAATTTCCGCAGAAATGATACTATCGATTTCTTCAGGACGGATTTTGTCGATTAACCAAACCAAAATGTGTGCATGAGGTAATCCTCGCTTTTGCCATTCAACTGAATACAGCCAGCAACGTGTGGGACCGAATACATGTAATTTAGTAATGATACTTATTAGAGACTTCAACTTTTGTCTGAATACACGTGCTGTAATGTCATGACGATGTATTGAATTTTGGCCAGGCAATAGCAAAGATGTAATCTCTGGCCATTTTGGATTACATGTGAACGTGATAAATAAACACGGTCGTCCATATTCGCGCACGAAACCATAGCATCCTGTATATATTCTTGCATATGACGTGGACTGCCTACGTACGATGATGGTAAAATGACAGAGTTACCAATTTCGGCGACGTCGGCGTTGTTGTTAATAGCGTCTCGTAAGTGAATGTACTCTTCCGCACGCAGCTTGAGTTGATTATATCGTAAGTATCGTAGTCGTTCGCCCTCTATCTTCGCGTACATGTCGACCATGAATTGTTGACAAAGCTCACGACATCGTAGAATGACGTTGTCCAGGCCGCGCCGAATCATTAATTGGTACGCATAATAATCTTTCGAGCTAACGTTCTTGTTTGTTTCAGCTCCTGTAATAATATATTTATGAATATTAATTTAAATTAATTCCGTTCAATAATTTAATTGTTTTGTTAAATGGTTAATGATCAAGTTCATAATAAATGAAGTATCTGATACGGGATCTCGTTGTTTTATGTTTATGCAATATCCGTCTAGCCCCTTCCAGAATATTAGCGGATATTGGAGAGCGTCATATGAACGATGTGTATCAGCAATGAACTGAAGATTATTATTTCTTCTACGAATCACAATTTCTCGTGTACCTGTACGATCGCCAACCATGATTCCAGCAACGTCTTCAACAACAGATGCATTGAATCTACGAATATGTTCTCCAGCTGGTGTTTTATCAGGATTAATGACAATAGCGTGATTATCGCTTTGTAATTTGTGCATGTGTGATTTGAATATTTTCAACAATTCATTGTGCTCGTTCAATAGAGCGTCCAAGTCGCTGACGATGCGCCTGGCAAAAAATGAATCAAGGTTATTATAGTCACAACGTGCATTCACGCGATTGGCAAGTGCGCTTCCGGAATCCTCGCCGCCCATGAAGTAGATTTGTAAAAATTTATGTGGTTCGTTTGGCATTGGCAGCAATGAGCCCATTTTATGATAAACTTGGCCTCTGATTTTGAATGTAGAATTGTATTGTTGACCATTAGCATTAGTATTTCGAACTATTTCTGTTGCTCCAAACGATGTCATTTGAAAGCATGAATTGAATGTTCGAATTGACTTCAGGAATACGTTAGAATCTGGATCCGTGCCGATAAGTAAACCGTTCAATGGTTCAGGTGGTGTTTCAATTTCAGGTAGTTGCACTTTTCCTGACGCGCAACACATCCCAGGTGGCTCATTTTTGAATTTGAGAGCATGACAATGCGGACATTCCTTATCCATAGCACCAATTACCACTTTTGAATGAGCATAATATTCAATATCGGGCTCATACTGGAATGCTAGACGCAAAAATGAATCAGATGTAAATGCACGATGTACCTGTTGGCGTTGTTGGTCATTTGTTCTGCGTCTATTAACCGTAAAACGGCGTGATTGTCGTTGTTCTAAACGTATAACTTCATTGCGCTCAGCTCGTGTATCTTCTGATTGTTCTTGACGCAATTGCTGCATGCTCACACGTGCATCAGCATTTTGTTGCTGGACTTGTTCTTCGGTTCTTTGGGATCTTTTATCTCTCATACTTCTGGACCTACTTGTATTACGGCTCAAATCAGCCCCTTTGCGTTTTCTTGGCATTGCTCACTGTACAAAACACATATAAATAGAATTAATGAAATAACTTCATTGCGCTCAGCTCGTGTATCTTCTGATTGTTCTTGACGCAATTGCTGCATGCTCACACGTGCATCAGCATCGGCCAGGGTTATAACGAAAATATTAGTTTTGTGAAAAAAAATTTGAAACAATAGTTGTAAAAAATTCAAATAATTATATAAAAAAAGTATACTTACAACACAAAAGCCGTTGTTGGTTGGAGCTCGTGACACGTGTTGAGTACTTTTAAGGTTATGTAAATCACTTGTTTAACTAAAACTTGATTAACTGAACTAATCGTGCCAAAGACACGCGCGGCAAATTTTAAGAATCTAAGATTGGTAACACTAAGCATATATCAGGATTAAACTTTAATAATAAAAATAAATGTTTATTTTCTTTTAAAAAATTTTAGATTTTTAATCGAAGTACAGTTAAAAACACTATAATTGATCAGTTATCGAGCGGGATGAAAAATGATTAAATTACTAAAATGGCCATAAAAAATAGGGGTTGGTGATAAAAAAGTAAAAATTAAGGGTTGTATGTATTTTTTAATGCCACATTATAAAAAAATAAAAACAAAAAATTTCGTCAAAAAATTAAAAAAATAAATTTTAAGGGTGAACAACCCTTATCACTTAGGGGTATGGAAAATAGATAGTAGCCGATTCTCAAACCTACTGAATACGCATATAAAATTTGGTAAAAATCGGTAAAGCCGTTTCGGAGGAGTACGGTAACTAACATTGTGACATGGAAATTTTATATATTAGATATCAGACTTTTTGAATTGTTGCTTCCGTATGCGCTCTCATAACAATCACATAATAAGGTTGGCAGATAAAACTATGATCCATGAAACGAGGATGTAAAACCGAAGTTTGTGAAAAATTTAGGTAGGATAAATTGATTTCTGAAGTTATGCTAATAAAATAATAAAACGTAACTAAGTATGCCTGCAAGGAAGAATAGGATGAATTTATCCACTGGGTGACTTCGTTACCTATAATTATTCAAAAAAGGTAGTACTTGAAACATTTTAGTACCTGGCATTCATATTGAGAAAGTGTTAAGAAGTATCCATTTGCGCCATTGGCAAACAAACACTAACATAAGATCAAAGAAAAGTTTGGACGCTTTAAAACTTTTTTATCCAGTTTATTTAAATTACTTGCCTTTATACGCCACTTTGTATGTTGATTTTTAAAATAAGTAGCTAACGAATACTGTGGTTTCCTTAAATATTTTATCGTCTCCAAAATAAACGCCTACGTACTTATGTGATAATATTTGATTATTTTTTGTCTGAGAGATTATATACCGGGGATCACGTACCTCTGAAAATTTTAGTCATCAATACATAGTTACTATTTGTACAGCATGACGAGGAATTTTAAAAAGAAGCCTTGAGCCCAAGTTAGAATTCCTAGAGAGAGCAAGCTTTGAAGTGAGACCCGCGCGTAAGGAAAAACCCGAAATTCTTACTATCCATTTTACGTAACTAATTTCTTTAGTGATAATTAAGCACATATATTAAATCAATTATCAATAAAAGAAATTAGTTTTTATTTGCAATTATATTTTATAACACGATTTTAATATGTGTTTTCCAGCCGAAATACACACTTTTTATAAACCCTACTCCTCTGTCAATTTTCAATATTTTTGTATGAAATAAATTTCTACAATATTGTATAGTATATGCAAAAGACCTAGGTAAAAATGTTCTAAAATTTATTTAAGAGTTTTCATAAAAAAAATATTTTACTCATTATATGTTAAATTTTTATAAAAATTTCCTATTTTTTTATGTTTTTTAATTTTTATAAATTTTTCTGAAGTATTGATTAAAAAAAAAGCTCTCTCTGTGTCTGTTAAATAGTTATTCAAGACCTAAAAAATGTAAACAATTTAACTCTAAGTGCATATATCAAAAAGCCTTAGTACTTTGAACTTTGGCAAAATTGCAAAAAACTGATTTTGAGATAATCGCACTTTAAGCACAAAATACAACAGAAGCTAACAAAAAGAACTTAATTTTTGCAAGTACTATTTTTTTTTGTAATTTCTATTCCATTAAGACTCTTATCAAAACAAGAGTTTTTACAGCAAACTCGCATATAATTTTTTAAAGCCAGTTTTATCTCTGTTGACAACTGAGTGATTTGTGATAATTCACTGAAAAATTATACATTTCTTGTTTAATGAACTTAAAAAAAATTTTATTGGATCAATACTATTTAAAAAAAACACCGCTGTATAAACCACGCCTTTTTTCTACTGCTATTTTTTTTCTGTAAACGAGCCTTTTTTGTAGTGATACGCATGCGATGAAATTTAGCATTTTTTTTCAATGCCTTCACCACATGTTTTACATGATAACCTGGATTTTGTCATTTAGGTTTTGCCGATTATTAGAAAAACCATGAGTCTACACTTTAAGGGTATTTAAAATGTTTGGAATAATTATCAGTAGATACACTATGATATAATTTGCATAAATTGAGGTTTTCATAGAAACCGAAGCCAATGGTTGGCAGTAGATTATGTAGTTGGAAGTTCAAATAAAAGTTAAAAAGCAGCTGGTAGCAATTTCCTTCGCCTCTGTAATTTTGTCGTTGTTCTTGAATATCATCGCATGCATCGTTTTATCCAATAAACCAAAATACACTTTTTAAATTTTTTTTTTCGAAATTTGGGGTTTGGGTCTCCCTTAAGACTTTTAAGGGTAAAATATCCTAAAAGTGGGGAGATAATTACTTTTCCCATATCCTTTTTTTTATCTTTTAAATGTTAGTTTCAGTTAAAAATATGTAAAAAAAATCATGAAAATTTAAATAATAAGTAAATTCATGGCACCCTGAACATAACATTAAAATATTTCTCAGAATATTAAAATGTTATGAAGCCAAAACATAAATTGGGGATTACAGCTTTGCCTTCTCCCCTTCTCTCTAATGATGTTTTGGTAGTGGTAATTTTCACCAATCTCCAAAACCAGCTATAAAGTAACTTCTAATATCAGTTTTTAAACTTCTTTTATGTCTGTGAAACTGTAAAAGAAACTTGAGCTAGAATTTTCAAAAGGCAAAATGGAAAGCACATCAAGATTACTTTAGTCCCCATGGTCTGTAAACGCGAAACATAAATACATGACTCTACTTAAATGCTAATTCTAACATCAGCTAGAATTATTTATTCAATTTTACAAACATTGAAGAACTAAAACAACTTCCACACAGGTTCTCTAACAATTCTCGAGAGCACAAAAAATAATCTAGCACAATCTTCATTTTAAAATTTTTTTTTTTTTTTAAATTTTATTTTCTCTCCGTAAATTGGACTCGCACAACTAAATAAAATTCACCGCAACTGGGAATTTTCATTTTTTAGTTCAGCATAACAAACAGTCTCTCAAAATTTGCATAAAACTCTTATTTTCACTTTATGTAGCACCACTTTAAGTCTGTTTGACTTTACTTATTTCCACCGATGATTACTGCTTTTTTTTGTACTCGTGAATAGTCATGTTCCCATCAGGAAATGACTCTGAATTCCGAAAACAATGGAGGTTATATTTCATTAATATGTGGATGCATGATATTTATGAAACAGAAGCTTGGATTATGGCAAAATTACGCTGCACAGTTTCTTCTCCGATTATGTACATATAATGATACCAGATAAAAAAAATGCCAGAGAGCTGTCAAATTTTACGGTTTCGTTTGAAAGCTGTGATATAGATAAATAAAAGTGTTTATCGATCTATTGTATAGTTATAGTGGTAAAAGAAAGAAACAACATTTTAATGGGCTTTATATATCTTTTCGGCTAAGACTTTTACGAGTCCTTATCTGCATGGGATTTGTATTTTATGTTTACAGTATATCAAAACGCATAAAAGTCACCCAAACCTAGATAACAAAAATTGAAAAGTAATTTCAGGAACTACTCAGGGAGGGAGATTGTATTTTATTATATTTTCAAGCAAGAGCTATAAATTTAATTCGAATATTTTACATTTTATAGTAAGTTATTTCATTAAAGTCAATGTGACTGTCGTCGGTAACACGATTTATTGCAACTGCTCATATTTTAACTCACGCATTCAAAATACATTTTGAAAATATCCTTACAGTGCAAGCAACATAAGTAGCTGGTACAATTTCCTTCATAAACAAACTCAAAATATGAAACAAATCAAAAGCAATTAGATAATTTTCTTACCTTCTAAGGTTTAACAACAAAATAACAGGTGAATAACAACTGGGAAAGTAACAACTTTGAAGAACGAATCTCGTGGAGTGTAATTACGATTATTACATGCATGATAAAGCTTGTCTATTACATAACTACAAAAAATATTCCATTGTTTACTTTAAGATTTTTGTTATTTTGAGCATGGAATACAGAGAATGAAGTATGAACTTTCACTTCACACTGAAAATTTTGCGTGTATTTAACGATATCTTAAAGTGCAGTAACCTTACATTAAGGAAATATATGCGCAAATTGTAAACAAACTACTTTTATTGAAACAATATTTTTTAGGAAAAAGTAATTTAATTCATGTTTGGTGTGTGACGAATTTTTATTTAGAGTTAATTTTTGTGGATAGTAAAAGATTTTGTTATGGAAAAAATAATAATTTAAAATCAGTCGTTTTTGACCATAAACATGCATAACGAATATTTCTAGCACAAAGGTGCATCCTCAAATTATATGTATCAAAGTAATCAAGCTAAAATTTCAAATAAGAGTGAAAGACTAAAAATTTTATGTTTATGTGAAATTTAAACTGGTTAAAGTAAGGTTAGATTTTGACCAGTATGACATGATAATCCTTTTCTAAAGTTGTAACAAAGAATTCGAAATCAATAAAGCTAAGCCTTGAAACTAGATTGAAATGCTAAAGATTAGGACATAAAATTCTTTGTGAACATGAAGTTTATATTAAACTTAAATAAGCTTACCAGAAGCAATTTTAATAAGCTTAAGCGTCACCAGTTACTCTACTGGTACGATTATTTAATTTTTGTTACTTTGTAGACGAAGAGGAATGACAAATTATGCACTGGTATAAAATGACATGAAGAGTAATTAAAAAATTTAACAATCGCCGAAACAGTAAAATTGCTAATAAAGATATTTCCTTCTTGAAAGGTGGATTAGAGATTTTTATTATATTTAATTGGTTGCGTCGTGTTATTACCTAATAGATCACGGTTCTTAAATTGTGTGTATTCACTATTGCTTCCAAATGCCAACTTATGTTT
Organism: Metellina segmentata; assembly: GCA_947359465.1. NCBI lineage: Eukaryota > Metazoa > Arthropoda > Arachnida > Araneae > Tetragnathidae > Metellina > Metellina segmentata. The sequence goes on from OX375875.1 coordinate 60,743,713, forward strand.
GCTGTATTTAATTTTCTCACCGTCACGCTTCCATTTCACCACGCTTCGATCCTATCCGCCTCTTCTACTTTTGGCCCATCCCACTGCTGCGATCACTTATGTCGAGGGTATTGAATGATCCCATCGCTTTCATCCTGTTGGTGTTTATTTCACCTTTACGCTACGGCGCTTAGATTTTGTTCAATCGTCTCACAGAACGGATCTTTCGCCGGCATGTCCGACTCCCCTTACCTAATTTCTAGTGCACTTTTTTGTTGCAGTAAAAATGGAAAAAGTTGCATTTATCATTCCCTAAAGTTGCATTTATATTTGATACACTAAATTCTAAAATAAATAATTCGTAAAAAATGAAAAAAATTCCAAATATATTGACAATTTTAGTCGCGTACAACAGTATTATAATACATTCTTAAACACAGAAGAACGTTGAATGGCCGATCCTTGTCCATTAATTTCTTTAACATTGAAAAACTGCGCCACCCGCAGTCATATACTGTGCTGTATCAGATAGCAGAAACGCAAAATCATACTACTTCTTGCCAGTTATTTCACTTTCGTCTGATAGGACGAACACCTTCTTTCCATGAACTTCTTGTTTGATCCGCAATACTTCTGAAGATCAGACCCTCGTGATCGAAGGGTTGGTCTAAAGGCAAAAAAGGAAATAGTAATTTCATATTAATTATTTTAAATTTTAAAAAGTTGCACGTGGGGTTGCATTTATGCTGAAAGTTGCATTTATGTTGCGGTTATATCTCACTTACAATACACCCCACGTAGGATTAATTTTGGTTTTAATACTTTACATACAACGTAGAATGTGTGAAAGAAAGTTGCATTTGTCGCAAAAAGCTGCCCTACTAATTACCAAACTTCAGCAATAGAGACTTGAGTGGCATTTACGACTGACGCTTTCCTTTCATAGTATTTTGAGGCTTATCGTTTGGCTTGAGAGAGATATCACCGGCACAACCTTCTACCTTTCCCCCAAAGCGTCCACACCTCACGGTCTACATAGATATTACTTAAAGGATAGGGTATCGAACAAAAGGTTTCCAGTGGTCACTTAAAAGGGAGATAACATCCACCGTATACAGATCTATACTATGGCGCTGGTATAAACGAAATTTTAGTGGTAACATTTGTCTACTTGCCGCAGCGTAAAGGTTAACGTCGGTAGACAGCGCGGGATTCCGAGTCAGTTCCCAATTTTCTTGGAGATGGATATTCTCTCTGGTCACTTTACGGGTAATCAGAGATCGCATTAAATAGATGTAGAGATTGCATTGATTTAACAGAGAAGATTGCATTAAACAGTTGTAGATAATCTTATTAAAAAATTGAGACACTTATTAATGAACTAAGGACGATACAAAATTACAAAGAACACGCATGAACTCTGTTAACACACCTTTCCAATTACCTCACATTCAAAATTAAATTTTCAACACGTTGTAAATCATAGTTATAGTTTGCACGCGCAGACTATGATAGTAGTGAATGCATTTTAAAATATGCACGTGCAAACTGTAGAGTGCTAAAATGAGTTGATTCGTGATCTTTGTAATTTCGTATTTTTCTTTGTTTATTAAAAAGTGTCTCACTTTTTTATCAAGGGTTCATCTCCATGTATGAAAACGAAGTTAATTTTTTTCTACACCTATTCAATACAATCTTCCTGATACTATGATCTCCCCGAGAAGTGACCAGAGAGAACCTTCCTTTCAAAGTGAATTACAAACCGACTAGGATCGACTTTTCTCCCGACTAACTCCTTCCCATATTTTAGAATGTATAGCGTCTCAATGGAACACCTCCTGTATGATCAGGAGTTGATCGCTGTGTGACTTGTGCAACATTGTCTTTGGGACTTGGTATAGGGAATATAGAGTTAATAATCCCCTTTTTTTTTAACACTAGGGGGCTCCGCCCCCTGCTCGCTTACGCTCGCCAACCCCCGGGGATTGCTGCGCAATCCCATTTGGTTTGCTTCGCAAACCAACACTCCTGTCACAGATACCATTTGGTTTGCTTCGCAAACCAACATTACTTTCACAGAGTGAAACTATCTGAATAATTCGTATTATGCTGATTTCACTTTCCGGTTCATGACGTCACAGCGAGGGCTTCGCTGCGTCTCGCTTACGCTCGCCGACCCCGGGGATTGCTACGCAATCCGTTTGGTTTGCTTTCTCAAACCAATACTTCTTTCGCAAGTGATTTAACTTTTTTTTGCTTTAACACTTAATGCACCCTAAACTAATAGCCGCATCAGTAAAAAATCTTCTGCATCTTGTTCCCTGTACAATTTTAACTAAACATTGTTAATATCCAAACTTTACGATCTGTACTTTGTCGGTAAACTGTCTTGAAAACAGAGGGAAAAAAGCGAGCCTTTTTCCTCGCCAAATAAAAAGAAATCGTTTTTATGGCAATTGTTGCTACGATAAATTTGATATCTGGCAAACCCGATAGTCAAAAGTGTAACCCACTACTGCTTTCGGAAGCAGCTATGCGAACTGAAAAATACGAAATTTGTGTCACCAACTTTTGATTGCATCGAATTTATTTATGAACCAATTTTAAAAATAATTGTACCGTAAGAAAGAGTATATTCTGAGGTATACTGCAATATTTTTAAAATTAAAAATTAACAGTAATACTATACAGATATGACCATTTTAGTTTTGTATCGGAAGTTACGATCTGAAAGTTCCGAAAATTGTATGACCCACTTTTATTTGCATCGATTTTATTTATTAACCAATTTGAAAAATAATTGTACCATAAGAAAGAGTGTAATGTAATGTATTCAGTGATGTTTTCAAATTTAAAAAATAATGGCTTTTGCCGTAGACAAAACGGTTTTAACAATAAGTAGCGAAAATATCCAAAGATTCCGAATTTTGTATGACGAACTTTTGATCGCATCCAATTTAATTATTAACCGATTTCAAAAATAATAGTACCGTAAGAAAGAGTATATTCTGAGGTATACTGCTATATTTTAAAAATTAAAAACTAATAGTAATTAGATATAGATACGGCAGTTTTAAAAAAAAGTAACAAAAATGTCCCGATTTTTCCCGAATTTCAAAAAAATATTATCAAGAACCACATTTAAATTTCAAAAAAAACTCGACGAGCTGCAAAAATTTACGTTGAGAGGTACTCTTAAAAAAAAACTCACGACTAAAGACTGAAATTTTGAATGTGTTTTGCTCACTCGCGGAAGAAATTTCACTTCTTCAACTTTAACACTTAATAAAACCTAAACTAATAGCTGCATCGGAAAAAAATCTTAATAATTATCCAGGGAATACGATGAAGAACAAAGCATGTTAATTTCATATTTTTCCGATCAGTACTTTCTCGGGAAACCGTCTAAGAATGGAGCTAAACAACAAAAATTTCAATTCTTCGGCGGCGGCGGCGGCGGCGGCGGTAACTTTTTTTTAATATAGAGAGAAAGGGATTCGTAACACTTCCAAATGCACACAAAAAAGGCGTTATTTGTCATCGCGTTTTGGCAACACTGTACGATTGTTTGCTTACCACGAAGCCTCGTGCCTCAATTGAATTTATAGCGTTTTCGGATGAAATTTTATTGAAAAAGAAAAGAATATTAGTCGAGCTAGTGCAGCTTATATACAAACCGCATGCTGGGTATCCGATTTCCAAAGCAGCGCTCGCATTTCGAGTCATAATTTGCTCCAAGTTTTCAGTTGAATTCCAAATTGTTCGAGTTCTGATTCCAGAGGTATATAACTTTTCTGTAGTACAGCAAATTTATGATTGAAAAATATATATATTTTGAAACATCATATTTTATTAACAATCCTTTCTGCTAGGACACATGTCTTTATTGATGCGAGCGAAGCGAGAGAGTAAGGTACGCGCAGCGAACCAAATGAAGATTACGAGCGTCAGCGAGCACAGGGCGGCCCCCCAAGTTGCATTTAAAATACGTTTTACATCCTATGAGAGAGTTAAAATGTAAATTTAAATACAGAAGGCGCATGCATTTTTATGACATCTTTCGAAACTTGTAGCGTTGGCATAGGTTTGAATTAAATTATAACATTAAAAACTAGTGCCAAACATTATCGAAACGGGGATAAATGAAATTAGTTTTAACCGGTATTAGTTTGGGTACAGCTACACTCTACGTTTATGAGCGGTTGTTTTGGCGCACTTCTAGTAGTGAGTTACGGTAGATTAAGGCACCCATACATCTTTACGGTTATTGTGGCTTTCATGGTAACCTCGGCAAACGGTAACTTTCAATTTTCATTTTGAATATTCTAGAAAGTTCTTCCAAAATCTGTTAAAGTCGTTTGATTTCATTGGGTCGTTTGAAACTTTTTCTTTGCTTCCATTGGTTATTTTGATTTTAAAATATCCTTTGATTGCATTGGTCCTTTAAAATTTTTTTCTTTGATACCATTGGCTTATTTATTTGTATTTCTACAGTTGTGGAATTTAATTTTATTATAATTTTTTTTTCACGGCAGAGTTATGATATGTACTGTTTTTTGCCATTTGTGGAATATTCTTGCTTAGTAATTTTTTTTCTGGGAACAGTTCTGATGTATCAGGTTGTATTATTTCTTGCTTTTTTTCTTTTAAAGATCTTTTTATTTTCAAACAGCCTACTGTATTTAGTGTAATTGATAAGTTTCAGTGTATTCTTACCCAACATTCGCAGCTTAGTTTTTCTGCTGGTTCACAAATGTGTAAAAGCTTACTACTTTTTGCGAAAGTTAAAACGCTCTCAAATATGTTTTCAAGCTTTCATTTTCCGTTGTAAAAAGAAAAATATTTTTGAAAGAAAAAAAGAGTTTTGAAATACTTTTTACTTTGGCGACTTTAGAAGTTTGCCAAAAAAAAATCGCCAAGGCTGTTGCCACCGTTCATAAACGTAGACTGTATCTGTACCTTAGTTTGTTTACACCTGGAAACCGTAAAAATTGTTTTCAATGTTATTTCCATTTTAGGGTATACTGAGGCCTAGATTTATGAGCGCAGCAGATTATGTATTTTACCTTCGTCGCCACCTGGTGTCTGAGAGACGTAGAAACGACCCTACTGTCGGACACCCGGGAGATGAGACACTATCCATCGGGATTCCTAGACTGTCTTTCCTGTTGCGAAGACTGGAAGAGGATATTCAGTCCTCTTACCTCAGGTAACGTTCTTTTTAACACAAGTTAAATGCATTCAGAGTATAAGCAACCTAATGCGAAATTACAGTTACTAATTAAAATTGTTTAAAAAAATCTGAATCTGGTATTGAGGATTTCTTATTAAATAGAAGGTTTCATTTGAAATGTTCAAACTTTATATCATGCACAACCTTATTTCAAACATTTTTTATTCATGAATCCCAATACTTGAATGTAAATCTCTACAGCTTCTTTGGATAAAATGCATTAGAATGAATTGCTTTTTATAAAGTTACGTATCTGAAATAATTTTATTAAAATTTGAATGAATATTTGAATTAACTTCATTTTTGTGTTATTAAGATTAATATTTTTGTTTTTTAAACTACCTGCTCGCTATCACTCGTCAACCCCCGATGATTGCTACGCAATCATATTTAGTTCGCTTTGCGAACTATACTTTTCAACAATGAGGGGGATGGGATTGCTTCACAATCCATCCCCATATGGATCGCTGCTGGATTGATCCCGGACCTCTAGTACGACATTAATTGAAGGTTCCCTTCCCTTTCCATTGCGATATTTATCGCATGCGCCCGAGTAAACGAAAATTGCCTACTTTTTTTCGAGATAAGCGGATCCGTATATAAGCCGACCCCAGTACTTTTAGTTTTAGAAAATGTTCCAAAAATTATCGACTCATACACGGAAATATAGTGTATATAAAAACAAAATGTTTTTTAAAATGTCAAGAACTAAACATCTCATTTCCACATAAAAAGGGAATTATTTTAGCATAACATATTGTTAAAATTCAGAAAAATCTCATCATAATTTTAAATGGTTTAGCTTTGCCGTGTTGTTTGTTGTAATAGTAATTTTTAATATTTTCATTTTCGACTGTTTCTGTGGAAACGGCGATCGAATTTGCCGGTTCTTCTGAAAACATAGCAAACTCTCTAGCGCGTGCTCTCAAATTTTATGAATGAATTAATTAAAAAATATAACTGTTTATCGTCTGCGCGTGTTCCTAATTCATTAGCCCGTTGAACCACAAGACTCGCTATTACCAATCACAACACGAATAAACCTGAAAACGTTTGCAAAATTTTTTTACAATACTAGGGGCTGCGCCCCCTGCTCTCTTACGCTCGCCAATACCCGGGGATTGCTGCGCAATCCCATTTGGTTTGCTTCGCAAACCAACATTCCTTTCACAGAGTAAAACTATCTGAATAATTCGTATTATCCTGATTTCCCTTTCCGGTACATGACGTCACAGCGAGGGCTTCACCCCCTGCTCGCTTACGCTCGCCGACCCCTGGGATTGCTACGCAAACCAATACTTCTTGCTCAAGGGATTTCACTTTTTTTTTGCTTTAACACTTAATGCACCCTAAACTAATAGCCGCATCAGTAAAAAATCTTCTGCATCTTGTTCCCTGTACAATTTTAAGTAAACAGTGTTAATCTCCAAACTTTACGATCTGTACTTTGCACTTTGTCGGTAAACTGTCTGAGAACAGAGGGAAAAAAGCGAGCCTTTTTCCTCGCCAAATAAAAAGAAATCGTTTTTATGGCAATTGTTGCTACGATAAATTTGATATCTGGCAAACCCGATAGTACAAAATCCAACCCACTACTGCTTGCGGAACCTGCTATGCGAATTGAAAAATACGAAATTTGTGTCACCAACTTTTGATTGCATCGAATTTATTTATGAACCCATTTTAAAAATAATTGTACCGTAAGAAAGAGTACATTCTGAGGTATACTGCGATATTTAAAAAATTAAAAACTAACAGTAATACGATATATATATATATGACCGTTTTAGTTTTGTATCGGAAGCTACGATCTAAAATTTCCGAAAATTGTGTTACCAACTTTTCGATTGCATCGATTTTATTTATTAACCAATTTGAAAAATAATTGTACCATAAGAAAGAGTGTATTGTAATGTATTCAGTGATGTTCTCAAATTTAAAAAATAATGGGTTTTGCTGTAGGTATAACGGTTTTAATAAAAAGTAGCGAAAATATCCAAATATTCCGAATTTTGTACGACCAACTTTTCATCGCATCCAGTTTAATTATTAACCGATTTAAAAAATAATAGTACCGTAAGAAAGAGTACATTCTGAGGTATACTGCGATATTTTAAAAATTAAAAACTAATAGTAATAAGATATAGATTAGGCAGTTTAAAAAAAAATAACAAAAATGTCCCGATTTTTCCCGAATTTCAAAAAATATTATCAAGAACCAAATTGAAATACCAAAAAAAACTCGACGAGCTTCAAAAAGTTACGTTAAGAGGTACTCTTTAAAAAAAACTCACGGCTGAAGACTGAAAATTTGTACGTGTTTTGCTCACTCGCGGAAGAAATTTCGCTTCTTCAATTTTGACACTTAATAAACCCTAAACTAATAGCCGCATCGGAAAAAAATCTTAATAATCGTCCAGGGAATACGATGAAGAACAAACCATGTTAATTTCGCTTTTTTCCGATCCGTACTTTCTAGGGAAACCGTCTAAGAATCGAGCTAAACAACACAGTTTTCAATCCTGCGGCGGCAGTAACTTTTTTTTAATACTAGGGGGATCCGCCCCCTGCTCGCTTACGCTCGCCAACTTTTTTTTAATATAGAGAGATAGAGAGAAAAAGAGAGAAATCATATTTTAATAAGCTTGAAACGAGTTTTATACTTTTGATATCATAGACTTATGAGAAGGTCGATATATCAGAAGAGTTTACACAGTATACGATTTGACTATTATCTAGTTCTGTGGCTGAAAGTATGAATGCATCTAAAAACGTGAGTTCTCTTATCCTTGGAATGAAAGATTCCACTGGCAAGGTAAAATGAAGCTTAACAGTGAGACATTTTGATACACTTGAATTTATTCTAAGTGTTATTAGTTTGTGACGCTAAATATTTCATCCAATCAAAGTTTCTATTTATGTAAACTCTTAAAGCTTCACATGCTGAATCAAAATAGCTATTATTCCATATTCACAATTTGACATACAGTTGCTTTTCCTTGTAAAATGTGCATTATTTCACTGATCTAACATACTGTTATAGTTTTTTAGAAGAATTCGTCTCGGACATCCACGAAGGGATCAGCTGCCTCCTCAATATCCTCAGGGTGTGCCAAGAGAGACAGAAGGGTGCAGGACTGTTCACCTACGCCACCTGCAGTCGTGCTAAGCAGAGTCTCATCAATCGAGGAACAGTAAGTGCATTTAGCAGTCCCAGAAAACAACGTCGAAAATCGTCACCCATCTGGGGACAAATATTATTTTGAAAATATATGAAGCTCTAATATTAATACAAGGAACATCACACAGCAAACTTTCACATATATCCTGGGGCAGTGTTTTCCAAACCGTGAGCACCGATTCCCTTGACAATTACAAAAGGGGCCGTGCAGCTATTACCGAATATGTCGTTTTCGAATACAACTTTAAACCAATGTGACTCACTGAGTTTACCAACTGCTCTAGAACTTCGATTCCTTCAACTACTCTGGGAACTCTTTTGTGTCTGTAAAACGTTCCTTGAGTGTGTAAGTACATTTACTTCAGCAGAAAAACGCTGTTTGATTTAGCATGACCACACATACCTGGATTTCGCAACGTAAAAAACCAGCTTCAAATACAACGTTCCAATCAGCATATTTTTTCCAGAAAATAAAATTCAAATCGGTGCGAAAAAACGGTAAAGACGATTACACCGAGCAATGACAAATATTACTGAGATTTAATTACACATATATAGTGGTGTTCTTCTTTTAACAGAACAGAACGTGTACGTTTTACTGGAGGTTCCAATAGGTCCGTGCATAGATCGACTGAACGCGTGTAGCGTAATAAGTAACCGTGAACCAATAAGTTTCGTCATAGTCCTTGAGATCGTTAATAAATTAGAGTGTAATTATATGATTTTTTTTATATTAACACGATCCTGTTATATATATTTGCAAACATAATATTTCGTGATGTATTAAGTAAAACGATCTAATAGAGAAAACTATTTGCTATTAAAGACTTTTATGAAAATGAAGGGTGTGTGTGAAAATATTTTTTATGTTCTAAAGAGATCTGAGTGAGCATAAAATTTGGAAATTACTGATCTAAATTCCAAATTTCCTACAGTAATAATTCAGTTTTATGAGGTGTGGTTTAGTGATGGTGAAGCAATCAATATAATGCACAAACCATCCTACTGAGCAGAACCTTGGAGGGTTTGTAGCTATTAAGCCTATTGATTATGGTGGAAAAGGTTTCAAGTAAGCCCCATGAGATGAGGTGTGCGACAAAAGCTTTCAATGGATCCAAACATTACTAAGGAGAGGGCCGATTGATGCTCCCCGAGCAGATTTTCTTCTTCAGTGACCAGGAAGCGGATAAGCTTAGAAAGCTGGAAACTGACCCCTTTGTTTCGTGTTATGTTCTCGCGCCATTCGCCAAGGAATCTCACCAGGAATAGTAGTATGGGACATTTGAGTGAGACAACAGAAGCATACATACGTATAGATTGAAGGATCATAATTACACAAGGTGTTGGACGAGTTGTGAATGTGTGACCGAAAAAAAAGATATGCTCTATATAGAAATCAAAAGGTCAATGCATGGTTACGGGTGCAAGAATATGGCATTAAATGTACAAGGGCATGTATATGATTCGATATCGTCACAAGATGTGTGTCTTTCTCTCATTTGCAAGACACATTTCTTGTCACATATAACACACTAAAATTACTTACCAATTTTTTTGTTGTAGAATTTTAAAGAAATTTCTGCAAATCTTCCCTAGTAATTTGCGACCAGGTAAGGTAATTTTAGTTAACGTCGTATTAGAGCAACACAACGGGCTATTGACGACGGTTCGCGGGGGAAAATATCTGAGGCCAACACATCGTAATTTTGAACCACGGTCAGATGACGAAGCAACACCTGAGCTGGCACCCCACTCTCCAAACTTCCACACCAACCCAACGCGAGGACTTTCGGCCACGACAGATTTAAGGTGCACCAGCCGCCTCTACACCATACGCTTACAAAAATCCATGCCCGGACACGGATTCGAACCAGGAACCTTCCTATCTAGATGCTAACACCTTAACCACTATACCAGTTGGTCGGCAATTTGCGACCAGGAGAGACTTCTATAGAAATATTCTCTGATGTGTCACTTATGAGGGACCATCAGGAAATCATTCCTAAGGCAGTATGACTGGAATTCTTCTAGAGACATCCATCATGCGTCTAATGTTTTTCAGGGATGTATTTGTGAATTACCTGGGAGTAATAGGGAAGATGTGTGCTATATGAGAAGTACAAGATTAGTTTTAAAATATATGTTTGGAAAAATTGGTGCGTCGTCTTTTGATTTTTTATCATTTGGTTTTTTTAGTACACTGTCACCATTTATATAGATACTAGGGGCCCCGCCCCTGCTCGCTAACGCTCGCCAACCCCTGGAGAATCCTCATGGGTTCGCTGCACGAACCTATACTCACTTCTCTCGCCTCAGTGAAGATACGTGTCCTAGCCGAAGGGATTGTTTACAAAATATGATATTCCAAAAAAATGTTTTTCAAATCTAAATTTGCAGAATTACAGAAAAAATATATACAGTACCTCTGAAATCAAAATTCAAATGAAAACTTAGAGCAAATTTTGACTCGAAATGTGAGCGCTGCTTTGGAAATTGAATACCCAGCATGTTGTTTGCGTGTCCATTTACCCAGCTCTCGAACGACTCACACTTTTTAATTGAGTTTGTTGCCGAAAGTTGTTGTGCAAGCGTCTTGTTGAACAATATTTGTTAATCCTGAAAAGGATCGTTTTTAAAATGGCCCTGAAAAGATCCTCCGCTTTCTTTGATTTCTATTAACTGCAACAGCTCAACTCAATTTCTGGTTGTTTTTTTTCAATAAAATTTCATTCGATAACGCTATAAATTCAATTGATACGCGAGACTTCGTGATAAGCAAACAATCGTACAGTGTTGCCAAAACGCGATAACAAATAACGTCTTTTTTGCGTGCCACGTAAGAGAATTATATATATATAGATTGAGTGGAACATATCAGTGTTAGAGTATACACCATTACTGCAAGTCTACATACGGCAGTTTTGTAGTAACATAATCTTAATAACTCTAATTGTTTCGAGAAAAGTGATTGTTCCATATAGATCAGCGGTTTGTCATTCCATATGGGGACACCTAAAAGGTGTTGCACCATAATCATGGATTTTTTCAAATTTTTACAATAGATAGACATGGCAGTGAAACCCTTAGATCTCAATTTTTTAAATATTTTGTCCAATATTAGCCGAGATACAATAATTTAAAAATTGGTCAATTTTACAAAATGGCGGCCATCTTGGATTTGCCACACTATCTATACAAGTCCCTAACTATAGAACTAATTGTTCAAATTTAGTAATTTTGGTACCAAATGAAAGCCATTTATTTCAGGAGTGTACATAAAATACAAAACCAGTGGTAATTTTACATTTTAGTGGAGTTTTTTACACGTAAAGTGGAAAATTCACATTTAAAAACAGTCGACTTTAAAGGGCTATAAAAAAATGAAACCTCATATTTTTCTCTGAAACTTTGTAGTAGTATTAACTAATATGTGTACTTTAATCTGAGAAAAATTCAGAGCGTGCAACACATTTTTCATTTTTGAATAAAAGCTATTCTTATGACAGCATGGAATTCAAAACGGTGGTCATCTAATAGTGCAAAAATGACCATAACTTTAAAACAATGGTCAAATTTGAATTTTTATGATGTACTAATTCAAAGCAAGCTCATATTATTTCACGTTTCCATATAAATACACATAGCAAAGGAACATTCAAACACAAAATGTAAATTTTATTCTAAAACATTTGAAATAATAATATTAATAAATTTTATTTGATTAAATATATTATATTTAATTGAGAATTAAATTATCGTTTGATAAAATATATATTAAATAATTTTTACTCTTTTAAATAAATATTGTTTGCTAAATCATGTAGAAGGTATTTAGGTCATCAAACAGTTGCAAAGTTCTCTTTGAGTTTTATGCTGGAGATATAATGTTTTGTTTGCAAAAAACTCAAAGCATCATTGTGTACTGAGTTTATTTCTGTCTTTAAATTGTCTCATCATGATTCAGAAATATTAAAAAGGAGAATATATCACCTAATTCCAAATGAAGAAATCTATGAAAGTGGAAGTATCTGTAGGTTTCACAAGGATAAATTTTTAAAGTGGTACGAGTTGAAACAGAAAGCAAGTGACCCCTTTAATCAACATCCAAACAAGATCAAAATGTCAGAAAACAATTTCCCTGGATTTATCTTTGGCAAATCCTGAAATGCTTATTTCTGGATAAAAGTTATACAAAAATTATGTTTCTTCGGTGCCTTCATCAGATACTGATGCAGTGATTACGATACCTGACATGGATACTGATTATAGGGATTCGACAGTAGTGATAGAAGAACTGAACAAATTTGAAATTTTGGATCTATCACCTGTAAAAGTGAGTAGGTATAGTTCTGAAAGAAAAGTGACTTACATGTGCTCTAAAGTGGAAAAATTAACTAGCTGTGTTGCTGCTAAAGCATTTGTAATAGAGTAGGTGTTGATGATATAAGTATTAAATACCCACAAAATTCAAAAGCTAACTGTTCAGACTGCAAATCCATAGTGGAAAAATTGAAAAATAAGTTTGTAAATGCTTCATTAAAAAAAAAAGGTTCAAATTCTTACAGTAGTACCAGATTCATCGACATTACAGCAAACAAAGATTTATTTTAACACTACAGAGTATTTAGTAAAAATAGCGCACGAAAATTAAAAACAACTAAAGGTATGTTATCAATTCCTAATGAAAGAAAAGGTGTAGAATTAAGTTCTGATATTGTCGAAAAAGTGATAGCATTTTATTATGATAATAATAATAGTAGCATGTGTCCAGGAAACAAAGATTGCATATCTGTTCCTTCTGAAAATAGGAGAGTATTAAAACAAAAGAGATTGGTTTTGCATAACTTAAAAGAATTACACATTGCATTTAATGAACATCATAATTTAAAAATAGGACTTTCTAAATTTTGCTCACTTCGGCCAAGAGAATGTGACTGTTGGAAGTTAAGTGCCATTCCGCCGCTAGGTGTCGAGCAGTGTGCGTCGCGTTTTCGGAGCTCCCGCGAAATTCAAGTTTTTTTTAGTTATTCTTCATTTATTTAGTACTATATATATATATATATATATATATATATATATATATATATATAAGCAGTGTATTACTTCTTTTTCTATCAGTTCAAACATTTCTAATTGTTTTTAAAGTACTTGTACTTAGTTTTTGACTTGTCAAATAGTCCTAAGTCAAGTCTCGCTAGGCCTAATTCACGTATGTCTCGTTAGGCCTAATTCACGTATGTCTCGTTGGGCCTAAATATTTTGTCTTGTTTGTTTTCATTCATTTCATTCAAGTGCAGTGCTTTTTCTGTGTAATTGACTTAGTGCTTTTTCTGTGTGCTTGATTTTGTGTAGTGCTTTTTCTGTGCATTGAGTGTTACTTTGCATAAGCATGGGTATAGTTAGAATGTTCAAGGAGATGAGGACAGAGGGAGCCAGTGGGGAGTTCTATGTGGAATGTGACTTGTGTGGGAATATGGTTGAGGCAGGAAAGGGGTGTGTGAGCGGGGTTAAAATGTCAGAGAAGGTTGAATTTACATGCAAGAGTTGTTTAGAGGTGGGTGATTTGAGGAAGGAGCTGGAGGCTTTGAAGGTGAGGGCTGTAGAGGGAGTGGAAAAGGGTGTCCAATGTGTAAACTTGGGGCATGTTGATCAGGGGGATAAGGTAACTAGAGGAGTAGTGGTTGGTGATTCAATGGTCAGGGTTTTGGGAGAAATGGTAGGGCGTAAAAAGCGCAATTTTGCAAGGTGTTGTTTGCCAGGTGCCAGGGTAAAACATGTAGTTGAGGCAGTTAAGGCAGGTGTGGTTAAAGGGGAGGAAAAGGCAGTAGTGTGGGTGGGAACAAATGACGTAGAGAGGACTACAAATGTCGAGTTTAAGAGGGAAGCAGAAACACTTTTAAGAGGCATTAAGTCTCATGGGGCAGAAGTAACAGTATTAGGATTACTACCTAGGTATGGGTTAGGCAATGGGTGGTTAAATCAAAGGGCCAATAAGATGAACGGGTTGTTAAGGGATTTGTGTGAGAGGGAGGAGGTTAGATTTTTAGATGTTTGGAAGGAGTGTAGGAGGGATTGGATAAGCAGGGACAATTTGCATTTAAGCTTGATAGGTAATAGGGAGGTTGGCAAGCGGGTTTTGAATATTCTGGAGTCAAAAAACTAGTATACAAGCAGGGATGGGAAGGACATAGAGGGTTGACAGTACACAGTAATTGCTTAGGAAAACTAACAGGGTCTAAATTGCAGGAGACAAACAATACAAAGGGAAAGTGCAATGTAAGGGAGAAAAACAATACCAAGACAAATAATACAAGGGGAAAGTGCAATCTAAGGGTGAAAAATAAGCTAAAAGTATTTTATTGTAATGCTCGCAGTGTGAGAAATAAAATGGATGAGCTCAAGGGAATTGCACAAGCAGAGGATATAGATATCATTGGGATTACTGAAAGTTGGGCAAGCAGTGAAGATGCACAAATTTTAGAATTAAGTGGATTCACAATGTTTAGGGAGGACAGAGAGAATAGGAAAGGGGGTGGGGTTTTGATTTATGTGAGAGAATTCTTAAACTGAACAGAAATAAAGTTTAATAGTAAAACTGAGGGTATAGAATCAGTCTGGGTGAAACTGAATACAGACAAAGGCAAAGGACTAATTCTGGGTAATATATATATAGACCTCCTGTTTGTAGTGAAGAGCAGGAAAAGGGCATGTGCAATCTGATAAACGAAGCATGTCAAAAAGGAGAATTAATTTTAATGGGGGACTATAACTATCCAAATATTGACTGGACAAACAATCTAGCTACAAATGGGAAAGGGGCAGAATTTTTGGAAGTGATACAGGATTGTTTTTTGTACCAGATGGTGTATGAGGATACTAGGGACAATGCAATATTGGATTTGATTTTTAGCAATGATGAGGATAGGGTGCAGGATTTGGTTATAGGTGAGCCACTGGGAGAAAGTGATCATAGAAGTATCAGATTAAGTATAAATTTTCAGTCAGCATACACAATCAATAGTAGAATAATTCCAAATTTCAGAAAGGTAAATTTTCATAAGATAAGGGAAGAGTTAAAGGAAACATTCAAAGGGGGATTATTAGCACTGCATCATTCTGAACAATGGGAGGAATTCAAGAATAAGTTAGACATGGTGTTAAAAAAACATGTAACTTTCAGGAAAAAAGGAAAATCTAGAAAATTGCTCCCTATGTCGTTTTCAGGGGAAACACACAAAGCTTTAAAATTAAAACAAAGAACATACAGGGTATATAAAAGCACTGGTAACGACAGGGACATGGAGGCATATCAGAAAGCCAGAAAGGAGTTTAAAACTATTAGTCGGAAGCAAAAGGTGTCCTTGGAGGAAAAATTAGCAAGGGAAATAAATATAAACCCAAAAGAATTTTTTGCATATGCAAGTGGTAAAAATAAATTTAGCACTACACTGGGACCGTTAGAGGGGAAGGGAGGTGAATTAATTCAAGACGAGGAGGGAATGGCAAACGTGTTAAATGACTTTTTTCTGGGGGTTTTCAATGGTAACTATAGTTTAAAAAAGGACCCCAAGGATGGAGCCTTTGCAGGGGGTATAATTAAAGAATGCAAATTCAACAGGGAAGAAATAGTACATCAGTTGAAAAGAATTAAGCCATCTAAAGCACCAGGGCCAGACGATATTTATCCGAGAGTACTAGTGGAATGCGCGGAAGAACTGGGGGAAGTAATTCACACGATATTTAATTCAACATATAGCACAGGTTGGGTGCCAATGGATTGGAAGTTGGCCAACATAACTCCAATTTTCAAAAAGGGAATACAAAGTGATCCGGGCAACTATAGACCAGTAAGTCTAACATCAGTAATTTTCAAAATATTTGAATCTCTGTTAAAAAAGCATATAATGTTATACTTGGAGGAGGGGGGACTGTTATCAGAGAATCAGTATGGGTTTAGGAAGGGCAGATCCTGCTCTACAAACCTTTTGAAGTTCTACGAAAAAATTACTGAGGAGCTGGATAATAAGAGCAGTGTGGATATCATGTACATAGATTTTCAAAAGGCTTTTGATAAAGTACCTCATGAGGCATTACTGTTTAAATTGGAAAGGCTGGGGATTCAGGGAAAAACATTAATATGGATAAAGAATTGGTTATTGGGTAGAAAGCAGAGAGTGCAGGTAAAAGGAAATTATTCACAGTGGACAGAAGTTATAAGTGGGGTGCCTCAGGGATCAGTTTTGGGACCAATTTTATTTATAATTTTCATAGATGATATAGGTCAGGGGATCAAGAATAGAATCAGTATATTTGCAGATGACTTAAAAATATGGGGGAAAGTGGATACCAAGTTACAGATAGAAAATTTACAAGGGGATTTTGATAAGATATCCGAATGGGCTGTAAAATGGGGTATGTCATTTAATGTAGGGAAATGTCAAGTTCTGCATATGGGTTACAGGAACAGTGGAGCCGAGTACTGTCTGCAGGGAGTAAAGGTAAAGGAGGGAGAAACAGTCAAGGATCTTGGGGTGATAATTCACAGGGATTTTAAAATGGGTCACCAATGTTCAGCTGCGGGTAAAAAGGCTAATAGGTTATTGGGGTATATTAAAAAGACTGTAACTTCAAGGGATAAGAATATAATCTTGCCATTATATAAGGGTTTAGTAAGACCACATCTAGAATATGCTGTACAATTCTGGGCTCCATATATGAGAAAGGACATAGAATCAATTGAAAGGGTTCAGCACAGAGCTACAAAAATAATAAAGGGGCTAGCAAATTTCGACTATAATGAACGTTTAAGTAAGCTAAACATGTATACACTGGAAAGAAGAAGAAGGAGGGGGGATTTGATTCAGCTTTTCAAGTTTGTAAAACAAGGGGACACAGAGGGCTTAAATTTCAATAGGGATAACAGAACAAGGGGCCATGGGTATAAATTGAATAAGACACATTTTAATCGGGATTTAAGGAAAAACTACTACTTTAATAGGGTAATAGACAGTTGGAACGCGTTGCCAGAAAATATAGTTAATTCAAAGGGAGTGTACGAATTTAAGACACAATTGGATAGTCAGTGGGAATTGGAGAATTCATAAACAAAGGACCAGCCTTGTTGGGCTTGAGCCTGTAGCTGGTCGTCAATATTTGTATTTGTATTTGTATTTGTGTTAAGAACTATTTATTCAATGTGTGTTTGTAATATCATCAAAATGTTAAACTCACGCTTCATGCCATTCATGTAAATGACTATGTATCATTGTAAAAAAAACTAGTTTGTACCATTGATTCAAGAACATGCATGGTGCACAGATGTGATGAGTGTCCCTCTCCAGAAATGCTTAAAGAATATTTAATGCAAAATGACGAATTAGAAATATGCACTGAAATTTCTTATGGACAAAGACTGACGGGACAGAATTAAAAACATTAATTACAAGGAAACAAGAATTGAAGAAAAACATCAAATAGCACCAACATTCCAAAATGAACAATATGTTGCATGTGTGAATGGAATGATGTATTGTTGCATGTCTGTATAAGTGGTGGATTGGAAAGATTTTGAAATGCTGTGAGAAATATAATGATTACAAAATTACGTTCATGCATCAAATACATCCTATACATGTCCAGAGCCTTTAGATACATGATGGATTGCTTATGAACACATAATAATAGTCACATGTTATCCCCCAACTGGAAGGACATACCACATTGCTCCTGATGAAAATTAATTAACAAACTATCGTTCCAAAACTGCAAGACAAACTGAATTATGACGGAATAATGCTTTTTACTGTGTTAATGTGGTGACCATTTTTATTTCTGCTCAATATTTATCTTTAAAGATTATTGTTTTATTTTTATTTTTAAAGATACAGTGCTCAGAAATTTTAGTTTCATTTTGTTAATTTCAAGAACATGATTAGATTTACTACAATGTTTCTTTATATTGGACCAGCTTAAAATATTTAAGTTATGTCAACGGTGATAAGTTTTGTTTTTTGTTGAGCCTATATCAATCCATATCTTATGAATTTGTGTTGCACAATTAGAGTTATAAGTATTTTTGTATTTCTAAAAAGACGAGAAACTATTAAGTAAAAGATTTTCACTGGTAATTTTGAAACAATATATTCTAAAATAAATGTAATTTTTTGCAAAATTTGTAAAATGTTGTAAAATGCATACCATTTTGAAAGTACCTTTTAAAAATTTAAATAAATTAAAAATATTTTTCTACAGTGCTTTGTACAAGTACTTTTCGAAAAACACCATGCTATGAAACAAATTTAAAATAATTTGATACTGTATTGATATGTAAACATGGAATAATGCGAGATTGCTTTGAATTATTACATCATAAAAACTTATATTTGATCATCGTTTTTAAGTTATCGTCATTTTTGCACTGAAAGATGACCACCGTTTTGATATCCATGCGGTCATTATAATAGCTTTTATTAAAAAATGAAAAATGTGTTGCACGCACTGAATTTTTCTCAGATTAAAGTACACATATTAGTTAATACTACTACGAAGTTTCAGAGAAAAATAAGAGGGTTCATTTTTTTATAGCTCTTTAAAGTTGACTGTTTTTAAAAGTGAATTTTCCACTTTACGTGTTAAAACTCCACTAAAATGTAAAATTACCACTGGCTTTGTATTTTATATACACTCCTGAAGTAAATGGCTTCCATTTGATGCCAAAATTACTAAATTTGAACAATTAGTTCTAAAGTTAGGGCCCTGTATAGACAGTGTGGCAAATTCAAAATGGCCTCTATTTTGTAAAATTGACCAATTTTTAAATTATTGTATCTTGGCTAATATTGGACAAAATATTAAAAAAATTGAGATCTAAGAGTTTCACTGCCATGTCTATCTATGGTAAAAATTTGAAAAAATCCATGACTATAGTGCAACAACTTTTTCTTAAAATGGGTGTTTTCACATGGAATGACCCGGTAAGACATCTCAAAACACCTGTTTTGAAAGAAAACCCTGCCCTTCAAATTTTTACATTGTAAGCGTTTGTGTGCAGAATTAGAAATGAGGCCCACGAGAAATCTGAAAATCTTATCGCAAGTGATGAAACGTGACGGATATCTGGTTTGAGATTATGGTGTTGTTGGCATTCCTTCTTAACTTTAGTCTGAACTATTATTTATTTTAATTTAAGTTTTAAAGACTTCCACGGCCAGATTACTATGCTGATCCCGGATGAATCATTCGAAATTAATGCCTTCTTGAATTGAATTCGTGTTTGCTCTATCTCCCGCTAAAACAAAGTTTGCTCCACCATGTGAAAATTGTTGAGTTTTTTACCCTTACATTTTTGTTTTGCTTTCTGGTTTACTACTGATCGTATTTTTTTCGACAGTTTTTCATTTCGTGTTTCGTAGTATAGACACAAGTATATTATGAAACTGATTATGAAACAAGTAACTGGTAGGTAGTTAATTAGCGTCGTATATGAGCAACACAATGGGCTATTAGCAACAGCCAGGGATCAATTGTGAAGGGAAAGATCAGAGTACAACACCTCCTCATCACACCAGGATATTTGAGATCACGACAGATTTAACGCACACGACGGTCTTCGGCTTGACTGAGTTTTGAAAACGCAATTCTCCTGTTGCTTATCCGTTAACTTTTCCACGACCGCTAACAAGTAACCCAGAAGAAATGCCTATGGGTTTAGGGATCTTTGTACGTGGAAGAGTTTTAAAAATCACTAAGTAAATAAGTTAATTGTTTCCATTAGACTACATGCACAAGGTATAAGAAGCATGTTTCTTTGCTCCTTCATAATCTTTCTTTGACGAAATGCCTGTAAAAGTATGATTCAAATTGTTTTGTGAATAAAAATTGATTTAAATTAATATCTCAATATGGGATTTTCTACCTAAGAATCCGCTTCTTAACAGCAGGTTAAGCAATCTACAGTTGAGAAAAATATTTTTGCATGTTCACTTATTTATCGTACGTAGTTAAAAAAAATGTATAACAGTCCCTTTTATGCAGGAAACTTTTTTGAAATGAATAACAAGATAGTTTTTAAATAAGGTAAATGTGTATTCATGAATAAAAATTTTGTTATGCCTGACTACCAGTTCATAGATTTTGTTTAAAAAGCTTTAATTAAAATAGGTATCATCAAATTTAGTTTGTCGCACAAAAACTGAAACCATTAACATTGAATAAGAGAAGATAATACCGAGGGGATCAAAATACAACGCAATAAAGTATTTGGAAAGCAAGCAATTCAAACTGCTGGAATTAGAAAGGAATCTAAATGTAGAATACATCATATCTGAAGCAAAGTAGA
The DNA here is from genome assembly GCA_947359465.1 of Metellina segmentata. Lineage (NCBI taxonomy): Eukaryota > Metazoa > Arthropoda > Arachnida > Araneae > Tetragnathidae > Metellina > Metellina segmentata. The sequence continues at coordinate 60,764,443 of OX375875.1, forward strand.
ATGAAAAATGCAATCCATTTCCGCTGTTTGAACTTATAATAAATGCTCACAACTCACTCGTTGCAGCGAATAAAAATTATGTTCTCAACACATAAATAAATAACTGCTCTCCAAACAAAAGAAAATCACCGATGTCCCTCTGCTGCATGCCCGAATAATTTTCGCTTCCAGGCGAATTATCGAAAATTGCAATCGCCTCTCGATTTGTCTCCCTCTCCCCCCACCAGCACCCAGCAACGTATATTTTTAATCTTTCGAATGGCGAGATCCAATAATATCGTTGTCGACAGTACTTTCTCTTCCCCTTTTTCCTTCAATCAGGGCCCGCGTTATTTCCCTGGGCGTCAAATCACGGCGCGGATCTTTGCATGATTTATTCCATCTCTAATAGAGGATCGCCGCGGTGAGGAGGTTGGCACGATTTCTCTAAGTAGCATGAATCAAAGTGCCACTTTGGGCGTCAAGACAAATAGCTACGCTGACAGGGTAAATATCCCCCAAGAGGTAAGAGAAGGTAAATCTTAGCATCACACGATCTTCTTATAAATGGCGGCGCTGGGGGTTGCGTTGTGTGGACATTTCTTTTGTTGTGTGCACGTAGTTATAAGAACGATGGTGTTACCAGCGACTACTGGTGTTGGCGGATGTGATTCTGACACAAGAGACGCACAACATGATGCCGATGATTGGTGGACCTTCTGTTATGCCGACGATGCCTGTTTGGTTTTTTTTCGTTGGTCACGAAAGAGTGAAAACTGAAATGAATGTGGCATAACAATGGATTGCTCATATAAAAAATATGAATCCTGAAATGATTCATCTACGGGCGCGCAAATTGTCTAATTAAAAATTTACGCACTAGGAATCCTTTTTTTATGGTGGTCATCGGTGGAACCCATAAAATTGGTCGGTATCGAGTTTTTACAGTTTGGTTTGAGAAAAATATTGATGTGTAGTAATTATATATACAGAGGGATTATTTCACGAATATCTGCAATTCCTTAAGACATTGATGTTTTGGGTTAAGTTCTTTAGATTTTGAAACAGTCTGTCAAATTAAATAAGATATTAAAAGGGAAAAATAACTTTCCACACACACACAGAAAATACTCTCTGTCAACAATTCAAAAAACAAAATCATACACTTCTGAAGGAATGAAACAGCATGCGTGATGTACTACATGAAGAGATTTAAAAATGTTCACTATATCAAGTATAGAGAATTCTTTATTGAAGATTTATATCAGAGAGGTTATCATTAGTAAGTTGTAAACCTACTCTGGCGGCAATGTGTACAGTTATACAGAGTGGCATGGAATCAAATAAAATGAATCATATTCTGCGGCAATTTCTGCCATGTATTCTGTAGCTGCTGCACCAATTTTTTTTACATTCCATGACTGGGGCATTTATTGGACTTGCATATATTATATAAGCTAAATGGGACCCAGATCTGGGACCTTGCTGACCAAGGAAGGGCTTTTACACCACAGAGGTAATCCTGAGAGAGACGAACCATGTGAGACCGGGCGTTATAGTGCTAGTAAATAGCTCTCTGAACACGGCGCTTAACTCCTTCATGGGATACCGACCTTACGAAGGGTTTACGGTAAACTAAATTTCTCATACTGAACACGTGACATGAAAGACAAAAAAAACAGACTATATGATGTACTGGATTTATTGCTGTGCCGTCGAACAAAATCTTCCTATACAATAGAGGACCGGCTGTCGTAAGAGAAGACTGCCACTCTGTACCATTGCACTTGGAGTTACAGCGGAGTGCTGTTCGACAGTAAACTGAGAATAGTAGCGCTGGCAAGGTGAACGCCACCTAAGGATGCGGTTACCCTCTGCCCTAAGACAGAAGCCGATTCTCCATTAAATTTGATACACTGTCATTCCATGCACTTACGCACGGCACTTCTCAAGAGGCAGCCGACGGGAGTCAAAGGCAGACGTCTTAATGGGCGACATACCTGCAGTCTTGCAATGTCCCCTCAATGTGTCTGACAATGTCCCGCAATACTACAGGAAGTTGTATAGCGGACGATTGTGTTAGATGTTTTTTCAAAAAAACGGGTAGAGCAATTTCAGCTTCTCAATATCAGCCTATCTTCTTTCTCTTTTGACGATCTGGGTCATTCGTAACATGAATCTGAAGCTTCACAGACAAATTTCTGGCAGCAACGTGTAATGTACCACCCAGATGATGGTTGATTTGTCGAGAGAACCAACCGTCTTTCCGCCCTCCCAAAATGCGAGACCTATCAAAGTCGTTCAGTTGAGTTTACGGTGTTCGAGTGTATCGTTTAGGTATTCTTGGTCGAAACTGATGGCGATAAAATGGTAACACCTATTCAAAATGTTCACAGTGAGACTATGATACCTTGTCAATAATCCTCAGTATGCACTCTTTAGATGCGTCAGGGAATGGCATTGACTTCCATAGTCGCCCAGTCTTTAGTCATTTGCATATTTGGTATAGAATATCTTTTACGGTCAAATTTTATTGTTATTAACGACTGCTTCAATTTTTTTTGGCACAGAATGTTATTCAATTCATGCTAATGAAATGATTTTTCTGTAAAGCAAAATACAAAAAGCGCTTGTGTTATGATAACCTGTATCCTAACATTTGGCGTACTTGGAACGTAATTCGAATGTAATTTCATTCTAGCATGTCGCTTATACGATATTTGGCGAAGTTAACGCCAAATATCATCGAAACAATGGTAAATCTAGTTCTTAACCCAAAGTCTTTTTCTTCTGTAGTGTTTGTTTCAGAGTTTAATCGACATGAGGCAGACATTTGAATTTCCCAACCCTAATTGCCTAAATTCAAATGTGTTTCCTCTCCTAGATCCACCCAAAGATTGTCATGTACGTGGAGGTTGGTGCACGTTAAATCTGTCATGGCCTCAAATGTCCTCACATTGGTGTAAAGCGGAAATTTGGGGAGTGGGGTGATTACTCAGGTGTTGATCTCGTCATCTGATCGGGGTTCAAAATTACGTAGTGCTGTCTTCGAACCTTTCCCTTCGGAGTTGATCCCGGTCCGTCACAAATAGCCCGTTGTGTTGTGCCAAATCGATGTTAATTAACTACCTACCAACTTGAATTAAACGAAAATTAGACGTGTATATCTTTAATACATAAACTATTGTATACTTAAAGATCTTAGTCTGACTCTACACGAGTCTCCAACACATTTTGTCTGATATTTTAATGAAATTACATTTCGTTTGCTTGAATAAATTAATATAAAATATTTTATTCAGTTGAAATTTAGTTTAGTTGCTGAATAAAATTACATTTTATTCAGTTATTTGATATGGAGTATACCAGATTAGACATCACAATTTAACAACACGCTCGTTTAATGGCCTTTAATTTAACATACACATGGAACTTGTTCAACAAAAAAAAGTGACAGTACAGTAACAAACAAAGCCATCTATACAAATAAAGTGCACTAGGGGGCCCGCCCCCTGCTCGCTAACGCTCGCCAACCCCCAGAGGATTGCTTCGCAGTCCTCATTGGTTCGCTGCGCGAACCTATGCTCGCTTCGCTCGCATCAATGAAGACATGTGTCCTAGCAGAAGGAATTGTTTACAAAATATGATATTCCAAAAAAATATTTTTCAAATCTAAATTTTATGCTGTTTTTCAGAAAAGATATTTACAGTTCCTCTGAAATCAGAATTCAAATGGAAACTTTGAGCAAATTTTGACTCGAAATGTGAGCGTTGATTTGGAAATTGAAAACCCAGCATGTTGGTTGTGTGTACATTTACCCAGCACTCGAGCCACCCACGCTTTTTCATTGAGTTTGTTGTCGAAAGTTGTAATGCAAGCGTCTTGTTGAACTATAATAGTTTGCCCAGAAACGGACCTTTTTTTAAATGACCCTGAAAAGATCCTCCGTTTTCTTTGATTTCTATTATTTACTGCAACAACTCGACTAAAATTCATTTTTTTTTCAATAAAATTTCATCCGATAACGCTATAAATTCAATTGAAGCGCGAGGCTTTGGGATAAACAAAGAATCGTACAATGTTGCCAAAACGCGAAAACAAATAACGTCTTTTTTGCGTGCCACGTAAGAGAATTATATATATATAGATTCCAACTCGTCATCAACTGACTGAATTTAAATATCAACAAGATACGATTTTAATTGCCACTGGGGAGACAAGCGATCGACGCTGGGAATCAAGATACAAGACATCTGTATCAGAGGAAATTAATTATGCGTCCAAAACCTGATCCCCTTCTTTCTCTCGTGCATTGCCTTTAACTTATCGGATTACCATTAATAGAACACGCGAACAATCGATCTGTCACCTACGCTGCATCGGCTTCTATGAAGTCCAATATCCCCAGGAATGCTGCGAACATGTCCGATATGATAGGCTGCTTCACGTCGTCCCCCATTGCAACAAATGAAGTAGGCCTAACGACTTACCGGGACAACGGTCCTAAACGTCTCTTAACGGCTTCTGCTTTGTTCCATGTGTCACAATAGTCACTTTGGGAAGGATTAGAGGTTGTGGATTTTTGTTACTGTTGTCAAAGAGAGAGAGAGAGAGAGAGAGAGAGAGAGAGAGAGAGAGAGAGGAGAGTATTGATGACCGGGTTTACGACTGATGGGAGATATTCACTTCTGCGTAATTGTGCTTTGAGGTTTGGGGGAGAACACCTATCAACCTAATTCATGGCTAGGAGATTAGCTGAGTCTTAAAATGAAAATAAAATTTGAAGTTTGTGATTTATGCGGAAGTTTGTGAATATGGAGGTATTTTATAATCGTTTTCAGAACTGTTTTTGAGGTATTGACTGCTCTCACGTGTAAACCTCAACAACCTGCCCTCCTGAAATTTATTTTCCGAATAAATTGCCCTTGTTAAATGCATTTTGATAGTTTAAATTAAATGAAAGATGAAAATATTTATATTCATTTACAGTGCAACACACAGCAGAGTTGAAAAATGTTGAATTGCGTAACTGCATATTTCTACATGATCAGCAGACCCGCATATAGTAACTGGACTAAATTTCGATACTCACGCACATGTTTCATACCCTTTTTAACCATTCACATTTTCCACAACTTTGTACAAATACATTTCAATAAATCGCAAAACATATTTGCTAGGATCGTGAATAAAATTCATAAAATTAGAATTAATTTAAATAAAATCTTTTTTTTTTGTATGAATACTATTTTTTTTACAGTATTCATTACTTATTCATTATTATTATTATTATTTACCGTATTTTCGTCCGTATTCATTTAATTTAGGCCGACCAACCGGTCTGGTGGTTAAGGTGTCAGCCTCTAGATCGGAAGGTTTCTGGTTTGAATCCGGGTCAGTGCATGGATGTTTGTAAGCATATGACGTAAAGGCGGCTGGTGCACATAAAATCTGTCGTGGCCGAAAGTCCTTACGTTGGGTTAGTATGGAAGTTTGGAGAGTGGGGTACCAGCTCAGATGTTGCCTCGTCACCTGACCGTGGTTCAAAATTACGAGGCATTGTTCTAGGATATTTCCCTTAGGGAATCGATCAGGGACCGTCGTCAATAGCCCGTTGTGTTGCTCTAGTACGATAACTAATAATTACAATAACTACAGTTACATTTAATTTAGGTAGGTATTTAGTTATTTGATTAACGTCGCACTGGGAACGACACAACGGGCTATTGGTGGCGGTCCGGGATCAAACCCAAAGAGAAAGATCCGAAATTTCCTTTAGAATGATTTTCAAAAGTTGAATCTCAATTATGTATGTAAAAAGCCTATCAAAACTTTAAAAAAGGATCAGAGTATTGCAATAGCTGAAAAAAAGACGCTTTCAGCTTACACATCAACAGAAATGCCATTAAAGGGGTTTAAAAATTATATTTAACAACACAAACAGTAGCGCCAGCATTTATAATTTATGATACTTGGCATGAGTTGTAATGCATTTTTGCTCATAGAGGAGTTATTTTGACAAATCTACAAAATTTGCCCAACATCACACACAAAAAAGGCCATAAATAAAGACCTCTGCAGCTCAATAACTATGTTAATAAATTACCGCTTGTTTAATATATCTTAAATAAATGAAAAATAAATTCTAGTAGTTGATTTTACGTCGCACTGGAGAAGCATAACGAGCTATTGACGACGGTTCTGTATCAATCCCGAAGGGAAAGATTCGAGGATAACATCTTGTATTTTTGAACCCCGTTCAGATGACAATGTCAGCACCTGAGCTGGCATACCACTCTCAAGACTTTCCCATCACGCCAACGTGAGACTATTTGAAACCACGACTGATTTAACGTGCATCAGTCCCCACATACATGATTAATAAATAATGATTTTTAGTATCAAAACTCAAATTTATTATTACAAGTGTTACACAGAGCCATTTGTTGTAAAAATAAATTAGTAGGTGTCAAGGCTGCTGCGCCATTACCTTGTTTTAGGTGAGTTAGATACGTGCCGTTTGTTCTAAATAGAACTTGAAACAATGTATACTTATTAATTAAACACGTGTCAACACTAACAATTCGTCAGCAGTCTAAAACACACAACCAATTACATTTTATTACTTAGATAGCCTCTTTAATGTCAGTTCTCAGGCTAACTTTACACCCTACGGCATCTCTCTTGTTCAACTATTGTAAAGGTGCGACTTAAAAAGTGCTTTTACCAGGTCAGCTTGCAGATAAAGTTTTTTGGAAACCAAAGAAATGATGACTAACTAATAAATAAAAATCTGTTAATTTATCTTAATGGTATGCACATGATCCACACAATTTGGGTTATCAAACTTCACAGAAAAATAAAAGAGCTCATACACCATACAAAACGGCAACCTACTATTTTTAAGTTATAAAAAGCTCACTTACTTTGAACTTAAAAATAAAGTTACAAAGAATTACTTTCTTGAAATTAAATTGCTCTTGAAAAAGTAAAGATTAATCTATGCAAAATAGAATATAAGGAGAGTTGAAATGTGATGTATGGCCGTTTTAAATGAGTAACAAGTTCTGACTTGAGGTAATATCTATTCATTCTGTAGAAGACAAGCTCATGTTTTTGAAACAGTCCATCAAGATTTTAGAATCCATTCACATTCAAAGCATACGAATTATTAAAATCTAGCAGACCCTCGCAGAGCATCTGGACTGAGGTTTCTTAATTAATAACATCTATTAAGAGCAGTGTTAATAACCCCATTTTATTTCTTATTTAAACCCATTTATAATGAATGTAACAATCGTTGTGCACATTTCTTGAGTTCAAATGAAGTACAATTAGTCAAAGATATAAAATGGTATCTTTATCCTTTAATATTACTGGTGTTAATTCATATTTGTAATAAATTGTGTGATAAAACGTGCGCACTTTAGTCATGTTACCACAATGAACTTTTTCTGGACATCCACTTCAATTACATCTCATTCACTTGTGAAAGGCGACTGCTCTAATTTCTGTCTTCCAGATTTCTAATTGTTCTCCGACTGCTGAAGAATTTCATTAGGACGGCCAAAAGTTTTTTAATGCAGTTGTATTGCAACTCCTAGCTCAAATCAAACATATTTAAACTTTGCTGCAAAATTGGCAAATCAATCTCATGGCGGGTGTTTTTATACTATTTACATCCATTTTATACTGTTCTATGTATCCGTTTTCAACCATTCGCCAATATACAAATAACAACAATTCCTGGGCCGCGAATTAGTTAAATAGACAGATTTGAAAAATCAACAACGTAGGTTACAATCTACTACAAACCAGCGCGAAATAATTATTTTGCGATCACACGATTATTTCGCAGAGCAGTTGCAAGGAAAACGAAACCATTCCTAACAACGAACGATTACTTTGCGCAACATATCGCCTCTAATTGGCAATAGAAAAGAAAACAAAAGATATCAACGGGGATTGAAAGATGACACCAGGAAACTTCACCCAATCCGCTACAATCTCGTGAACAATGTTGAAAACTCGAGCGTGTTATGTGGAACGCACCCGAACTAATGATTTTTGCGAACAATCGCTTACATACTGCAATTTGACCCTTTTTTCTCTCTCTGCGGTTGTACTGTTGTAGTAGTTGCTCTGGGCAAAATTTCAGTCCTGATCCTTGATTGGGTGAGGATTAAGCTTAATTATAAGAAACGTCTATGACCTCCATAGAACAAGAGACAAAAGGCTTTTAATTGTGCGTGAGACATATCTCAGAAACAAATAAATTTGATGCATTTAAAAACTCATGGGTGCGGCTTTTGCGTTTTACTGCGGAGCGCAGACCTGTCTAAAATGTCCTAAGTTAACACCCATGAACTTGTATCTCCAAATGACTGACATGATTGGCGATGTTTAATAAATGTTATTGTTGTGAATGCGAGGGACTGATTGTTAAAACGGAGTTCGATGTAACTTTCAACCACACTCATACGCACGAGCATAAAATACATTAATAATTAGATCATTATAAACACATCGCTATTACAATAGTAACATAATTGAAGTAAGATTGGAGCTGTCACTCTTCCACATCAGTCTACTTTGATACTCCCCTCTGCTTAATGTAAAAAATACGCTTCGAGAGACATAAACGCTCTTTTTGATATTTAGTAACAGCTATAATAGTCATCAATCTGATTAGGAGAGTGTTGTGCTAATCTGAGTTTTGCTTCCAAAACTATAATGTGGTGAATAGTACCAAATTTACCATATACACTTGATTTATCATTCAAACTTTAATCCTCTGAGGGGTTACGACGTATCTCTTCGTTTTTCGACCTACTGACTTCCACGCGTGACGTCTTACTAGTTTTCTCCTTCTTAAGCAATAAAACCTTTCTTAGAATTCCTTCAATCAATACCTATGGTTATTTTGTCATTATGTGTGTTAATGTGGAACTACAATACTACTATCTCTCTCTCTCTCTCTCTCTCTCTCTCTATATATATATATATATATATATATATATATATATATATATATATATATATATATATATATATATATATATATATATATATATATCTTCAATTAGAATTATTTGATGATTATAATGTGTGTTTTCAAGCGGTATTTTTATAATTTGAAGTATGAATAATTTTAATTATTAATCATGAAATCTGAGCCAATAAAATAGGGCGATGTTAGGAAAAATAAAAATGTTAAAAAGCAAACACTTGTCAGAGTACGTTGCATGTATTATATTAGTTTAGTTTTTATACCCAATAGAAAGAACCACATTTTTACGCACTATAAAAGAAGCTAGATATTTTAGAAGTCCATAGAGAAGAAATTTATTTTCTGACATGTTTTCAGAAATGCTAAATGCTTACTCTTATGATAATGAAAATTAAATTTATATATTGTTATTTGTTTAAAATATATAACATTACTAAATTATATTTTTATTTTTGGTTTAAAACCCAGTATAGTTTGTATTTAAACAACTGTACAGTAAACTGTATTGTGTCAGATAGTGAGTTTTTTCTCGACGACATGGGTACCAAATTATTTCCCCAACAAAAAAAGAATTTTCTTTACCACAGAAAAATGTTCTGAGATAGAATAAATTATATTACTTTTTTTAGATGTGTCAAGAAAGATCTGCATACACATAGATTTCTTATTCATACAAACAATAAAAAGAATATCTAATTTAATTGTATATCAAAGTTACATTAAAATTAAATATATACGTTGTTTCAAACTATCTCTAAGCCATATATGAATATTACAGTATGAACTATTGTTATTACCATGCTAGCAGTAAACCATTATTATAGTGATCTAAATTCAAATACTTTAATTAATTTTAACGTAGTATTAAACTGATCAAATTTAATAATTGCAATTTCGGTAGTATTAAAATATTCTCCTAAGTTAAATTAATTTCACACAAAAAAACAAAAATAATTAGTAATATGCATAAAGCAACAATTTTATGTTAACTGCTTATGCGTAATTGCTTAGAAATATTATCTTAGAAATTATTTACTTTAGTTATTAAGGATAAATATATAATGCAATGTAATAAGGACATCTAATTAAGAAAGCAGAAAGTTTAATGCGTTAAAAGTATAATACACACAAAAATAAAATGCGTTATTTACATAGTAATTCTACAGAACTGGTTTATTTGATGCTTCTACGGTCGTGTTTTCGTTACGCGTGTTTTAATTACAACAGGAACTACGGCTTAAAGTGGTTTCTGAACCACGTCGAGTTTCCATGCCTTGACCAGATAAAAACCCTGTGGAATTAAGGGGCAGAGCGTCCACCAGGAAGACAATACGCTTGTGGAGGGTTAACAAATATATGTAGTAAACCTCAACCAATATTCATCCGTGTAAATCCCACCAGTGAAGCTTATAAAAATATCGGAACATTGAATCACCAATCGATATCTCAATCACATCTTGGTTGTACCCCTAAGCAAATGTTATCCCAACAGCTGTTAATTAGATAATACAATAAAGTTGGACGCCCTGTTTATCATAAACTTTCCATCTATAATGCCAGAAGGCTGTCATTCAGCTGGTTACCAATGAATGAAGGCTGTGCAGAGTTTGATATTTTGATTAAACTTGACACGTCGTTGGCTGTAATGAAGAGCATTCAATATTAAATTACGACGCTGCGTGAACATGGGGTCTGAGAGCGCTCAAACAGGGAATGGTATAACGAGATCTTATTGTGAACAAGCACGACAGTTCATTGCGTTGCACGGAATTGAAGTTGGTGGGAGTTAAAAGCCTGTTTAATATTAATGCGTTTGGGGTCACGGTGAATGTAGAATTCAACAATTATTATGAAGCATGTCAGTAGACGAAATTGCAAGATTCTCGTAACAAATTTGGACATTCAGCCGATGGAGCGTGAATTTGAAACTTCTGTTGATATTAAAATGTTCCTTAGAATTCAAACCTCAATGTGTGAAGATTATATTTATAATAATTTTGTATAGTTATGAATTTCAATTTTGTATTATCTGCATTAGGGTATTAGAATGAATTCGCATACTTCCAGCTAGATGTTGATGACTTAGAATTTCTTTAAAGTGCCTTAAAATTCGAGGAATTAGAAAAGAGTGTGGAATAACATAAACGTTGTAGACAAGCATGGTATTAAAGCTTTCCTGGGAATGTATTAAGATCGTTATAGAGCGTACTAAATCTTCAGTTACCATCAACCAATGCACTTTAATAAGAGCACTGGTGTGTTACCGATGTTAAAACGGTTTAAATTACGTAGTTAATGTCACTTCAGCAGTTTAGTTTTGAATTTTTGAGAAGTGTGTTTACAACTAATTGCACGTAATACCGTATAAATAGTTTTGAGTACTGTGATCTTATTATTAAGCATCAGAAATACATTGTCCACAAAGATTTTCCCTTGGGAGGGAAAAAAAATTAGTAACTACTATTATTTTTCAGTAAATCAATTTTAGTAACACCGATCAATTTAAATAAATTTCAAATCGGTCAAAAATAAAACATAGTTTATGAAGTTCCGTGAAATTTTAATATTTAGTTTGTGTGTCATGTAATAAAAAGGGGTTAAAAACAATTTTTTTTTGTCATACGCCAGACCATAAGCCGTTCACCAACAGAAATAGAATATGAAACTCCAGATTGAAAAGATGTTTCCAGGTCTCAGTGGGTTTACCCACGGCTCTAGCAACCTGCGAGTTGTAGGCGGTGCAATTTCAATTCTGGGTGTATATTACTCTATCGTGTCAGTTAACTTTTCTTGTGTATGTCCATTTACTTGACTTTTTTTTGGCGGAGCTTAGCCAAAATATGGACCTTCCACCATAAAACCCTACTAACCAACAGTCTGAAAATACAGTCTGAATATAAACGCAATTAAAAAACTTACGTGCTTAGTAGTTATTATTACATTGGTGCTATGTGAAAAAAAATGTTTTGTTAGAAGTTCAAGAGGGATAAATCTGAGGATGGTCGTGGGAAAATGTGACGTTTTTAATTTCCTTGCGGAAGGCTTAAAGGCTATTGTAATATGGTAAAAGGAAGTGGGTTTGGATTAATCAAACACTTAAAAATTTCCTTGTTGATGATATATGCGGGTTAATACATGGGTGATACACTGACGCATTAACCCCTCGGTTTGGTAGTTATTAAGTACCTTTACAAGTTCTTCCCATGTACAATAATTTAACACTCTGCGATTTTAAGCTGAACTGAAGCATTAAGCGCCATTTAATAATGAATTCAATGGTACTCAAACACTATTGACTTCCTTTTCAACTTAACACAATATAATATATCGACTTAAAGGATTAAAATATGTGAGCGATGTTTGCGTTAATATTTTCAAGTCAATGAATTTCAAGTTCGCGGCCATCCGTCAATTTCGAATCCAGATATCCTCTCGAGCCTCTAAACAAACTTCCGCAAAAGTGGAACGCACCGAAAAACACTCATCTCAAGACTAAACCCCTAGCCGCCAAACAATTTAACTAATCTGCTTTACGATGGACAGGGAATTAAATGGAATCCTTAACCCAGCTCGTAAACCAGCAAGCCGAGTATTTTCACCGTAAAGCATTGCGATAGACCGTGGGGGGGGAAACGTCTTACTTCGATTCGGTGGTTGAATGGGTTAACTGTAGTTCAAAGTTAATCGTCTCGGCAGCATCTGAAGAATGCTAAGATTTTTCTTGCTGGGAAGAAGCCATTGAAAATTCAGCGCGAGTCTTGCCCCCTAACAAAGTTAGGGCCTTGGCGTCCTTAGCGTTTACTACACCGTAAGCCTTCTCATCCCTAACCTTGATTTTTTGGCCACATTATGACCCATTTCCTTAATTACGTTTCCTTCCGCGGTTACTTAGTGGAATAACAATGTTTGAGGACGCGTTGAAATTTTTATGGAGTCTACGTGCTGTTGTTGCTTGCAGTCCTAATTCAACTAAGAGTTAGTCCGTCCTACATAAGAAATTGAGAATATGCAATGAAAAATATGTTATTGACTTATCTGTTTTATTCAAGGAACATAGACGACTTTGTAAAATTTACAATGCTGTTAAATTGAGGAGTCGTGGATACGAATGGCGAGCTCAACAAATGCTAGTTTCCAGAAAAACACATTTAAACGCGGAGCTCTTCCGCTTTTAGTGCGTATAAGAGCTGCTGTCAGACCTAGTTTTATAGGGTTAGAAAGGGCGAACTCAATAAACAAGTTAATATCATTATTCACTAATGTCTGACAAAGCAAAATATGTGGACAATTTTTTTTCACCTATTGTTGAGTTCACCCTTTGTATTTGCAACGCCTCAATTTTGATCTTGTGTTTATGCAGCTTGTCTGATTTTCGGTCTTTTACCGAAAATATCGCCTAGTTTATAAGTCGTCAAATTGTTTAAAATTGCAATTTTTACATTTGACGATTCAGGCTAGACATTTTACCCAACATTTCAACCATCAAAGTACTATCAAAATGTATAAAAAATCTATTACAATCCTTTGGTCGGTATACGGCTATATTTTCCTGAACTGATCATACGAACCAGTTTGTCACAATTCGCTCCTATCATTTCGTAAAAAGCTATGATTGGTATGCATGGGTAGTGCGCACACATAATTAAAAAATTTCCTTGTTCTCCAAAAATTAGTGTGCCGTTTTATCATTTGCTACATAGCTATATTATTATTCCCAACCTTGATATTTTGGCCTTATTTTGACCAATTTCCTTAATTACGTTTCTTACCGCTGCTACTTAGTGGAATAACAATGCTTGAGGACGTGTTGACATTTTTATGGAGTGAACGTGCAGTTGTTGCTTGCAGTCCTAATTGTACAAATAGTTCGTTAGTTGTACTTTAGAATTTAAGAATATGTAATGAAAAATAAGTTATTGACTCACGTGTTTTCATTGAGATAACACAGACCAGTTTCTAAAATTAGCAATGCTTCTAAATTGTGATCTTGTGTTCGGCGTAGTTTGTGACCGATTTTGGGGTAACAAACCCACCTAAATTGTGTTCAATTTTTGATTGCTAATTATATTTCTTAGTGAGCTGCCGGTACTTTCCTATACTCCGATAAATCAACCATTTAGAAGATAGTTATATTTCAAGAAGCTCATTTTCACAAGTTGCTTACACATGAATTATTTCGAAGAAAAAAAACCCTTCTCTCATTTGCATTGCTTTTAGTTCACAAATTTAATTTAAATTGTTAGTAAAAAATTATTAAAGAACATTTTAATACGTTAAAATTATTTTCTTTTTTCTTTTAACTAAGTCAAGAAAAACATGTGCACCCCCTAAAATATTCCTTTTATGTAGACACATGAATTTTTTTGTTATCATAAACCTTTAAATCATGATATAAGTGTTCTTGTATATGTGGAATATTCTACACATTGTAATATGGGATATTCTACACATAATTTAAACATAATCAACTCATAATGGAATATTCTGCATATTATAATGTTACAAATATACTGTACCTTATAATGTGGAGTATTCTGCTCCTTATAATATTGATATTCTGCATCCTAAAAATATAATATTCTTAACTTTATAACGTGGAATATGCTTTGAAATGAAGAAAATAACATACTGACTAAATACAGCAGAAATAGGAGAATAACTAAGCATTATGTTTGTAAACCGTAATTTAAACAAAATAAAGTTTGTTAAAAAACAAATAAATGCTGTAATTTCTCCGTTTAGATGTTTTGTGCTATCAAAAATTATTCCACAAGATGTACCAAAAATGAAACATTGATTACTTTCTTTGATTTAAATTTGGCCATGAAATCAAACACAGAATAGTAATATTTGTACTTTTTCTTTAAATCAATTAATAACTTATTCAAGTAAAAAGAAGTTTTAATGTAGATAAGAGAAATAATAAGTAAAACATACCACTACACTGGTTTAAAAAAATAAAAATAACTGCTTTATAAAAAGCTTCTGGAATATTAAAAAGACTCCCATAGAAATGCTTTGAAATTGTTACTTTTCAGTGAGCCCTTTAAACACTACTAATAACTTTAATTAACCGAGGTCTGCATTCAAAACCACTTTTTTTGGTTTATACATATTTATAAGTTACTTTCATTGGTACTATGGCAGGAATGCTCTTTTAACATCGAATGATGATAAGAATAAAAGTCTTTTATGTGATCTCATAATTATGTGCATATCTATACTTTATTATTAGTATTCTACTGATAAAAATACCTTATTGTTTCCAGATAGATGAATTTTATTGTTTGCTGTGTTTAAAGTCTTGTTCCAAGAGTTCGGTAAGTATAAGTGACAATTTTGTGTGTAAATATTTTTACAAAGAAGTGAATTATTTCGAAATTTTTTTTTATATATTAGAATAATATTGCCATTTTCCCAAAGTTATTCCTCAACTGTCTTATAGTTTGGTTTTCGAAGGTTTTTATGAACATAAATACTAGTACATTTCATTTTTGGAATTCTATTTAATACTAAATTTTGTATACATATTGTAATTCAAAGATTTTGTTTACAGGCAGCAATAGAGAAAATATCAGAGCACAAAACTGGACTGACTACAATTGCCTCGTGTATAACTAGTTCTCACATGAAATCTCGAATAGTTGGAATTGAAGTAAGATTTATTTAACAAAGATATAATACTCACGTTTTTTCAATTTATAATTCAAACTACCTTTTTAAACATAAAATATGGAATCAAAAGGGATCCTTAGCTTTCTACAGAAAGCTAGGGATCACTTTTTCACTCATTGAATGAAAAGAGAATATTCAAAATATATGTTTTCAAATTCATTATTTAAAAGGACATACAATTAAAAATTTGTATCAAATAAGGAATCTACACAGAGTAGGTCTAGGCTTTTGAGAAAAAGCAAATCACTTTACTTGAAAAGCGATGATTTTGAGGTATGTCGGATTTTTTCAAAACCCTTAGTCAAAAATTTGATGTTTGTATAAATTTGTCTAACTTCTGATATCGCCGACATTTTGAAAATACATTCCTTTTATATATACCATTAAAAATTTGATGTTTGTATAAATTTGTCTACCTTCTCATATCCCCAACATTTTGAAAATACATTCGTTTTTATTCCAATTTTAAAACAGAATAAATCTAAATTTTACTCAAGAAAACGAAAATTTATTTTCAATTTAAAGCGATATAGTATGGAACATATCGCGATGCATTGTAATTACGGGATTGTTCTACGCAATACAGTACAGGAGTTTTTATGCACGTTCTCAAAAAGTACTATCAGAATGTACAAAACATCTATTACAAATAGAATTAAAAGTGCTAATAACGGAGCATTCCAGTCTTTAGAAATTGATAACTTCAAGTGAGACTTTCGAATGCAGAAAGCTAACTAGTCCACATAACAGAGACATTATAAGACTTTCCCTCATTATGAAAATTCATAATATAAACACTAAACTAGTTGAAAGCATAATTTATTACACAGTCTACTGAATTCTGAAAATGGTTTTCGAGGACAGCTAGTATAGTTCAACATAGGCTCATCTCTTCAGTGAAGTTTTCCATAAAAACATGTCTATTCCTTCCTTCAGAGTTTTAATACCAAGAGTTGGTGTCACATACACTTTGTCCTACCATTAACATGAAATTAACATTATAATTACTACCTACCATTAACATAAAAAAATATCTTTCTAGTGTGTTTGTTATGAAAGTTATCTTGTATGAGCACATCTCTCTTAATGAAAAATATCATTTTTCATTTTATTATTTTTGTTCCATATTCGTACATTAATATTTAATTATATAGCCATTATTTTATAGCTACAAAATGTTAATCAAAATACTTTGATTAAAGGACTGAAAAATTTGATTACAATATATATTCATAACTTCTTGTTTTATCAAGTGAATAAACTGGTAAAATTTCTGTTCTACATCCCTAACCAAAGGATACAACCTTTAACGGTAACCCTTAGTACGAAATGAAGAAAATATGTTTTTTTCAAATCTAGTGACGTCTGAAAAGTATCGAACTCGAAAGAAAAACAATTAAAATAAAAAAAAAAACATAATAGAGATAAGAAAGTGGAAAATTTGAATAACAAAGCCAGAAAAAGAGAAATGGATTTTGCCGGCGATCCTCCCTGATTTCTGAAGTAAAAGGAAAGAGCACACGCGGATCCTCAAAACAGGAAAAATATTGATAGAGAAAGAAGATAAAAATTCAAGCAGTGCGTTCGGTTGGGATGCCGATCTGCAGTTCGGGATTCAATCCTAACTCAAACTGAAGGCTTGTCTCAGCAGGATTTCAGAAACGACAATCATTCCTTTTTTTGTTTTTAAAAGCCTACCGGGAGCAAGTCTAATCTTTTCAATAGTAAAATTCTGAAAAGGGGGTTCGATATTTAATTTAAAAAAGGATATTTTGCGATATTTGCGATTAAAAAAAAATTGTTGGTGATTTAATGAAAAAATTTTCATTTAATTCCATGGCTAGTTTTGAAGATAAATGAGTTGGACTATCCAAGACCCCTTCCTTCCTTCGAATGGAAACAGACCCCTCCGTACCGAGTTACTGAAAACCCACAGCGGATTAGCCGAAGCTAGGGAAAGCCTCTAATGAGAAATTTTAGAAGTGGGCCTAGTGACACGCCGTCCGAAAAACCCTTATCTGCCCAGGATGAACACGATAGGGCGTGGACGTGGTCGACCCCGGAATGTGTGCGCTGAAGATATGTGGTCCGGCTCAATGATATCAGGCAACCTTAGGTCCGTTTTGAGCCGGAAAAGTTTTCTTCATAGATTCGTGCCGAGGAGTGATCAGAGACGCACACCCAGGCATCTCCTAGGAACCTATCGGCATTCCTGAGTAGCCCAACGGAACAGCAGGCTGCCCCGACATCCCTGTTTATCCAGTACCGTGGGCCGCCGATACCATCATCTATGGAGTCTTGCAGACCTATCCAAGACCCCGAAGGACACTCTGTTTCAATTTGGGATTAGGCATTTAAGCATAATATATAAACGAAGATCTCCGTATATATGAAAAAGCATGCACCTAGACCCTGTCTTAATGTACATATAGACATGACCTACAAACAATCGAATTTAGCTTTTCTATCAGAAAACAGAGATGTAACACTAGAACAAAGCTTTTTTTCATAACTTTTTCCAACGGCGTTTCTTTCACAGAATCAGACTTCTAGCCCCATAGAATTTTACTTTCGTCAGCAGGATATAAAATTCCTATGAGGCAACTTCTGCCTCACGAGAGCTTTATCGAATTTCTAGACGGTCACTTTAGTCACTGAGCTTTTTCTATGTATATAGGACGTCGATTTACGGTTTTTATAAGGAAATGGTTTGCCCCTACATCATACGAACAGGCGTTGGGTAAAAAATAAAGTTAACTGAGGAATTAAAACGTTTTCTTAGCTACATTTTATGTATAATTTTTCAAAAAATTGTATACTGCCTTGCTAGTAAAAAGGGCAGTATTGCGACATCGCAAGAAACTCCGTTATGCTTGACCTTTTGGAAGGGGCACTTGCAAGGCAGATGCCAACTCTATTGTGTCATCGGAATTTTGGAATGCCGAATGTATTCTGATTGGTTATGTTTTGGAGCCAGCTGCTGTTCTTGCGTCGCGCGCTTTACAATGACTTGAGAAGAACAGGTGAAATAGAACGTCCTCTGCAGGTGGTGTTCGTACAGATGATCTCCGAATGGTTTTTTACTTTTACAGTTGTGTTATTTTTGGACAGCGAGGAGACGTTTTGAGAGCACGTTGGGGACGAGGAAAGAGAAGCAGAGGAGTGAGTGACGCTCGGTCATATACATCTTTTATACATTCCAATCTCTCACAATTCCATCTATGTGATATACATTCTTTTATGTTGTGATGTAACGATGTTAATATAATGATGTAAATTCTGTATATTTTTCGCAATGTTCTTAGAATAATAAGAACCTAAATATCTTAGCTGTTGTCTGTCTTCTCCTTGTGTACGATTCGTACTATTTTCAAGCTACCGTTTTAGAGCGACGACACCAGAATATCTTCAAGTACTGTATCGATTGTAGATGCCGCGTATTTAAGTACCTAATACCTAACTGAATAACAGTGAGATCCCTCAACCAACTGTTGATTGAGTGTGTTCTGTTTTCAAACATTCTGAGATAGCAGATGCGTTTAGGTACGTCATTTTAAAATCGTTAATACTAATGATAAACTTAGATATTGCATTCTTGATTAGTATGATCATGTACAAAAATTCAGGACAATGCAATCCGAGACGAATCCCGTGTAAAGTACGTGCACAAAAGTACTACTAATGACAGATGACCATTCCACAAGCTATGTGGAATAAAATAAAGACACCCACAGATGTCGTGATGCTTATGGTAACTAAAGAAATGGAAAAACATGGTTAAGTGAACGTATTGTAAATTTTAGTTATTGAGGAACAAACATTATTTTCCCCCTGTTAGAAGCATTCTGAGAGAAGAACATCTAGAACATTTCTACATAGAAATGGTTCCTCTTTTTAGGGATCAAATAGGTCACAGAGGCGTAAATAACTTCCAAGTCCCATACAATGAACAACTGGTTCACAACGATTGCAGCGTATGCTCATTGAGCTTTTGATGAAACTGACGGAATAGACTATTTCTTCCGGTCGCTGTGTTTGAAGATGTGTCACGTGGTTGCGGGAAAAAGCACGAATCCTAATGTGGGACAAATTATTGATTGATTAAAGTGGTTGTCCAGAGTGTGAACGGAAACATGCTTCAGGGGCTGGGCTTTGAGAACCAACCCAAGTTGATTCATAAACTCACGTTATTTACCCTTCTGAGATCTTTCCACAGCGAATCCGCCCACATGCTCTGTCTACTTCACTGGAAGGTACACGCATGTTCTTGACCGTTGTCATGCAAAATTCATGTATACGTTCTGCATAAAGCGCTGTTTTATTTACCTCAAAGCTATATGCATATTGTGAAACAAAAATTTAAAGAAATACGTAATTGTGCAGGTATGTCACCGATGTTCGGTATGCATAAATGCTAGCTGATTGGAAAGATCATGCCAGCCTAATGATCTTTTCCTTACGGCATGGGTGTATTTATTGAAAAAGGATATATTATTAATATGTGGTGTCAGCAGTATAAAGCTGTTGAGATTATACAGATGTGTTCCACCAAGCTCTTGATGTATGTATTGTAGGCCCAATACCGGTTTAGATGGCCTTACCGCTTATGAAATAAAAATATGATTGAAAAGAATTCAGTGTTTTATGCGCTCATATTTGTAGTTCCTTTTCTTTATTTAAACTTAGAAAATATTAGATTACGAATTATAGTTCGAAATTGTATTTTTTATGTTTCCCGCACTTCTTATAACTTGGGGCTCGGTTTTATGGTGTCGGCAACCCTCTTCCTTGTGTGGTGATTTATGTTGTCACTACCTAATATTGTAACCCTTCCATATGTAAAACCTAAAAGCTAATATTTTTCTTCATCAGTTGCTGACAATTGTAAGTCGAGCTCCAGAATTGGGTAACAATCGTGTATTAGAAGCCATGACAACCATCCGTATTCTTTTCGGAGAATCTGTGCGTTTTAAATTCCTTGTATCCGTGCTGAACAGTAATCTGACAAGTACATCTGGACTTGAGGTAAGATTTTCCCACTCTTGTGTAGACAAGATTATTTCTTAACGTATTTTTTATATTTCTTTACTTCAAAGGAAGCGTTAGGTTTACATTTCGTTTTTAAACCAAATAAAAAAAGATTTATTTGTTTAAAATTAATTACTAATTATCTTATCAGAGGGTTAATAAATTCATAAAATTCTGGAAACTTATAAAATGTCTTAATTTTTACATTTTTATCTTCAGAAATCAGTGTAGTTGGATATAATTTGCTTGTAAAAGTAGCTTATACTTCAACAAATGTAAATCTTACTTGAGTAGGAATTTCATTCAGTTATATTCAGATAACGTGGAAAGTTGTAAATGCCACATGTATTTGAGCAGTGAAATTTGAATATTCCATAGTATGTTGTCTATTGTACTGTTGAATGGCATTTTGTTGCTTTAGAATTTCTAAAATGAAAAAGAATTATCAAATGATAAAAATGCTTGGTTTACGAATTTTGTTGAAATGTGCGTCAAACGAGTTACAATAAGTCATAATGCTCGTCAAACGAGTTACAATCAGTCATAATGCTCGTCAAACGAGTTACAATCAGTCATAATGCTCGTCAAACGAGTTACAATCAGTCAAATTGCTCGACTTAACGCTTTTTTTTGCCGACCTTTTTGTAGACCCTTTTCTTACAAAATATCATAATTCATATTGATGTCCAAAACAAAATAAATCCGTATCTTCAAAGAAACTTTAAAAAGATGAGAAATATGCTTTGTGAAATAAATTGTGAAGCATGTATATCCATGAAATATAATTTTACGTAAACTATCTCACTTGTTTGGATAACAAGGCAATGATACAAAATTTGAAATTTTCATACATAAATACGATGAGCATAGTAAATTTATTTCCAAATATAAATAGGAGCATGGATCCATGTGTTAATAAATATTCTAAAAGGAGCTATTCGAATTTTTAAATTGAACTTTTACAGCATTGCATTGGAACCGATATTCTTATTGCTTAAGGGTATACTCACTTTAAATATTGGTATATACTTACCTTCGAAAATGTACACTATAAAAAATTATTCGTCTTTGTGCAAAAAAAAAAAACGATAAAAGGAAATTACAAAAATTGAATTATTCATCAGCAGTGTTTTCTACTGCATTTTCATAAAAATATAAAACATATGGAAATTATAAACTACAAGTTCTGCTTAGGATAACTAAAACTATTCATCTTTAAATATACAGAGAATTTGAACTAAAGTTAAAAAATTTGATTAAATTTAAGATGGAAACAGATTGTTTCTAAGAGAATAAGAATGCGTTCGTCAAAAAAAAAAAAAAACGAAACTAATAAAATCGTTTACAACTATTTGTTTTATAGAAATAATGCGAATATGTTTTGATCCTTTCAGAAGCATTTAACTGAAAGTGATAAAACTAATTCTAAATGATACAATTCTACTAAAAATGTATTATAAATGTTTATAAATATATTTTTCATAGCATGTATACAAATCCAAGAACTAAATTTTTTTTACATAAAACATTACTAAAATATTCTCAAAGTAGACTAGTTTTTCAGAGTAATGCTAGTATATGGTTTCTTTTGATTAACTTTCTTGAAACATTTCGACTTTATAACAGTAAGGATATTAAGATACATCTCCTTCATTCAAAGTATATTTAATATATTATTTCTATATTATATCAACAAAACAAAAAAAGAGACAACACTTGTATAGTCCAAACACCCCGTTTTAATAGTTACTCGTATAGATAACTGCTCCAAAAGTATGTAATAACAATCAAATCGACACACATGGGGAATTACCCTTTGAAGATGAAGAATAGTACCAAATAATTAGATACCTGTAACTTATAAAAAGAGCATTTCCACTGCAAATTTTCGCATTTGGTAACAATCTTATTCTTTTAATTGTTCAAAGAAAAGTTTAACTAAATGAAGTTTTAGTTAAATAAAGTACTAGCAAAAATTTAATATACAATCTTGTTTATGATTGTGCATACATTTCTTTGCTTGGGGTAGTTTTGTTAGAGCAAGATTCTTTTATTGGAAAAAACACTATCTTAAAGATTCCAAAATAGTTTGAATTCTTTGTGAGCAAGGATGAAAGAAACGAAATGCTTCTATCCATTCTTTTCTTCGCTGAAACGCTCCCTTTTTTAGAATATTTCTGCCATTGTGATGCTGCATTTTACTATCACAATAAACTCTAAAGGAATCCCGAACTTTACTAAAATACGAATTCTCAGAAATTTCCTAACTACAGTTTGTACTTGGCGCCATTAACTTTTGGTTACAATAAATGAGTATGATCGCAATAAAGTTACAAAAATGGTATTTTTAATAAACTAGCGGAATTTTACATATTTTTAACATTTCTTTTTTCAGATTATTTGGGCTTAGAATTGGTGTTTAAACCAAATAAAAACGATTTATTTGTTTAAAATTAATTAATAATTACCTCCTCAGATAGTTGATATGTTCATGAAATTCTGGAAACTTATGAACTACGAGTAGTATCTTAATTTTTACTATTTTGTCTTCAGAAATAAGATTAATTGGATATCAATTGATTGTAAGGGTTGCTTATACCTCAACAAGCATAAATCGTATTTAAGTGTGAAGCTTTTTGTAATTTATAGAGAAAGCTATAAAATATCCTAAAAAATTATTTAGCATTTTGATTGAAACAGGTATTGATTCCGTCATTTTTTCATTATTTGTACCAAATACTAACAAACGAATCGTAACGAAAAATGGACTGAAATATACATAGAGAGATGTTTGTTACTAAATGAACACCACCAAGTACTTTTAAAATAATAATTAGTTGCATAATATTGCAATTTTTACAATCCAATTCCATTCTATGTTTAAGTAAGTTTGTGACATTGCACATTACAATATATCAAATGATAAAAAAAATCTATAAATATCTTTAAAAAAATCACCTGCTTCTTGACTTGGGCCCAAGAGCTCTGAGCATGCCCCCGAAATGCTCCTCACTTTGCAAAGATAAATGCTGAAGTTAGCTTAATTTATGAACAAAAAAGTTGTTAAATCCATAATATTAGAAAACCCTTGGAAAATTGCTTAAAATATCTGCAAACAAAATTATTATTTAGCGTCATAACAATTTGATCGGTATATGAAGCAAAATCAGAACCCGTGTACATGGTGGCTGTCTTTGAATGGAAAGGATTGGGACAAGTTGGAAAGCAGTTTGATTTCTTGTTGATTCGTCCAAATACAGAGATATATTCAAGAGAGAGTGCACATAGTTTAATCATACAAGTAACATATTTGCACATGTTTAATCATACAAATTACAAGTTTGTACATTCTTTGATCGTATTTATACATTCGCACATACTGGGTTTCCCTCTCCGAAATTATTTTCTGATTACGTACCTGATAAAAGGCGTGCATACAGGATCATTCATAATCAACCATACAATAATTATACAACGCGATTCCTCTTCAAATACCAACCCAGCTCGCCTCTATAATGAAATTCTTCGCCACTCTGATGAACCAAGCAGTGATATATCTAGAAGACAAAAATCTCAGAGGCAAAAAAAAAATGTGAGCGGACGCTAAAATAAGTTAACGTAAAATCATAATTGCCTTTTAAGAGGTGAATAGCATGTAGTTGAAGTGGGCATTCAGAAGGTAGTTGGTGTACCTCGACTGTTCAGTGAACTATCTGACATGCATTTTTATCGGAAATAAGAATTAGCACCACTAAATACACGAAAAACTGTTAATTTTTGAGTAATTTTTATTGTATCTAAAGTATAAATTAGGAGTAAGGACACTGACATCTATAGATATAAGCAACTAAGAAACTTTAGAGCTATGCACAGATCTGCTAGTCGTATGCTTTCTTGTTTTTGAAAAAATGGCATTGTTGGTATTGAGGTAGGCAAGTGGTTAAGGCCCGGTGCATACATCCGGTTTTTCAACGTGCGGCGCCACTGCGGCACCCAAGCCAAACTATGCACACATAACCGTGAAATGACGCACGAACTCATTTCGCGCCATTTGCGATAAATATTCCATCGAAGAAAACTTGTTTATTTCGCTTGGTGTAAAAAAAGTATATTTTGAAACAAAATAGACGTTACTGGATACAACCATTTATAAATTATTATTTATATTCCATTTGTTCATGAAAACGGAGACTCATGTGCGGCGACCGTGGGGAACTGCGGTACAAATTGCACGCAAGTTGGACGTGCGTCGCCCCATCGGCGCTGGAGGCATGTGTGCACTGCTCCATTGGATCTAAAGTATCTCAGACCGCACTTGCGTTGCGGCAGCGGCGCCGCACGTTGTAAAACTGGATGTGTGCACCGGTCCTTAGACTCTACAGTTTTTTAGAGGTATTTTGGTACTACTTTTGTACTACTTTGGTCAACCTGCGCAATACAACATCAAGTAAACTGACCTACACGCACTAGAAAAGCTTTCCGGACTCAGGAGAGAGAAATACACCCATTGTGAGGAATCGAACCTGATATTAAGACTTCTAAAGGTTGAAAATTTAAAAGAGTCTATACCAAGATGTAAAGCTCTAGAGTTATTTTAGTGCGCAGCTTGTAAATCAGGTATTGCATGTGAGTGGGTGCTGGAGTCAATGTAGGTCTGTAGACCACTGCTCAATAGAGAATGCTCTATAGGAAATTGTTACTCCAGGTTAGATAAATGACTGGGTTTGTGAGACACAGAATGACCTCAGATTTGTTTTGGTGCCGTTTAAATGAGTCTCTTGGATATGTAGATAAGGACACACTCTGGTATCCTGTATAGCGCAATCAACAGCCTCCAGTCATGGATGGGAGACAGATGCTTTATGAGGATCCACGAGGCGTTGACCAGAGGTAATGATTGGGGCAATTAAAGGTCTTCCGATGTTTCACTTCTTAACCTACTGAATTGGAATTCGAGCAAGAAGAAAAAAATTGATTCTGGATTTTCCCATAGGGTGTTCTGTGATGGGTCGCTTTTTCGTAGAGGTGATTTCGAATCGGAACAGAACTTTTTCGATTCTATCGAAGGTCTTCTATTTTTGATTCATACTGATTCAGAAAATTCAATTGTAAGTCTGAAACGTGGTATTTTACTGTTTTTGCTCTAGAATATATTTTGATCTTCTAGGTCTCATAAAGACTTCTATGGTTTGTTTATACGCAATTGGTGTTTTTCTTATAGGCACTAAAGCGTGGAATAAAATTCCTTATTTCTCTGAAGGCATGCGTTAATAATTCACACACACACACATACCAAAATAAAACGCTTTAGTTTTTAATTTAAAAATCTACGCAATTCTGAAATGAATACATTCATTTCTTTCACGTAGATATTTCTTGGAATACAGATTTTCTAATTATAATGTTTTTCTACCAACATATTTATTTCTTCGTGCATTGTATAAAGATTTATTTTTGTTCATTTTTATTCAAGAAAGAGATATAAAACACAAAAATGAAAGAGAATGAAGAGTGGAAACAGGTTTCTAATATACTACATACAAAAAATATGTTTCTTTTGTAAAAGCTTTGAAAAATATATGTAACAGTAAATAACAAATTTAAATACTTAATTTTCTGATTCTAAGAACATAGCCATATTAAATGTTAAAATTAAGATTTTGATACCTGGAGCATCTATTTTTTCCTCGGTATTATCTCAAAATATTAGTTAAAACTAATTATATTTATTTTACAACTTTCTCTCGATGTATTTGGTTTTGAAATAAAGTTCTTACGTTTGTGATGGGGAAAATAAGAATCTAATGAAGCGAATTAGTGTTATGAATCAGAAAGCAAAATTACTAATCAATGGAAAATAATGTTTTTTTTTTCACCGTTTCTAGTATGGAAACATTTCAGTACAAATTACGAATATGCCGCATGACTAAAATGTCTGGAGTCCATTGCATTTGCAAAGATTATCTTTCATATGGGAGTGCTATGTTCAAAAAATAAGAATAATCAATTACAAATGCATTGTGTTTAACTATAAAAGCGCAATGTATACAGTGCACTGATAAATCTTTGTGCTAAAACGTTTTGTGACTTAATTTATGCACATTTTGGCACTCTCGAGAGAAGATATAGCCTTGATGTACTCTGTAGGCGTTACACTTCTATGGTGTTAGTCGCCTACATTTTTTTTTTGAAAATAAAAGTAAGAAATTGATTTAGTATCTGTAAAATACTGTATTTTATAAGCAAGCCGGAAACAGTGCAACTTTGTCTACCTACTTCCTGGTCGAGTTGGATTACATTGCTTTATGTACTACTGCATCGTAAGTTAATTTTTGTAGTCGTGGCAAAGCTCTCTACAATACTCTACAGTATTAACAGATATGGCCGTGAACAGTAATATTTATTTAATCAATTAGTATTCCACAGAAGTTGTCGAAAGGGGGTAACAGATTTTGGGAATAGGGAACAATGGAAGGGTTTCTTATAAAGTAAATCTAACGGGCGTTAGAGTTCGTGTGGTGGGTGTACAAATTGTTTCATTCCGAAAGTGACGATCCTTATAAATTGTTACTCAAAATGAAATTTTACCATATTTTTTTTACAAAATTATCCATAAATTATATGATTAATTTATATATATATATATATTATTGTTGTCCTTTACAATTTATTTGAAAGTATGCCAAATGTGTATTCGTTGTAAATGGTTGCTAGATGATTGGTTCTAATTGTCAAACCCGTATAATTTGTGTTGGAGGGTTTTCTTTAGTTTGAAGCTCAACTTCTATTTTTTGTTACACGAGGCGTAATCTCCTATACTACAATAGTTGTATAGGAGAGAATTTAAATCAAACGTCGCCAAAACAGCAATAAATCATCCTGTTGTTTCCGAATGTTTACACAGAAATACTCATATAAGAGGGATTTTCCGTGTAAATAAGCAATCCAGGCGGTCTGCGAATATTCTGCTGTCGAAATATTTTTGTATGGGATTTAAAAATAAATTGTCGCCGTTTTGTAGATGTTGGGCGTTTAATATGAGAGGTGTTGGGCAAATAAACAGTCATACACTATATGGACGAAGTATTTGGACGCTGCAGAAATTCGTAGGAGGATCCATCATAGTGTGGGGTTGTTTTCCTGATAACGATTCGGTCCATTGCTTTATGTACCTGGTACCTCGAACGCTGACGTGTACCTAGACATTCTGGATAATTCAGCCGTGCCTACATACACTATGGCAATACTACGGCGATGATGGTTGCTTCTTTCAACAGGATCGAGCTCCATGTCATACTGAAAAACGTGTGCTGGACTGATTTCCTGAAAATGAGGTGAATTTGCTTGACTGGCCTGTTCAGAGCCCCGATCTCAATCCGATCGAGCAATTGTGGGACAAACTGGAGCGACGAGTACGACACCGCCACGTCCGCCCATCTTCACAACAATCTCTTCTCTCAGCCTTGTTTGAAGAAAGGAGAGATACTTCTATCCAGATTTACAGAGAACTTGTGGAAAGCATGCCTCGACGTGTTGCAGTTGTAATACAAGCAGAAGGATGGACTCTACCCGTTACTGAATAGAATAATAAAGCACTTTTTCGGGAAAACATGCAGTGTCCAAATATCTTTGCCCTTATAGTGTATATTAATTTCAAATTATTGGGACTCTGGAATGTTTATTGTCGAAGTTCTGAAATAGTATTCGAAAAATAAAACAACTGAGGTCACGTTCTGAATACAGGAAACACGTATCACCGTATAAACAGAATTGTCTCCGATATTTAGCTTGCCAGAAAAAGACTTTC
This sequence comes from Metellina segmentata, assembly GCA_947359465.1. NCBI lineage: Eukaryota > Metazoa > Arthropoda > Arachnida > Araneae > Tetragnathidae > Metellina > Metellina segmentata. Next base: position 60,792,943 of record OX375875.1, read on the forward strand.
ATATTATCACTTGAATGTATTGCAAGGACTTAGTAACTAATTTTTTGATGAGATAAAGAGGAACAGTTTCCACACAAATACCTGTTTCATCTAAACCTGTACTTTTTACTAACCGAATGATAGTGGTGAAAAAATAACAATTGAATTGTGTATAATCTCAGCCTTACTAATTTCAGTGTAACGCAAAATGCCCATTCTTCTAACTGTTTCATTCAGGTGACGGCAAAAAATAATGTATTTCCGTAAAAAGTTAATGTAGGAAATAAAATTAAATAGAGGCAAACAAATCAATAAAAAAAGTACCAGTGTCTCAAAAATATACCCTTTACCTTTTTCTTTTATTTCCCTCTTACAACCCCAACTGTTTTTATATCTCGATTTATTCTCTTCTAAATGCGAAGTTTTAAACAAAGCCACAACACTTTCTCCGGTATAATTTCCGTTCCGCTGCAACCCATTTGGAGCAGGGGTAAATAAAAAGTATCAGTGAAAACAGGCATTTCATCGGTGCAAATACTCGGCATGCGATCTAAATATGCATGAACCATTCGATCGCTTTTCCTTTGTTGGCGCGAATCTCTTTCTTACGCGTTTCATCGTCGATAGATGGCGGGTCACGGCTCACTGCGTTCTTCCCGACGTTATTGATATGCAGAACCACATACTGGGAAATGGAAGTTTTCCCTCCGTGTGTTCACTTATTAAATGGAAATTCTCATTGTTGGCTCTCATTTAAGAAACCAGGGCAGGAGGTTTATTATTATATTCATTCTTATCGGGTACTCCTTCAAAAATATTTCACAATGTGAGGAGTAATAACGTCACATAAATAAAATATCTGATTCAAAGGAGTTGAAGAAATTCCAGAAATAATTGCTCTGGGAAGCTCTTTTATACGTCGTCTTGAAATCTTGTCATGCGCGGTCCAAATAAATATTCGTTTCTGGAAGTTAATAAGTATTGGAATAATTTTAATGTTTTCTGGCTAGTGGCTTTTGTAACCGGATGTAAATTTCGTGAATTGAATATAGGACTTTCCGGTGAAATCGAAAGGAAGCTATGTCTTGGAATGTAGAACAGGAAAAACCGATTAAGACGTTTTCTTGTTTTTCTGTTACATTCTTTTTTATTTCTTCAAATTCTTTTTTCAATGTTATTCTGTCTTTACATATTCTTCAATAACTTAGTGATTAAATTATATTACTTATTTAGTTACATACGTATATATACAAGTACTTAACACAGGTATACGCTTAATCTTTGTGCTTTTTTCTATGGATGCTGCTTATGTAAGGTTAAAAAGTTGTTCGTTCACCATTACGTCTGAAATAGGATTATTATTTTTATAAAGTAAGCGTTCAGCTCTCTTCAAAACGTTTATTTTGAAGTCAAATACTGTTATAATTCGTGAAATTCATCTAATTAAAACGGAGCTTATGCTTACAGCAATTTTCAAGTAAAATATGCAATAATATCTTTAATTGAATTTGAAAATAGAGAGGGCTGTTATAACTATTTTCTTAAAGTAATATAACACGGAAAGATTATAATTATTTTATTAAGAATTAATTAAGGTAGAATTTGACAAACTCATTAGAAGGTTTGTTACCAAAAAGAATATTTGGTTACAAATGAGTTTTTCAATCTTTTTTATTTCAATGGCTACTCTACCAATTTTTTTGTCACTACCCTTCATTTAACCGTATATAAATATAATTAACTCTTTATGTGGCTCTAATTTATTACATTCATTAATACTTATCTGAATTATAATTTTAGTAGAAAAATTATAAATAACATATTACCATACATTCCCTAACAAAATGAAACAAACTGAATTATAATAAAAGCTACGCATTAATAACTACTGCATATCGCACCCCCGCAAAAAAAGTGACATAAGTCAAAAAAAAAAATTTGATGTTGTGTCATTGAAAAATATGTATGAGGTGCCCCAGCGTGTTATATTACTATTCTATAGAATGTAATAAATGTTACCACCATAGTTACTAGCCTAAAATTTAAAAGAAGCTTTTACTATTTCAATATGTTTTATAGTACCCTTAAGGTTGATGTTTCTAAAATTCTGCAATTTTGAGAAGCGTCACTTTTCTTGCCGGGGTGCGATATATTCAAACTTTAATTTCATGTAGTAAACACTTTGGATCAGTAAATAACCATATACAAAGCTATAGCGGCTAATGTGTAGTAACGTTCATGCGATAATCAATACATGTGCTTGAATAACTGTATTGTTAAAAATTGCATATTTTTCAGACTGTGACGCTCATATTCCTGAACACAATTTTGGATCAGTGCTCGAAACTATCGGATCGAGTTAGGATTCAAAGTGAACTGGAGGAAGCCGGGTTGAACGTGGATTACATAGAAAATGTAAGTACGTGAAGACTGTTGTCTAAATGATAGCGGTTAAACAAAGTAAACCAGAAAACTGAAATAAAACAATTAAGATGCATCGCCTATTTTACAGTTAAAAGTTTTAAAACAGTGAAATTAGTAGCTTTAATAAACGAACTACAATATGTTTAAGGAATAGGATGAAATGACAGGGTATGACGATGTAAGCAACATTCTAAATATGACGTAACGAAACAAATAAATGCGTTTAGTAGATATGTATTGAATAGGAGTTGAATTAACCTCCTTGAAAATAACGGCATACAATTTTCATTAAACGGTTAGTGTTGAAATTAATTAGCTTTAATATTCTGTATTGGAATTGTACTGAACAAAACGTGCTTTAATACGACAAAACTATTTATTTAAAATTTCGGTTCGAGCGTCACGAAGAAGAGGTGAAATATTTCCCCCACTTATACAAATAGTTAAACTAGATCAAATATTTATAAATCAGATTAATTAGAGTGAAGTTGAAATTATTGTAAATGATCAGTGATTATATCATGGAGAGAGATGTCATCTGCGATACAAAATCTTTGCAAAAGAAAACACATCTTGAAGTAACTGAACGGAATCTTAAATACACTACGAAAAGTTCATATTCCCCTATGACAGGGCTCGAAATACCCGGGTGCACAGGTGCACTGTGCACATGAAAATAAAATTGTGCACCTAATTTTTTCCCGCTAGGCGCGCCTGTGCACCTAATTTAAAAGCTTAGGTGCACAAGGTGCACCTGTATTAAAAAATATATTTCGAGGCCTGCCCTATGAAGTAAGGACTTTCAACGAAAGGTAAAAATTATCACTTTACGTATATTGTAATTCAAATCAATGCAGATTACTTGTTGATATACTGTATAGTCTGCATTTTATTTAAAAAAAAATACCTGTTATAATCTGTAAAAAACTTAACAGTAAAAGGTATCACAAATCAGTAAAAAATGCTCTAGAACTCCCGTTCTATAATTAACAGTTTTATTTAATATGTCTCTGAAATCAATAACAAGTAAAGTGAAATTCATAAATTCGTGCCAATATTTATATTTCTTTCTTGAAAATATTTCTGAGTATACTCTATTAGTAAAAACTGATACCTGTTATAATCTGTAAAAAACTTAACAGTAAAAGATATCACAAATCAGTAAAAAATCCACCAGAACTCCCGTTCTATAGTTAACAGTTTTAGTTAATATGTCTCTGAAATCAATAACAAGTAAAGTCAAATTCATAAATTCGTGCCAATATTTATATTTCTTTCTTGAAAATATTTCTGAGTATACTCTATTAGTAAAAACTGATACCTGTTATAATCTGTAAAAAACTTAACAGTAAAAGATATCACAAATCAGTAAAAAATACACTAGAACTCCCGTTCTATAGTTAACAGTTTTAGTTAATATGTCTCTGAAATCAATAACAAGTAAAGTGAAATTCATAAATTCGTGCCAATATTTATATTTCTTTCTTGAAAATATTTCTGAGTATACTCTATTAGTAAAAACTGATACCTGTTATAATCTGTAAAAAACTTAACAGTAAAAGATATCACAAATCAGTAAAAAATACACTAGAACTCCCGTTCTATAGTTAACAGTTTTAGTTAATATGTCTCTGAAATCAATAACAAGTAAAGTGAAATTCATAAACTCGTGCCAATATTTATATTTCTTTCTTGAAAATATTTCTGAGTATACTCTATTAGTAAAAACTGATACCTGTTATAATCTGTAAAAAACTTAACAGTAAAAGATATCACAAATCAGTAAAAAATACACTAGAACTCCCGTTCTATAGTTAACAGTTTTAGTTAATATGTCTCTGAAATCAATAACAAGTAAAGTGAAATTCATAAATTCGTGCCAATATTTATATTTCTTTCTTGAAAATATTTCTGAGTATACTCTATTAGTAAAAACTGATACCTGTTATAATCTGTAAAAAACTTAACAGTAAAAGATATCACAAATCAGTAAAAAATACACTAGAACTCCCGTTCTATAGTTAACAGTTTTAGTTAATATGTCTCTGAAATCAATAACAAGTAAAGTGAAATTCATAAATTCGTGCCAATATTTATATTTCTTTCTTGAAAATATTTCTGAGTATACTCTATTAGTAAAAACTGATACCTGTTATAATCTGTAAAAAACTTAACAGTAAAAGATATCACAAATCAGTAAAAAATACACTAGAACTCCCGTTCTATAGTTAACAGTTTTAGTTAATATGTCTCTGAAATCAATAACAAGTAAAGTGAAATTCATAAATTCGTGCCAATATTTATATTTCTTTCTTGAAAATATTTCTGAGTATACTCTATTAGTAAAAACTGATACCTGTTATAATCTGTAAAAAACTTAACAGTAAAAGATATCACAAATCAGTAAAAAATACACTAGAACTCCCGTTCTATAATTAACAGTTTTATTTAATATGTCTCTGAAATCAATAACAAGTAAAGTGAAATTCATAAATTCGTGCCAATATTTATATTTCTTTCTTGAAAATATTTCTGAGTATACTCTATTAGTAAAAACTGATACCTGTTATAATCTGTAAAAAACTTAACAGTAAAAGATATCACAAATCAGTAAAAAATACACTAGAACTCCCGTTCTATAGTTAACAGTTTTAGTTAATATGTCTCTGAAATCAATAACAAGTAAAGTGAAATTCATAAATTCGTGCCAATATTTATATTTCTTTCTTGAAAATATTTCTGAGTATACTCTATTAGTAAAAACTGATACCTGTTATAATCTGTAAAAAACTTAACAGTAAAAGATATCACAAATCAGTAAAAAATACACTAGAACTCCCGTTCTATAATTAACAGTTTTATTTAATATGTCTCTGAAATCAATAACAAGTAAAGTGAAATTCATAAATTCGTGCCAATATTTATATTTCTTTCTTGAAAATATTTCTGAGTATACTCTATTAGTAAAAACTGATACCTGTTATAATCTGTAAAAAACTTAACAGTAAAAGATATCACAAATCAGTAAAAAATACACTAGAACTCCCGTTCTATAGTGAACAGTTTTAGTTAATATGTCTCTGAAATCAATAACAAGTAAAGTGAAATTCATAAATTCGTGCCAATATTTATATTTCTTTCTTGAAAATATCTTTGAGTATACTCTATTAGTAAAAACTGATACCTGTTATAATCTGTAAAAAACTTAACAGTAAAAGATATCACAAATCAGTAAAAAATGCACTAGTACTCCCGTTCTATAGTTAACAGTTTTAGTTAATATGTCTCTGAAATCAATAACAAGTAAAGTGAAATTCATAAATTCGTGCGAATATTTATATTTCTTTTTTGAAAGTATTTCTGAGTATACTCTATTAGTAAAAACTGATACCTGAGAACATTAATAGTACAAAAAACTTATATTTCTATTCACATTTTTTAAATTTAGAATACTGAAATAGACATATGTACGTCAACTATTTAAAAAAAAAAGCATAAAAATTTAGGAAATACTTCATGTTTACTCATATAAAAAGTAAGTACGATGTCATACAATTAAGCTTAAATAATGTTCAAGTAGAAACACGATGTTGTACAGTTACAAAATCAAGTTTTGTAGTTACGAATCGCTCCCGAAAGGAAGCTGCAGTTAAAAAGAAATACGCAGCGCATTTTCACATAATAGCTTAAACCACGACGCATAAGAAACTAAGAGTGCACGAATCGGACATTATCTCATAATGCTTGTCAACACTGTTGCAATCCCTCCTCTGATCTTGGAGGCCCAAACAAGGAATTCTAGCCTCATTAGAATGCAATGCGCCAGCAATCACGAACTACTTAAGGGTACTTTTTTTTAACAATTTAAAGAAAGCTTTTGGTGTTAAATAAGAAGCGTAAAAGAGACATCTTAGGAATCATCGCTCTCGGAATAAATGAATCGTGTAAACTTTTACGATAATGATCGAAATACTCACATTCCTTTTTACTTTCCCTTGAGTGGAAACTCGTGTTATATAATATCACCTGTTTCGAGAGATAAGATATTTGCTTTCGTCAGCGTATAACTTTATATATAAAAGATTTCTGACTCGTTGTGCAGAAATAACGACTGGAGAAGTAAAATAATGTTGACACCTAGTCTTCAAAGTTAATGAAAAAAAAGTTCCATGGAGTGGAGGTTTTTCAACTTTTTGTTATCTCACAACCACTGGATGAAAAGGTATTTAAATGCATACAGAATCATTTTTCATCTTTGAATTGCTCTTGACACAACACCTGAAAAGTATGAAAGCATCTTAAAGTGGTTTTGTTTTGAATAAATGCACCGTTTTTAAACAGTGCACGCAGAAAAATGTGCAAAGAACATGCTTCCTAGAGATAACATTTAGTTCGTCGAATTCTTTTGGAATTGAAATGCGGTTTAAATGTTTCCATTATCAGTTGGGATAAGATATTAGTATTAGAATTTAAACAGAGAAAACCCTCTTTTCCTGTGTTAGGTATAAAACTACCTTTCCCACTTAATATTGGAGTAAAGAACGCAAGTTTTTAATACAATTCCAAGAATGGCGCATTAAGATAATCCTTTTTTTAGAGATGAGGAATGGTTTTCTACTCTCTTTTTTCCTGATCATGTCATTTACTGGACCTGTTGCATACGAAAGTGCTGGAGGAATATATCATAGTTTTGCCTTAAGAAATTCCAAATTATACATTCCCGAGTTAGAAGAGGTCATGTATATTCCAAAATTTGCTCTCTTGAGATATTTTCTCGTGAAACACAAACTTTAAAACCCTTCAGTTCACTTCGATATTTATATCTTAAGTTCTTTAACATTTGTTCTCTGTAGATGTTTCCTCGAGTTTTCGAGAGACGTTTTGAGCTCATTGTAACATTGAAAGAAATAGGAACTTTTAAATTTAAAACTATTTTTTCGTTGGTGTCTCTCTCTCAAAAGGGTCAAAAAAGATATTAGCTACACAATTTTCTTCAAAGTTTCTGAGTAACATAAGAATTATCAAACGTAATAAGAGTATTACAATGTTTGACATCTTTATCTACATGGCAAATGTGTACGTGGAATATGTTGCTTTTTCTATAATACAAACGTAAGTGTCCCGAGATGCTAAGTACCCATCCCAAAAATTTTGAATACAACTAATTGGGAAATTCGAACGAATACGAAACAAATAAAATATACGTGTTCATATATTTTACCCTATGACTTCTTTAAATTACTTATTAAAACAATAGCAAGATTACATATAAATCTGCTTCCACGAATTTAACCGTAGCTGCTTCTGAAATGACGCTATGCTCCCGATTCGCTGCTGGCTTAAAAAAATAATATTTTTATGAATGAGTTTATTAAATTTCCGTTTTCTTCGCATTAAAAAATGAAACGGCACATGTATTTCTGATGAAGACGCTATTAATTTTATCATTTATTTCTAAACACCATATTATGGTAGTGGTACTACCATACAAATTTTACACCAATACAGAACACACTCATATAATAAGTAAACACTACACAAAAAATGACCTCAGTGGGGTCTTAAAAAGTTGTAAACATTAAAATCAGTCACACTCTTTTACTCTGCACAAAACCAAAGTCCTTTTTTCTTGTTCGGTCTTAAGTTTTTCCCACTGCCCAATACATCAGAAGGGAAAATAGAAGAAACACAGCTCAGTTGCTTCATCTAGCATTTTTAGTTCATTTGATGTATCCTCTAGAAATATCTGGTTTCTTTATCTGGTCTGCGAGTCCGGTAAATCTATTCAAAGGGCCTAATTTGGTCTGCGGGCCTGCTAAAAAAATTTAATTGGCCGTATCTAGTCTGATAAAATACTTGGGTGGCGTATCTTGGATAAATCTATTCCCTACAACTGGCTTTTACTCGCATGAGTTTGTGACGGGATGGTCAATCCTCCTGGTGGTTTGTCTTTGCGTCGCAAACCACTTTGTAGTTGCCAGTTCTACTTTGGTGGGAAAATCTGTTCCAAACTGTCACCATTTCTGGGATGAGGACAATTTGTTTTTCCTACTTTGATCTTCATTCCTCTTTTAGTAATGTGGCAAGTTTGTATTGACTTTTCAGAAAAGTTTTCATTCCTAATAAAAAAAATTATGTTTTCATTATTTCAATTATTTTGTTGCGCAATATTCGATTCAGAATAACAAAATATTCACTTATATATTTTATTTCAGCAATTGAGGCAAAAGTTTGGTAACAGTACTCACCGGATCTGGAACGAAATCGGGAAGTGGCGTGAGTTGCAAGTAGACCTGAGAGATGCAATGCAGAAACACCAAGAAAATGCAAAACTCAGGAAAGAGGTAAGAGATTGAGTCGTAGTTTAAAGAGATCATAAAGAAGCACTAATAGAAACTTATCAGGCTAGCTATATGAAAATATAATAAAACATCAGGACTAGACACAATATTTATTTACAGACAAGAAACGAAAGAGTATAATTTCGAAACGGACTACAGAACGACTGCACTCTCGCTTCTAAAGCATTAACGACGCTAGCACTTTCAAATGGGGCACATGCGCAGAAGAGAGCATGAACATTCGTCATTGAAAACAGCTGATAGACGATTGTTCGTTTCGATTGGGCAGGAGAGAAGAAAAACGCCGGTGTTCTGCTACAGTGGGAATCTTATCAATGAAACATTCCGCTAAATAAGTATAATAAGCAGAACATAAAAACATAAAATTGAATGCGTGTATGTGTTCGATAATGGTTTAGTTGAAATCACAAAACTATTTGTATAAAGAATTTTATTTTTTAGTTTAAAAGGTTAAGATATTTTATAAGTTAAAAAACTACCGGTCAGAACCTAAAGGTGATTGTAATAAATTTGCACTTTCAGTAAATTAAATTTAATCCCTTGCTTTAAGAGAGAGATAAGCGTCTCTAAAAACTCTTAGGAGAACCCTTCTATTTTAATATAATAACTAGTTTAAAAAATCCTATTTGTTTTCAATAGATTCGATTTTCTAATCATTTTTAATATTAACTATGATAGAGCAGAATCAAATGAAAATTCTAAATCAAAACTAAATTTCCCCCCGACAATCACCAAAGATAATTCAATATCTTATAAACAAAGACATGCTACGATTGTAACTATGCAGCTGTTCAATACTAAGTCACGTTACAGGTCCATAGCCTTTAACCGGCCATTGACACACGAAAAGAGAAAATTATTTCGGAAATTAGTATAAAACTGTATTCTTCCATATTGTAGTTTAGATAGAGCTTACTTCCGCTTATGTTTTCACAAACAAAACTTTCAATTGTTTGTCCCCGGAATATTTTAACAAAAGGAAATTCTCTATTCGATTTTAATCGCTCACACAAACTTTTGAGTGTGAGGTACATTTGAATAAAATTGGTCGAAACGCAAACGGAAAAAGGAAAATCAGGGAGAAGATTCTGTTCCGAGGACATTTTAAAAATAGTACAGAATATTGAACAATATGTTATCTGATAGAGAGAACCTGTGATTGATTCAATCAATGCTTTCCCAGAGCTCGATTCTGGTTCAAACGATGAAGATACTGATTAAGAAAACGCATGGATTCATCTGGATAGAGTGATTATTATCAGAAAGGTAACAATTCGAAGTATAAAAAAGCGGAAAAGCAAATAAAACAAACCCTTTCTTTTCCAAATGACAATGAGAGTTTACATCTATATATAGATACAAAAAGACGTACAGATGTAGTTACAAGTTAAAAAGGAGTAATTTAGTAGCAACATAAAAGTTTATTGTCAGAGATTTTAACACCAGAATAATTCATATTGTATTATGAAGAATGCGAAAGTTGATAGTACATTCTAAATTAAACGTAGTGATTAATTCAAACCCTTAAAAATATTTTATGGAGTTGTTAGTTCAATAATTTATTCTCAACGGCATCATATTAGTGTTTCAAAGCGGGAAGGTAGTTTAATTTATGTCGTACTAGAGCAACTCAACGGGCTATAGACGACGGTCCGGAACCAATGCCGAAGTGAAAGATGCGTGGACACTCCTCATAATTTTGAAATACGGTTAGATGACAAGGTAGGCATCTGAACTGGCACCTCATTCTCTAGACTTCCACACCATACACAGTTGGTTGTGTTAAACACCATTTAATTGCTGGAAAATAACAAATCAAGTTAAATTTCGCCGAATCTATTTTAGTTAGTTGAATAATGAATTTGTTTTATCTTCTTTGCATGTATTTATCGGTTTTTTAGTTAAACTATGGGGCCTGCCCGCTGTTCGCTAACGCTCGCCGCAATGAAGACATTGTTTACAAAATATGATATTCCAAAAAAAATATTTTTTAAATTTAAATTTGTTGTTCTACAGAAAAATTATACAGTACCTCTGGAATCAGAACTCGAACAATTTGGAATTTAAATGAAAACTGTGAGCAAATTTTGACTGTAAATGTGAGCGCTGCTTTGGAAATCGAATACATATCATTTGTAAGCTGCAACAGCTCGACTAATATTAATCTTTTTCCAATAAAATGTTATCCATTAACGCTATAAATTCAATTGATGCGCGAGATTTCGTGGTAAACAAACAATCGTACAGTGTTGCCAAAACACAATAAAAAATAACGTCATTTTTGCGTGTCATTTGTCCTTTACTTTTTAAGTGATTAACTTTTTAAGTAAGTCTTTTTTTGGCACTCTGTATTTTTAAAAGAATTAAACTAAATATACTACTAAAAAATTTTAATAAAATAATCCAGGATTATTTTTTACTGATTATAATATAAGACATTTTAATCTTTAAACTAGTAAGCAGTGCAAATGGATTAAAAGAAATAATGTATACAACTTTATAAGAACGAACTACTCCAATTATTCGTACACCGTTAAAATTTAATTATACATTCTATGGGGAACGTATGTTTGATTCTAGAAATGAATAAAATTTGCATTGAGTTCTGTTTCATATAGAATTATACACAAATTCTGTAATTTTCAGTGGAAAGAAAAATCAAATTTCTAATTTACATAAAAATTTAATCTCGAATATCAAAGTAATTTAGTACAACCGTTCCTACATTATGAGTTTTGAGCTCCGTTACAAATAGTTTTTCATGCATATTTTCTGACACAGTCTCTTCCGGATATGTTCATTTTTTTTATTAAATTAGAAAGCAAAACACAAAAACAAATCTGTTTAATTTTAAAAATAATTTTACTGCAAAATAGGAACCATGAAATTGAAATTCCAAAAAGTATCAACAACAACTTTTGTTTGTGTGTTGAAAATCGATTCAAGACTTTGAGTGTGTTTGTGACTAATATTTCAACTTTTCTCTCGCTTTCATTTCATAAAATCTCATCTTTAAATTTATGCAGTTGCAAAATGTAATATCTAACTTCTTTATATTTTAATGCAATAATACATTGCATTATAAAGTTTACCATATTTTTGGAACTCATTAATTTTTATTTTGATGTCCTTATAGGTACAGTTATTGCGAGATGCATTAAAGGTAAGACTTACTTTACTTTTTATAACGAAATCTTCACGTGCCTTCTTTGAATAATGCTCGTTTATACAGATATTTTCAAATAAAGTTAGACTAATTTTTTACAAACTGCAAATATTCAATTTAGTTGGATACGCTATTTCAGAGACATGCATCGAACTGTGTTTCCTACAATGATTCTCTGCAAAACTGATTATTTTAATTGGTCAGTACTGCACATGTATGTAATAAGGGTAATTACTTCACCAATTGTTGTTCTAAATGGGAGCCCTATCAGTCCAGGATCGTTCCATAGAATGAATTGTCTTGCATTGGATGAAAGTTAAATGTAATGTTTGTTTAAAATATAACTCATCATACAAAAGACGAATCTCAGAATTTTAAAATTTATTTACTTTAAAATAGCGAGAGATGCGAATCGTTGATCCTGACTATAATTTAAGTACCTCACAGGAAATGAGACTTGTAATAAGCTTTGGCTTTAAAGAGCAATCCCAAGTAAGAATTCATTTGCGGCTGGAGACCACTAGAATGGTTACAAATCACCCCTGAAGAGTCTGCAATCCGCGAAATCCGGTACGCTTTGCAGATAGCAGAAAATGCTTCGGTGAACTGTTAGCAGAATCATTACTCATAAATTTCATTAATTAACCAAGTAATTAATCTGAGAAACAGTCGTTTGTCCTTGCTTGAAAATGGCGCTGTTTCAAGGATCTCGTATTTTGGCAAGAATCCTGTATTTCGTTCGCTAAAAGAGGGTTAGTTCAAATATTAGAACTACTTTTTTACAAATATTAGAACTCTCACGCGCATTATAAAACAGCGTACTGACAACGTCGTTGAAGAATTCTTGCTACTTGTCTTTGGTGGTCTTTCGTGGTCTTTGGTCTGATCAAATGATTGAAATGAGTTAAAGGATAGAAATGTTCCAGATAGCTGCAAATGATTATGATAGATATGGACCTAGGATTTGAATTGAAATAGGCTATTACTTAACTGAACAATTTTATCTTACTATTAGAGTTTTTGACATTTTGACGCCTCAGGTGGACTTTAACGTATTCTAGAGAGGACTAATAAAAACTAAAGTCCGTCAGCGGATTTGTATCGCAGACATCAGCCTTTTAGTTGTGCAGTAGTCTGTTGATTATTGTTGACTTTTAAAAGAAAATTTACCACATTCCAATTTACCATATTTCAATTTAGTGATTGAATGAGAGATATAAAATCAGATGCAAAGTTAGATAGTTTGAGGTTTCATGGATGTTTAAATGGGTGAATTGAATCATGGGTGTGAAAATTTTTCTATTAGTGAAGGTTGAACCCTCTGATATTTCCAAGTAGTGCAGAGTTTCCTTTCTCTCAGAACACGCATAATGACCTAATAATCTCACCTATTGGTTGAAAGAATTCCAGTAAATATTATATTGGTCAAGAATGTCGGAACTGATTGGAAGTCATACAGGAAAAACTGAAGATTTCTAAACGATATGCGTGTGAACGCCTCAGAAAAATGACATGTAAAATGCTTAGGGTACATATGAGGGAGACAAGTTCTGCAAGTTTTCATAAGTATTATATTGCAGCGAAGGCTTTTATTATTGTTATCTGTGTTTTTTTGTCTTTTGTAATATTTCCACACCAAGCGTTGAAATTACTTGGTGGTTTCATATGCTCCATTATTAGCAATGGAATACATTTTAGGTAAACGTGTACACTGTGAAACAGGAAACCCTTTAAGAACAATCGGTTCAGCATAGCTCAGCTCAGCACGAGTAGTCCAAGAAGTAGACCAAATAGTCCAACAAGTAGACCAAGTAGTCCTATAAGTAGACCAAGTAGTCCAACAAGTAGACCAAGTAGTCCAACAAGTAGACCAAGTAGTCAATACAAGTCATTTACATGGAAAGTAATCCAATTAGAATGATAGGTTCGGTCCGGTTGGTATCAGCTTGCTAACGGCCGTAGCCTTTCAGTCACTACGCATCGAAACTTTTAAAAAAGTGGCAAATGAACAATAATAATATCCAAACACGATTTTCACTCCATCTGTGTTTTGTGATCGTAATGGGTTGGTATATTTTAATTAAAGGGTCAGCCGAATTCAGTGCGCCAATTCAGAACCATCTACTTTTTTACCGTTTTTGATACAGATCAGTGATTTCATCATCACGACCCAGATTTTGTGACTGGAGAAACTAGCTGTCCACATCCAATAATAAAATCGTGATGGAGCGAGGATTTATGGTAATTAAACACTTGTCTTTTCAGTCCATGGACGCGCCACATAATTGTATCCTTTCTCCAACCTTTACCAAATGAAGATCCTCGATATTTGCCAATATAACATATATTTATTTGCGTGACAACATCATTAATGATATTGGGGAGCTTGGGCAAATTTGTAGTATCCCGTCAAGATTCGTGGGAGGTCCATATTCCATGCATATTAATATATTATATGCACGGAATATTATTCCTATACAAACTCTATCACGAATAACAGCTCTTCGTAATCTTCTTCACTTCGAATTAGTTATGAAGCAGTTGATTCCTGCGTCCAAGAAGAATAAAAAATATATATATAATGCCTTTCAATAATAAAAACTTAAACGACTGTCTGAATTATTTTAAAATAGACAAACTTATAATTTCCCTATTTGCAACATCTTTGGTAAATATTAACAGGTTTTGATAATACATGAAGAGGTTGATTGAACGGTTGATTTCTTGAGTTTTAGGGCACAAATTTCAAATTAGAACCAACTGCGCCAAGACCAAATAAAGCAATGCTGTTGGCAAATGCCGAACATTTCGCAAACACGCAATTAGCTCACGAGCTGTACAGTACATCTGCACGAATCAAGAACAATCCTTAAGGTATCCGACTAGGTTCGGAACAATTTTTTTGAAAATGACTCTTAAATCATAATTTAAACATTTTTCATACCAGATAATGTTTTGAAATCATGAAATAAAGCAAGAAATAATGCACCAACTCATTATTTTTTTGTCAATCGGGCAAATTAAAGTAAAATTCAATCAAAATGACTACGAATATGGCTAACGCTCTGTATAAATTACTATTAAATTAATTTTAATTTCCTTGCAGC